>CM061750.1:124555207-124978849 GCA_030979885.1 Lolium multiflorum
GGCGTGGCGGCATCCCGGAGACGAATGAGCGGGGGCAACGGCGACGTGTGGTTGCTCGCGCACGCGGCGCTTTATAGCACGAGAAGCGACGCGGCAAGTTTGGCAACATGTGGCGCGGGGAAGCGGCGGGGCATGGCACGTGGAAGCGGCGTCTACACGTCGCACGCCGGCGGCGGCGGGGCGAGGCACGTGGAAGCGACGGCGACACGTGGCACGGGGGAGGGACACGTGTGCCACGGCTTCAAATTCAAATTCATAAATTAAGTCAATTTATATTCAAATTCATATGTAAATTACACTTTTATTGGATAGACCTTCTTTTTCTGAACATTTTGATATATAATAGCCCTATTTTTGATTTGAAATAAGGCGGGAACGAAAATAGTTTAAAAATTTTGCCTTCAGGCCCGGTTTGTACCACCAACCGGGCCCGAAGGCCTATTTTCGGCGCGCACCGAAATGGGGCGAAAAAAGGCCTTCAGGCCCGCAGAGTTTTCGGCGCTAAGACCAAGGAAGAACGCCGTGCTCCGGTTGTGGTACAAACCGGAAGGGGGGCCTTTAGGCCCGGTTCATGCCACGAACCGGGCCTAAAGGGGGGGTTATAACTGGCCCCTTCGTCTCCGCGCGGAGATCAATCGCGCGCGGAGAGCTCACAGACGCCGGCAGGCTGCCAAAATCGCCCGCCGCCGCCGCCCACTGCGCCGCCGCCGCCCACCGTGCCCGCGCGCGCCGCCGCCGCCCACCGCGCCCGCGCGCGCCGCCGCCGCCCACCGCGCCCGCGCGCGCCCCAGCCGCCGCGCCCGCCGCCGCCCGCCTCCCTCGCCGCCCGCTGCCGCGCGCCGCCTCCTCCTCCACCGCCGCGCCGCCGCCGCCCGCGCGTCGGCCGCCTCCTCTCCGCACGCCGCCGCCGCCCGCCGTCGGCCGCCTCTCCTCCGCAGGTGCGTGCGCGCCCCGGCCGGCCGCTCCTTTTTTTTTTGTTATTTATGTTTGTTAAAATTTTATATTGTTAGTATAGTTATATGTTAGAAATTTGTGTTTCAAATATTTATATGTTAGAAATTGTTAGTTACAAATAATTTGTTAGTTATAAATAATATATTTGTAATAATGTTAGTAAAAATTGTTAGTTAGAATTATTAGTAAAAATTGTTAGTTTACAACTCTATATTAATAAAAATAATGCTAGTTAGAACTCTATTTTTTAGAAATAGTGGTTAATATATGTATATGTTAGTAAAATAGTTAATATATATGTTAGAAATAATGTTAGACTCTATGTTAATTAGTTAGAACTCTATTTTTTCCCCCACACTGTTACTATATATGTTAGTTAATATATATGTTAGAAATATTAACATGTTAGAATATAAAGTAATATTTGTTAGATTAATTCCACAAGTTAGAATTTTTTTGTTAACATGTTAGAAATAATGTTAGACTCTATATATGTTAGAACTCCAATTTCAGTTTTCCGCATTATCCTTAATTAATATCTATATATGTGATCATACATGATGCTTCCGGCCTATAATTTTGCAAGTCGTTGCAGAAAGCATGGATGGATACAGAAACGAAGAGGATGAACAGTTCATGGCTGACCTCATAGCCGACGGCACTTTTGATGATGGCGGCGACGGTATCGGATGATGGCGGTGACGATATCACCGCATCTTTTTTGAATGAGTCCGGGGAGGGAGCGGAGAATATTGAACGAGGAGAAGAGGGCTCCGGTGAGGAAGAAGAACATAATGGCTCCGGTGATGGAACCGTAGTTATCACCGAGGTATATAAATTAATCCGCCGCTGCTGACTAGATGCATTAACTAATTTGTACTGACAATGAATTCTTTATTTTTTAGCCCTCCGGATCGAGCACTTCTTCTGTAAAGTCGAAGCGAGGCCCGGCCAGAATGTTGAGCGACGGTGTTAGGCGCGACATCACCGAGATCAATGCGGATGGTAAACCGATTGCTCCGGCCAAGCATGCAAAATTATTTATAAGTCAATGCGGAGTGCTTGTTAGGGACTGCATCCCGATCACCGTTCGAGAATGGCATAGGCCGAAGGGACTAGAGCTGTCTGCAGAAGAAGCTCAAGGTCTTTATATCGATGATGTAGCCAAACGCAGCCTTCTGATCAAGCTCATGGCACATTTCAACTTAGTACCGGCAGAGGAGGATGCCGCTAAAAAGGCAGAGATGGAGGAGGCAATGAAGAAATTTGCTTTGAAGAAGATGGCTTAACTATTCAAGGCACAAGAAAAGATTGTATGCCTTATCAAGGAAAAAAAGAAGACTCGAAATGCTGAGAAGTTAAAAGATCACTGGAACGAATTCGTGAAGTACAACACGGAGTCGAAGAATTTAAGAAAAGGTCGAAACAAATAAGGCCAATGCTGCGTTGAAGAAATATCACCAAATTTTGGGCCCAGTGGCTACAGGGCTAACCGACCCAAGGGCAGGTACCGAGGCTTAACTGACCAAGAAAGGATCCGATTAGGGACACACTCGCTGGATCGGGACGGATGAAGGAGTGGTTCCTACGGGATCGGGGAAAGTTACACCCGTAAACAGGAAGTGTATCTATAACAGTTAATATCCGAAGGGCCCTGAAGCCCCGGAAAGCACATAAGGACGTGGGAGGAGGGGAGGTTCCCGCCCGATAGAGAGGACGATGAGTTGACTATGTCACTTGGGAACAAAGAACACTATGACCCAACACATGGCACCGATGCTCCGTTCAGTGGAAGTGCGGGTTTTGCTGCCGATGGTGGAAGAGATTTAAGGTGCCAAGTGAGAGGAGAAAGGCAAAGGAAACAGACTGCAGCCTAGCGTGCTTAGAGAGTGGTTTTAGCCTCATGCAAGCCCAATTGTCCAAAGTAACCGAAGTACTTACATCCCAGATGGCTCAGGGGCAACATGTAGATGTTGCATTGGTTGAAGCTATCGTTCCGCTGCAATCTCAATACCGGAAAAGCAGCGTAGCTTCCTCTCAGCAGGCCGATCATATTAATGATGAGGTGGTCGAGCCTCCTCGTTACCCCCCCGTGGATGATCTCACTGAGAGCTGTCCTTGTGAGCTACATGTTAAAGTTTTCAACCTATCCTTCAAGGCGGCGGTCGGCATTTTCTTACCTACAAGGACTTACCATTGCCGTCCGGCCCCAGATGACTTTGCTGTTGTGATGGTGGATGAAGTGATGGCAGATTATGAGCAGATGGTCCTTGAGCAACCAGCAGGTGAAGATGGGGAAATCAACGAACTGGGACAAGCCCGTAGAACCACCATTCAATGGCGGAAGGAGAACATTGTGTTTCCAGGGCCAAGCATGCCACCTCCTCGTTTTAAGCCTCCTCCGCGTGAGAATACTCCGCCGCCGTCTCCTCCGCGTGAGAATACTCCGCCGCAGTCTCCTCCGCGTGATGATTCTCCTCTGCACGATGATGATTCTCATGTGCGTGATGATTGTCATGTGCATGAGCCGTCTCCTCAGGCTTCGCCGTCTCCGCCGCCTCCTCCTAAGCAAAAGAGGAAGAGTAGTACCGCGCGCCGTTATCAAGCGCGGGAAGATCATCACCTCCAAACGCACCATCACCCGAAGAGCTGGCACCTGGCCAGCTTGTTACCAAACTAGATGATCGATGAGCAAAAGGCGTTTCTTGCGCCGAAGAAGCCTCCAAAGGTTTTTATAGCACCGCGTACAGTGAAGCACTTTGCCGAGACGAGACAAAAGAGAGCTGAGCTGAGAGCTGATTATGACCGCTCTCTTGGACAGTCCCATAGAGCGGCCAAAGCAGCGAAAAATGTCCCCCTGCTTGGACAACAAGAAAAGCAGTCCATACCACACTTCGTCGTGCAGCCCTATGATGATCCAGAGACGGCATCGATGATCAAACGGGAAGCTAGAGGTCATGGAGCAGATGTTCAGTACCAAGATTACTATCCAACGGCGGGCTCAAGTCGTAAACAAGTATAGATACGGACATGATCTCATCAAACCTGGCGAGCTGCGCGTCTAGGGACTCAGGTGCGAAGGTTGCATGAATGGTACATGCGAGCCTGTCGAAAAGGTGATCGTTACCTCACGGTGCATCCTAGAGATGAGCATTACTTCCGGGGGAAGGAGGAGATAAACCCCTTGAGCTTGAAGAACTATTTCAGTTATTCAATCAAGACGCCCACGACAAAGTCATCACTTGCTACTGCCTGTAAGTGATTTATTTATGTAATTAAGTCTCGTAGCTCAGCTCATGCATTTGCACTAGCAATTATCCTCACTATATTCTTTGTGTACGCTATATGCAGAATGAAGAAGCTCGAATGCAAAAGAGGCAAGCTCGATCCCATCGGGTTCATTGACCCAAACACAATTCATGTAGTTACGGTTCGAGACTACCCAAGGACACAGAGGAAAACATGCTAATGTTTTTACAGAAGCAAGCAGACAAAGAGGATATATTTTTTTCCTACAATTTCAAGTGAGTGTTTTAACATACATTATTATGCTTCTGTATCTTCCACTTTATTCTCCTAATCATTGAGCTATGCTTGTGCAGCTTTCACTTTATTCTCCTAATCATTCACCTTAAGAAAGGAGTCGTACTTGTAATGGACTCGAAACGTTATGAACATGCGGAATGGGAGAACATGGCTAAGCTGCTCCAGAGGTAATTTCAGTCAATCTCTTATCGGTATCTTCATCTGTTCTCCCTCGACGATATCATGAACTAATCAATAACTCATTTACTTATTTTTTCTTTGCCGGCAGGGTTTGGAAACGGTTCATCAATGTTGTTCCAGTGAATGGAAACCGGAGCTTACATTTGAAGATTACCCTTGTAAGTAGTACTATATATATAGTTATGTCCGTGCATCTCTTTGATATTTTGTTTCAAATACGATGCTTGATTACTAGTTTGATCGAACTATTTTTTCATAAAGTGTATGAGGCAGGAACATGGGAATAACTTATGTGGATACTACGTTTGCGACTTCATTCGTGAGATGGCTGTTTACAGGGATGCGGAGGACGCTATACACCACTCTCGTGTACGTGAACAAATATCCACAATTAAGCTTATTACCATCAATTGAGTTCCATTCATATATATTGATATCCTTTTTTTAATATAGATGATGAGCTTGCGGGACTCTCTCATAACGGAGGATCGTATACGAGCAATCCAAGAGGAACTCGCGGGATTCTTCTTAACGAGGCCCTTTCGCCAAAAGGAGAATACTATCGGCAGTACATAGATCTTACTGACACAAAGAGGACCGACATTAATGTACTGTAAACAATGCATGCATTACGTGTACTGTTGATGATGTTCTATATTTATGACGATCTTGTGGTTTCTTTGAAATGATGTATATATATATGTATGCATTGGTGGAACTCAGCCGCGGCAGAGAACGCCAGCTTTCCTCGCTGCGGCAGAGAAACGCTGCTCCACCCTAAACCTGTGCCGCGGCAGAGAAACGTCCAGTTTCTCTGCCGCGGCAGAAACCCTCCAGGCCCGGTTCGTACCACGAACCGGGACCAAAGGTCCTCCACCACGAGCCCCCTGGCTGCACCACGTGGCGAGGCCTTCTGACCCGGTGCTTATTTAAACCGGGCCTGAAGGGGTGACCCTTTAGTCTCGCCTTGCTAGGCCCGGTTCCAAAACCGGGCCTGAAGCCCCTTATGAACCGGGCCTGAAGGCCCTTTTTCTACTAGTGGTTCTATGTGTGCACGTAAAGTTCACATAAAATCGATATTTTTCGTGCCCTATGTAAGAAGACAAAAAAATGTTTCGAGAAATAGACTATTTTAGCATAAAAATGATGTCTTTTTTACACAGAGGATAAAACATGTTGGTTTTTTCTGAAACAACTTTATGAGCATTCAACATGTCAAGATTTACGCGACACTTTTTTGTATTTTTTTAACATTTTAAATATGTTTAAAATGTATTTTAAATAAAGGATGCATATGCACCCGGTGCAAACACTCTGTCCGGTAACAACCTCACATTAGTACAAATTTATTTAGAGTAGGGAATAGCCGAGTAGGTTTAGATGATGTATCCCGTCTTCCTTTTAGGCAGCACGTCTGTTTTTGTTTGCTTGCCTTTACTGAGTCTGCAAAATATCAATCTCACTTGGTTTGTCCCATGGACGGCCACTGAGGTGTTTGATCCACGGCAAGGACCTAACGATCAACCGGTTGCCTTTTTAGCAACATATATGTACTTCTGTCTGACATATTTAACCATAAAACTTTTGATATTGGCATATGCTAATCTATAAACATGCAAACATCCAACCCAAGATTTGACGAGACTTCTTCAACCATGCAATGAACCTACTCCCACGGGAATCATTGGCCCAAGATTTTGGACTTTAGTCAACATAAAACGCGAAGTGCAATGAGGGCATGAGGCCAAAGACTATCCACGCTGGGACCTTGACTGCGCCGCGCGTATGGTAAGTACGCAAGAAGCTCACGTCCTGCTACTCGATCTCGATCATCACATGGCCCCCTTCCCCTTGGTGTTTCTCCTATAAAACACCTTTGCCAGTTTAAAACCCACGAACAGGCCAATCAAACAATCATTCGCCGCAGCTGCGAGTCTCCAACCTCGAGCCCGGTGCGATCAGGTCTAAGTGTCTAACTGATAAAATCGCCATGGCGTGGAGGAAGAAAAGTGGCAGCGAGTCGTCGGCGTCATCGTCGCCCGGCGCGTCACCGTGCTACAACGACGAGCGCGAGAAGGTACCGAAGGGGCACGTCCCGATGGTCACCGGCTGCGGCGAGCGCGTGGTGGTGCCGGTGAGGCTGCTTGCCGACCCCTGCATCGCCGAGCTGCTGGACATGGCGGCGCAGCAGTATGGGTACGGCCAGTCGGGCGTGCTCCGGATCCCCTGCGACGGGAACCATTTCCGGCGGGTCGTCGGCGGCGCGCTTCAGAGAAGCAGCTAGTTAGGCGCTCGGCGACAGACCTGAACAGAACATGTAGGGGTGGAGCTAATACAGACTAGATTTTGATGCGCGCCTTGGCGCGCGACCCCGGTATTTCGCACTGGTGATCATTTTGTAATAAACTTCATAATAAGTTAAGAAAAACACTATGTTAGTATTATACAAATCGGTAATATTTAGGAGTAGGTCAATTAAAGGTGAGTAGTAAGCAGTTTCCATAGACATTGAAAAGTACATCTCATACAATATGAATCCATTATCCAAGGATAGAAAATCAACTTCAACAAATAATTTTAGTTGAGACTATCTAAGTAATCTATTTTCTATGAATGATTGTACAATTGTAATATGGATCTTGTTCGGAATATATATAGTAGAGCTCTATCCTTATTTGCACCAGAAAGTCCATAGGAATATATACAGTTACAATATGGATTTTTGTTGGCACACGACCCCCCGTCTTTTGTCTCGCTGCTCAGCAGGTGGACTCAACATCGAGCAATCCCACTGCATTGACGACCACTCATCACGAAAAACAATGGTTGGCCTTGAAGTACAAAAAAATGTCAAGCATAAATCGCCTAGTTATTTCTGATATTTTTCACTTCAGGCCAAAAATGGTATTTAATGAGCTTGTGAAAGATAAGATCAATTTATACTTTTTCAAGATTGATCTCATACAGTGTAAAAAAATATCAATGGGGTCTGCAGATAGAATACATCTGCCATACACCATTATTTTTTTTATAGATAAAGGAGCAATCGCCCCAGCCTCTGCATCAATTGATGCACATGGCCTCTTTATTAAAACTCACAAAGTTTGGAGTACAAGTATAACAGTCACATAAGGTACAGTCATAAACCCGACGTGGTTGCAACATGAATCAACCAACTGAATAAAAGACACCAAAATAGGCTAGCCATACTCTATCCTATTATTGTGTCGCCACCCAGTAGCCCGGTAGTAGAAATCCTGAGTAACCACAAGCAGCTTGTGGCATCCAGTATCCATATCCTTGCGCTGATCCTCCGGTAGCAGAAAAGCCCATAGCTGTATCCAATGTACAGCCCGATGAACAACCTGCAAAAAATTAGTACCCTTCTGATTATTAAAAATCATATCGTTTCTGGTATTCCATATTGTCCAACATATAGCAGATATACCAATTCTAATTCTACTTTTATCCTTTTTCTCGAACTCCATACAACCAGTTCCCAAACATATTATTAATACTTGTGGGCGGCGGGATATTATAAGCAAAATAAATCATTCTCCAAATGATAGTAGCAAAAGGACAAGCAAGGAATAAGTGATCAACAGTTTCATTTGTATCACAGAAACAACACTTTTGAGACCCTGTCCACCTACGTTTGGCCAAATTGTCCTTAGTAAGTAAAACCTTGTTGTTAAGAAACCACATGAAATTTTTTATCTTTAAAGGAATTTTTAGTTTCCATAAATATTTGCGCAAAAATCTAGTGTGGCCATTCATATAGTCAAGGTACATAGACTTAACAGTGAACAGCCCCGACTCAGTAAGCTTCCATACAAACTTATCTGGTTCATCAGTGAGGTTAATAGTGATGAGACGTTGACACAAATGTAACCATTCAAGATATTTGTGATCATTTAAGCCTCTCCTGAATGTAATATTCAATGGGGTATTAGCCAAAACAGTGGAAACCAAAACATCCCTATGCTGGACAATATTATAAAGAGAGGGATATTGTTGTGATAGAGGAACATCCCCTAACCAGACATCTTCCCAAAAACGAACCGAACTACCATCACCCACTTTAAAAAAACCTCTACTAAAAAAATCAGATTTCACTTTCATAAGACCTTTCCAAAATGGTGAATCCGTAGGTTTAGCCTCAACTTGCGCTAGAGTTTTAGAATGTAGGTACTTATTATGTAAAATTTCTTGCCACATACCTTCTTCAGTAAGAAGTTTGAATAACCATTTACTAAGTAAGCATTTGTTCTTTAATTCCAGACTTCAATCCCTAGTCCCCCCGATCTTTGGGCCTACAAATCATATTCCATTTAGAGAGCCTATATTTTTTCTTTTGTTCATCAGATTGCCAGAAAAAATTGGATCTATAAAAATCTAACCTTTTCCTAACCCCCACTGGGATTTCCATGAAAGATAGCATAAACATTGGTAAACTTGTTAACACCGAATTAATAAGAACCAACCTATCCCCATAAGAAAGCATTTTACTACGCCAGCAACCTAATTTAGAAGCAAAACGACTTTCAACCGGATTCCATTCAGCATTTCTCAACATTCTGTGATGGATGGGAATTCCAAGATATTTAAAAGGTAAAGCACCTGATTCACACCATTATTACTTTGCACAAATTTAAACATTGTCCACATCGGAGTGCATCTTGACACCATCCGTATTTCACATGATCAATTGTTGGGTAGATGAAATTTTGAGATAAGTAGTATCAAGATGAAAACGTAAGGTCAGTAGACAAAAGCTGAAAGCTCTGTAATAATCATTTGCTAAGTAAATGTAGAGAAAATTTTGAGGGGCACTAAGCCACTAACCTTATGCAGGTTAAGCACTAACACATTAGTATTCACTTAGATGGTAAACTGATCCTAATTTTAAGTGGCATGTATATTGTGCCAACACATGAGAGTCTTACTACCATAATAGCATAGTCGATGGCTAGAGCACCATCAGATAAACAACCATCACTTAAGGAGGCATAGGCTATTCCGCACAATAAAAGAAATGGCAGGGACAAACGCAGATAGCCATTTAATTATAAATACTAAGCCTTAGGGAGGATAAGCTCTAACCACCCTCGGCACATTCTACAGCAGGAATAAATATCACACAAGTTAAACTATCCTATTGGTGCATACCCCTTGTAAATGTAAATATATTTTTCACCCTGAAATCATGTAAAAAAATGCCGCTGACCGTCGCTCCAACTTGCGTGCTAATGCGACTGTCGAGAGATACGGGCAAAAGGTCATACTAAACAAAACTAAAATCATTGGAACAAAGATTGCTATCACCTTATAATTTTTTTGTAGTTTTGTGGGGATCGAAATACCGAGTATGTTATAGAAAAATCTCCATATATCATTGTTTCATGAAAAAGCAAACACTCCATTTAGCAAACCACTAAGTCAAATCAGTTATTAGACACTTGCCATACAACAATAGCCGTAAATTGCCTTTCATTTTTTTAACCTTCCATAGCAAGTGGCAAGTGAAAACTATTTAGAACATCATGTTAAGTATATTTCAGATCGCATAAACAAAAGGGGTTGTAGACCTGACAGCAAAAATTCCATAAAACTAAATAGATGGATGAGGTCATGACACAATACTTTCAAATCTATAAAGCAAAAATTCTATAAATCTAAAGGGAGAACAACTTATCACATAAAACCACAGCTGCAAGGCATGAAGTTGTGCAGCCAAATCTCCCATGTCTCCTTTCACAACAATATCAAAAGCCAGGGTCTATCTCATTCGAAACATTTAGTGATGAATGTTCATCTGGACACAGAAACTGTTGCTCCCCCAGTGTGTTATAACTTAAAGAACAGGACCTGGCAGTTCAGCACTTTAACAGAAGTACCATTTTAGTATCAGGATAAATACAACTTCACAAATTGCTAGTAGTTCCAAACCTTGGTTAAAAGCAAAATGATTCTTGGGCTGGATTAAGAAATCAAAACTTGCAACAGTTTACCTAGGCCCGCATGACCAAGAGGCAGGAGAAAAAGGGTAAGCCCAAAACAAACCATGCATGTCTCTTTGATTGCTGATTTGAGTAATGCAAGATATACCAGTTGGTACCTAATGCCACGCAGAGAATTGTATGTACTCCTCGCTTAATAATGCAAAAAATGTGTACCATAATATATGCTAACTACATATGAGCAGTTCCTGAAATATTAATAAAAGCAGCAACTCTAAAAAACTATTTAGTAGCAACCTAAGTACCTAACTAAGTTTTGATATTTGAGCCCGACTTTTCAGTGCATCTATGACTTTATCCAAGTGAGTAATAGAAACAATAATATATGCAAGATTGCAGAGGTGCCATTAAAATATAAGAATGAACAAATACGTGACTGAAAGATACAGTAAGTGCTTAACAGAGAGAGCACATACTAAATTGAGAGACCCATGAATTTTATTCAGGCAATAAAAAACGTGTAAGATGAAAATGGCACCGGAAAATACATGATTATTGTTTCACCGAGTGAGTTAAAGTAAATAAGATCTTGGAATAGACCCAATATTGTCCTTGCTGATCACAACACTGTGAAGTAAGAAAATAATATCTAAGATAGCATGAAAAATCTCTAGAAAATAGGTACTAAAGAAATAAGCACATTTGATAAAATGTTCATGTTAAGTTTCTGAAATGAGCTAACTGAGGTATCAAAATTCATTTGTATCAGCCTAAAATAAAAAAGAATCCTCTATTAAGGCAACATCTACTTTGCCATCAGGCTAAAAGAAAAATAGATTTGGTGGAGTGGAAAGCGAAGAACTGAAAAAAAGTACTCACTCAGTTCTGCGCTTATGGCAACACATGCTGTTAAGGATCTCTTCGACACATGAGAAAAAGAATGACCAAAATAAAAAGGAGTACCAGAGAGTGCCTTCTCCAAGATCTTATTTGGTTAGTTAGCTTTAGAGAAAACAAAGAGGAGAAAATTTGTTCGTTGCATCATTTTTGCACCTACCTATCCGGTTGCAGTAGAGGAGATGCTTCGCTGCCAAGAAACAAGGATTACCATCGATTTGGTGCTGCATTACTACCATAATTAAGTATGAAATAACACTAATTAAAATGTTCACCAAGAGAGCCTTAATAGAAATGGAACAATAATTTTAGAATTTTTTGGCACTTAATTTAAAAAGTTGAACACTTGATGAACCAAATAAAAATTATTTTTATCCCGCAAGAAGTTAGTTTGCAGCTGGTTTATATGTGCACCGAGATCAAACAATTTACATTAGAAATCTGGTAATAAAAAACAGAGCATCACAATTCAAAACTCAATAGCATGATGCATAGACATGGTTATCCAAGAAAATGAACTTCGTATAGAACATCACTTGAGTGTTGAATGGATAACCAATTTAGAAGAAATTCTTGCGGTAGAGCATATGACAGAAACAATGAGCTAAATTAAACAATACAAATGCATCACATACACTCAAACAAAAGGAGTAGAAAATATTTACTTATGCTAACAAAAATACTGTCTTTCCTCTTTGCCATGAATGGCACAGGTTCATCGTAGCTTCAAGAATATTTGATATTGAATTTAAATAACTACGGCCTGAGAATTAAACGAAACATGAGTGTCTAGGAAAGGTTTTCAGTCATGAGCTTAAATAAAAAAATAACAAACAATCAGATTACCCTTACAAGCAGCAAAAAAATTATGGATGTCCCTAGTCCAAGACACCACCAAAACATGGGTGCAGCGAGGCAGGAAAAACCAAGTTGGTATGGTTATTCCTAAATCGAAACATCACAAAAACCTGCACCGATAACGACAAATTGAAAAAAGTAAATGCCTGGAGTATCTATAGGGAATTGAAAAAAGAACAATTAGTTGCAGCGTAGATCCATATGGGGGACCTAATCTGTTATAAATTTCTTAATTCAGTATATCCTAGGGCCTGAGAAAGACTGGAAGCCAAACAAAAGAAGAAGAAAAAATCAATTCCACAAGCACTTCTGCTATCTCTATTCAGTATATGTATAAATAGTTGAGAGAATCCTTACAAGGAAATTCGGAGCTACAACTTATGCAAAGTCATTCTTTTCATCTTTCCTCAAGACCATAGCCTGAAATGTTAACAAACATATGTGGTTTTTATAAAGAATAATCATCAAATACAAGTAAATAAAACTACTGATCTAAAGGCTGGCGTTTAAACAATCCATGGTTCTAAACCAATTGAACCTTCTATACCGTTACTTGTCAGGAAAAATACTTGTCCTAGGAGGTGCCAAAGAGACATGGATAAAAATCTAACAGATACCGATAAAAAAAGGCCAAATACCAAGCCTACTTCGTGATTCGTGAAGTTGAACAAATTGGTCCCTTGAATCTGCATCTTTTGTTTATCATGTCAGATGTGTTCCAGCGTTTAGATATCTTCATGCTCTTAGATGCCAAAGGGACAGAGTGATGCAACTTGAATGTCACATACTTGCCACAGTGACTTTCCAAAGTTGTTTTGCAGAAAAGAAATTCCTAAAAGAAAGATGCTCACACAATCCAAAGAAAAGATAATGGAGGAAATACAACATAAATCTTAGGACAAACCTTTGATCATGTCCAGCCAGAATTTTATCCCCTAACAAATTGCAAGGAGCAAGCATACGAGTGATACAACATTCAATTGGTATCTAGCACTGTAATTTTAGAGCTCAAACGATCACGCAAACTTTTGGAACAAAGATGACTACAGAAGTGTATGAAAAAGGAAGCTGCAGTTCAGTAAACCTGAATTGCTGTATTGTGTAGAGGTATAGCACTGAATTCCTTTGCAGACTCGTATGCTACCTTCTGGCACAGATAAATACACCCTGCTTCCGAGCATACGGCAACCAATCTGCCGGCCAAAGTAATACTGCAGCTTTTGGTCGGAGTTGGAGAGCCATGTGCTTCCTATCCTCCATGTCCCTCAAATTGCCCTATGAGTTAAGATTAAACCAGCCATGAATCCATAAGCATTAGTCGGTTCCATTCCTTCTGCGTCAAGCATAGAAGCAACAGAACAATCTAGATCCGACTTGTGATTGAAGAAAAAGGATGTTAACCGCTTTGGAGCCGACGTCACAGAAGCCCATCTTCTCACCGGCGGCAGACTCCATGTCGGCGTCCTCCTTGACGAACTGGGGCCTCCTACGCCGCCAGCTCTCCCCTGCAGTAGTCGCGGGGCCCCTAGCGAGGGCTGCTGCTCCTCGCGGCTGCTGACCAGGAGATGTCGGCGTCGGCGTCGACCGCGCGAGGCGGCGCTGGTCCCGGCGATGGCGACGACAAGGCGGCGCTGTTCCCGGCGACGGCGACATCAGCGGCGTGACGATGTGCTACCTCGGGCGGTCGCAGCGTCGACGACGCAAGGTAGACGCGGCGCGGCACACCGCGAAGGGCACGCGAGCGTTGGCGGCATCTCCGCGCGTGCCGCCTCGTCGTGGTCGTGTTTCCCCACCATGTGCACGGCTGCGGCGGCCCAATGGCGTCGGCCCAACGACGGGAGGTTGCGGGTGGAGGACGAGGGAAGAGGAGGAGAAGCGACGGGGGCGGCGGCTGCGTGGTGGCTGCCTGCGCGCTGATTGGGGAGAGATGGCTAGGGTTTCCCTCACCGTGGGATGCTCCTTTTATACCGGCGCGGTAAAAAAACGAACGGCTCAGATTTGATGGAGGTAAAATCAAGGGCTAGTTAAATCTGATTTACCTAGTTGCCCCATGGGGTGGCATCTATTATACCTTTAGATACGGTGACGGTGAGCCACAGTGTACATGACTTATATAGTCCATTAGGCTGTTACTCTGTTCTTCCATCGATCGGTTCTTTGATCAATATATGTGGCCGCGATACAGACACAAGATGTGTGCATATCGCCTGCAAACACAGTGAGCGCCCCTAGAGTTCATCCTCCCAAACTAGATCGGTCCAGAAGTCGCACATTTCAAGTTTTCAACCCATGTTGGGCAAGCTTCCTGACCCCATTTTCATCTCTATAACAAAGCGAGTACACACGAAAATAAGAAATATTTCCCAAATTTGAGTTATATCATCGGAACAAAGATGACTTGCTTTGCATTTGCCCTATATCGGCATTTTATGAGCAAATGAAAGGGGTACGATTCAATATTTGTCCAGTTTTGACCCTTGTGTAACTTTTGAGACTTAAACGCTAGTACCTCTGTTGCAATGAAGAAGCTGCATGTGTATTTTAAGACAAACTTCGATTAAAATAGAAGGTAACAAAATTTTGATTATATTGTACATAATAAGTATCATTGGATTCATATTAAAAAATACTTTCTAATGACATTATTTTTTAAAAAAATCTTCAAATATATTTGGAGTAACTTTTGTCAAAGAAAAAAAACACGAAATATAAGGATGACTTATTCGTTGGAATGAAGTGAGTATAATTTAAGGACAAGTAGAGGTACTAATACAGAAGGGATTCCCTGCTATAAACGTGACAAGTAAAAGAACGAAGAACAAACAAAACACACGCAAGCGATAAAAGATTTAACGTGAAAAAACCTCTCCAACAATGAAAGGAAACAACCACGGGCATCTACCCGCAAAAACTTCACTATATCGAGTAGTGTTTACACAATGTCGTGGGCTTCTAATGAAGCGATCAACCCAAACCGATGGCTTACAAGATGTATATATAAACACAGATAACGATTCCTGTGATGGCACTTGCTTCGCTCGTCAGAAGTTAGCCTCCTTTATAAATTTGGATTACAACATAACACTCCCTTTATTTCCAAAACAGATGTCATACAAACTGTGAAAAAAAATTAATACTCTTTTGTTCGACCAAATATTTATACAATAACACCAAGATCTACAACAAATGTATATACAAAATACTTTGTGTGCCTTTTTTGAGGGGGTAGTTTCATTATAGTGCATGTGTTAATATGTTTTTGTGTTAACATGTGTGCATGGAAGGAAAGGACCATGCATAACAAAAGTGCAAGATTTTTTAATCTGCAGAAATCTCTCGGCGCTATCTGACCTAGACTGAAAGTACTAAAGTAATGATAGGTCTCATGCATCAATTGGTGCAGGGGATGCACTATCTCTTCCTTTTTCACACAAAAAGTTAACCTTGACTCAAAGTATGATTTGTTATTTCCTCTATGGATAACCATGGCTAGGAGTCCAGTTTGAGTTATTTATTGCAAGACAAGGCACAAACTTATATGATGGCATACCCAAATGCTATGTGCTATAGAGTCCAAATGCGTCCAAAACATCGGTCTACTTACTCCATTCACAAATACATGACTTATGAATTTTGTAGTAAGTAAAAACATTCTAAATTTAACCAAATATATCCATATATATGCAAATAGTGAGATCTACAATATGGAATCAATACCAATAGATTCACCTAATATTATATTTTCATAATGTATTTATTCAACATTATATATATATACTATTTCTTCTGTATATTTGGTTATGTATTTATGGGCAGAGGGAATATAGAAGTTGAGAGGTGGCGGTATTAGCGTGGCAAGTGCAGAATTTATGCAACGCTAGTTAACGTTGTACACTTGTACCTCCCGAGACCATGGTAGGTTCAGATGTGCGTACATTAAGTTGCTTTATATATATGTGTATGGAAAACTTAGAGATGTTCCGCCTCTTACGTCTACGACTATTTACAAATTCTAGGGAATACGGAGTATAACTCTGCATTGTCATTCAACTTTTGATATGCAGTTTCTGAAACGACATTGTCTTCTCGGTTCAGGTGCCGTAGAAGTTTCGACGAGACTTCTTCTTCGAAAATGTAATACGTATACTCCTTGTGTCTGCTTCCTTTGTTTCAAAATAATTTTAATTTTAATTTTATCTCCTAAGTCTAAGTACTTAAAGTTCCATAAAATTTACAGAAAAATATATAAACAACTTGAACACCAATTTAGTTTTATTTACTTTACGTTTCATACTATAAAGATTGAACGTTGTAAATGTTGGTAATTTAATTTTATCAATACAATCAAACTTAGAGAAGTTTAGTAGGACAAAACTAGAATTTCAATTCCTGTAAGATTCAATAGCCCATGATTTTGGACTTCGAGAGGGAAACAGCCGAATAGATCCCAATAATAACCAGTTCAAGGTCAAAAGAAGACGCGCCTGATCTACCCGACGGATCGACGTATTCAGAAGTTCTCCTCCGTCCAAACTTTAGTCTCCAACCGGACCACGAGCCAAAGACTGTACACGTTAGCACCTTGACCAGACGTGAGTAGGCAAGAAGCACACGTGCTGTCGCTACTCGACAATCACCAGGTGATCCTTCCTCGTTTGCATATAAGTACATACCCTGCCGGATCCTTTGTCATTCACCGCAGCACCAGCCTGACAAACGATCTATCGATCGCTCGCCGCAGCTCCAAGATAAGAAAAGACCCCGACCTCGAGGCGAGCTAGCAAGTGTATCCGTCTAGCTAATCGCCATGGCGGGGAAGAAGAAGAATGGCAGCGAGCGTTCGCCATCCGGCGCCTCGCCATGCATCGAACACGAGCACGAGAAGGTCCCGAGAGGGCACGTCCCGATGATCACCTGCAGCGGCGAGCGTGTGGTTGTGCCGGTGAGGCTGCTCACCGACCCCTGCATCACGAAGCTGCTGGATATGGCGGCGCAACAGTACGGGTACAGCCAGCCGGGAGTGCTGCGGATACCATGCGACGCCGAGCATTTCCGGCGGGCCATCGACTGCGCCATGAAGAGAGCCGGCTAGGAAAGACTGACCCTGACGGGGGATCATGAGAACGTGTGGAGCTGTGCATATACAGTGTAGAGATGAATATACATGTGCACATAAAATGTAGTCCGTTCTTTGATTGAACCATTCTTTGATGAATATGCGACCATGATATCCATCCATTTTTTTGGAAGCTTACTGATTCGGGTCTATTCACAGTCAAGTCTATGTACCTTGATTGCATGAATGGGCATACTGTGTATCTTCGTAAGTATCTATGGAAATTAAAAATTCCACTGAAAATTAAAAATTTTATGTGGTTCCTTAGTAATAAAGTTCTTTTAACTAAGGATAACTTGGCTAAACGAAAGTGGAAAGGATGTCAAAAGTGTTGCTTTTGTGATTCCACTGAAACTGTTAATCATTTGTTCTTACATTGCCCTTTTGCGAAGATAATTTGGCGTATGATGTACCTTACTTATAATATTCCGTCACCAGCTAATATTACTAATATGTTTGGTAGATGGCTCAATGGTGTGAGAAAATTTGATAAACTGAAGATTAGGATTGGTGTTTCGGCCATTTGTTGGGCTATCTGGAGGACTAGAAATGATATTATCTTTAACAAACAAAGTGGGACTAATTTTTTGCAGGTTATCCGGCGGGCTGCTCATTCAATCCAGCAATGGGTTTTCCTTCTCCCGGTGGAGCAGCGGGAGGATATGGTTATTGGATGCAACCGGATGTTACTGGTTGCTCAGGACTTCTTTTTCTAGGCTACTGGGTGGCGGCATCTTAATAGAATAGCAAATGCATAGCTTTTCTGTTAGCCGGATTTTTAGTTGGTTGATCCATGTATCGACCCTTTCGTTTCCATGAGTGTAATAAGTGATTTTGGATCTTTTTAGACTTGATACTTTGTTATTAATAAAGCAAGCCGTGTGCATCTATTGATGCAGAGGCTGGGGCTATGCTCCTTTATCGAAAAAAAATCCATCCATTTTTTTAAATGCTCAAATAGACGGTCGTGTCTGTTTCTTGTTGCCACATTATCCTGTTACTGTGCCTATGCGATTTCCCATTTATATTTACGAATTCGTTGAGTGAATCCTTTTTACAGATGATGGAGCTAGAAAATTCGCTGCTTAAACTTCAGAGTTCAGAGCAGTGCAATTTTCGACAATCCGTCCAAGCGAACCGCAATGTGAGTTCTGGGGTCTGCACGGAGCACTTCTTGAGTATGATGTTCGCGCGTGACCTAACCTGAGATGTAAAAGGCCAGCACCCTGAGTTTACCTGGCTAACAGGAGGGTACTAGCTAGGAGGGTGGTTGCACAAAATAGAATTTTCTGAACAAAATGCTTGTCGCGCGTCTAATACATTGGGATCTATGTATGTCGAATTGTTGATGCTTTTCATATATGCAACTTATGTAAGTAATCTCGTGGCGATAGTGGTCTACGTGGTGCTGGGGCTTGCTAGGGGCGATTTGTGCCGTAGCACCATGTTCGTCGTGCATGTCCATCGATAGGGATCTCTCGGCGGCTGCATCGCGGTCTAGTTGGTGGTTATCCACGACTGCCGATGAAAACTGAGGCGACTCTACTCATGACGGACAACGAGTCTTGTGCATCGTTACCTTGTCAAAGGCCTTTTCAATTCAGCTCTCACATCCTCGCTTGGACTGTTATAGGGGTTTTCAGGAATGGACGATGATGATGCTCGGCATCATTCTCCCTCCGGGGGCATCGTTCTGGAGCAGTTGCTGATTGAAGGAGTAGAAGGTGGAGCCGCTTCGTCTTGCATGAAGTCTTCAGCGGAGATGTTAAGTCATGCTGGTCTGGTACGTGTTGCACATGATAGATCTTCCGGAGGCTTCAAGCTAAGTGTGTAGGTAATCCGTAGGACTCAGTGGCATCATGCCCATTGATCTCGGTGGCAACCGCGCGTATGTAGGTAATCACACACATGGTGGTGGTGTTGTTTAGCACTATGGTGGTGTCGGTGGCTAGCCTGGTGAGGCCCTTCGATTCATTCTACATACTGGAGATTGGTTGCCAAAAGATGGCGGGGCGAATTTCGAAGCATGTTCTAGTTTTGGCCGGTAACACGATGATGTTAGTTGTCGGGGAACTAAGCCCCGTTTACCCTTTATCGTTGTAGTGGGTGGTGGTTTCACCTTAGTTGACGGCTTCGTATTTAAACGTCTTTGTTAAATAAACTAAATAAAAAGACGTCGTATGCATTAGATGTAGAGGTAGAGGGTTTCAACCTCCTTTAAGATTGGAAGTAATCTCTTCATCCAGGTTCTATTTCCTATATGTATGCGAACTGAAAGAGTGAATTCTACTTTGAACTATAGTATTTTGTCATTCTTGACTTTTTATGCGGGTAGACATTCTTGACATTAATTACCGTACACTTACAGAAATTTATGCTAAAATTTTGCTAGATTCCAAAATTTTAACATTTTATAAGATTCTGAAAGGACTTGCCTGGTGAGTCCTGGCCGTCAGTTCTAAGTGGCGTGCCACGTCGGAAGTGTTTTCTCTCTCTCACCGCCGCGTACTCCTTGTGTCAGATTGATGACCACACGTCCACACGTACACCTTGGTTTCTTGGTCAGAATTTGGTAGCTCTAGAGATGCCAACCTGCATAACTGATCACCTTGCGTTAGCATCAGCTCTTGACTGATTTTTCGTCCAAGTCTCGCCGTGTACCCACAAGATTCAGAAGAATACTGTTCGGGGCCAGGGAGTCACGCACAAGTTGTGACGCCCAATTAACCCTGCCGTTTTCTCCATTTTCCGGCCATCTTCTTGGACCAAGGAATTGGTTGAAATAGGCAGCTGCCAACATTCCAGGTTGGAGCCCATCGCATCATCGTTACCTCGTGCTGCCGCAGTTCAGGAACATTATCGATCTTAGTATTTCCATGTGTGCGTGTATACGACCAAATTCGTTGTCCTAAAGCAACAAATTAGATCTCTGAAATGCAAACCATGTTAAGCAAAATAAGCAAACGTAAAGCAGTTGAACTACAACTCTACCAGGGAGTTACCTCGTTTGTATTGCCATATTTGTCCGATCGACAAGGATGACCTTCTCATTCCACGCCACTGACTTGGCAATTAAGTGATTAACCTACAGGTTGACGACGTCCATAAACTCCTGTGGTCGTAAAGGGGAAAACAGAAGTCATCAAACTTTCCATTCATCACTAAAACACGTGCGTGATGCTGCTGTCGACAGAGACCTCCGCTGAATAATCCCTGTGGTGTTTCAGTCTTTCAGCCGTAATCAAGGCTGCAAGGCGCACTTTTTTTGACGAATAAAAGAAGCCTGCTGTTTTTCATCGACAGAAGTAGTACAGGAGGAGGTGGTGTTTTGCCACATAGGTGCATTTTAGACGGAAGGCCCGGCTTTGAATTAACGAAGCCATCAACCGGCTAGGAGTTACACCAATAGTTACAACACACACGCGCCAAGCACACAACCCAAACCACAACAAAAGACAACACAGAAAAGCAAGCCGAAGCGCTATTTGGTCCATGAGGAGGGAGCCTTGTCTTCTGTTGCACCGGAGCGATCGCGACCGTGTCCACGCCAACAAACCTCCACCGCACCAAGACAACAACTCAAGGGGGAACTCAACGACGGGCCGGCCACCTAGCAGAGCTTGAGGAACCAACGGAGGGAGGGTCTTGCGAAGACGCTCCAAGAAGGTAAATGGCGCAAGAATGCGTCATCGTCGGGCAGAGAGGACCGCAAAGTTTTCACCTGTGACCCGAGAACCACCACCCATGGAGCTCAGGCTAGGTCCAGACCAAACACACAACATCATCCCCTGGCGTTGGGATAGGCACACCGGCAAGAGCTACGACCAGACGCCGACCTAGCCAAGCCCCCCAAGGCGCTAGGACGGAAATCAGCTACCGCAACAAACCGTGTAAAAGCAGCCAGGCCGATGTTGCGAGAGGGCTGCGACACCAACGAGAGGTCACACAGTGCTCCACAGGACACTACCAGAGAAGCTTACACGAAGAAAGGCCTCCAAGAGGAGCAGATTGAGGCGGAGGGACGGAGTCCATCATTTCGAACAGGAGGGCCATCATCGGGACGCCTTCAACAAGGGAACGACACCCGCAGGTGACGCCGTCACCGGCGCAGGCCAGAGCCATGCGCTGCTTTCGCCGAGGTCCAAACCTGAATAGAAATTCCGGACGCCATCGCGAGGACGTAGAGCGAACAAGGCGGAGATCACTGTCGCGCCTCCAACCTAAGTCGCACTATGAGCAAGCCCCAACTCGACTCATTCGCAGGAAACACGTGCTGGCTGGCAGAGGTTTCGGCCAGACCCAGATCTAGACGTCCATGACCCTAGATTAGCGGCACCACGATGTCCACCATCCCCAGCGCGCAAGCACACCTGCACAAGCACGACCAAATTGGTCGGAGGGAGAACAGACCGCAGCCGCCGGAGTAGCCACATAGGTGCATACTAGGAAGAAGATAAATCTAGGAAGAGAAATGTGGATTTGCTCCAGATTTCAGAAGTATTATCTTACTATAATGATACTTGGGATTCTCTTACTGTAAATATATTTGACCCTGGACACCTTCTTTGTTGTACAACTTGTGCATAAATTTGAGGAAGAGCCATCAATTCTGGAGGTAAGACTAATGATGGCAAATCAACCTCTACCTTTTGGACATGATAAATGCAGACAAAGTGCACATAATTTTCAAGGGATACAGGAACATCGCCTTAATACATGAAAAGATCTACATCTACTGTCAAGGAAATACGAACGTTGGTATTGAATCTTGACGGCAAAAAGTCATGGACAGCTTTGTTTCTTGAAGAGAGCTGGGTCATGTCGCAGCTTGTCTCTCCACCCTCCAGTGGACATGATCTTGCTAAACTCTACAAATTTGATGAATTTCAAAACAACAGCAAGGAATAAACCTGTTAGCCATTGTCAAAACATAAGCTATTTCCAGCTTAGTAACAGCTGACCTCGTCAAAACCGACACAAGCTTTCTGGCATGTGGCATTAATTCGTCAAGAGTGGTCATATAGGTGCAATAGATTAACAAAAATCTTTATCTACTTTCAAACTCTCTCCAGTAGAATATAAATAAGCAAAGCCACATGTGCATTGCACTAACAAGTTTAAAGCATAACTTCTCAATTTCAACCGAGGGACAAACATCCCATGTGTTTAACAGATTATAGTGCCCCTACAGATCAGGTAAGCACAGATAATTAATATAAGAAGCAAATATAAACGGCTCACAGGCACTCTCCTTACAAGAATTCAAACATGAAACTTGTACTGAGTCACTCAAACAAAGGAAAGTTCATCCTTTTCTTTTTTTTGAAACGAGGCAAAAGCTTTGCCTTTCATTGATATAGGGAAAAGAGTTGGCCCGTTTATGAGGAAAACTGGCCGAAAAACCGTACAACACGACACCACACACCAGCCCGAGGCTGCGCTCCACACGGGTCGACGACCAACCAGATCGACACCACACCTCAAACGCAATAGGCGGAGGCGAAAGAACGGAGCCACCGCTCCAACAACCACGCCGGCCCCGAGGCCGCGCCCCGCCTGGCCGAAGACGAACCCGCCTCCGCCGAACCACCAAAACACTGCACAAGCCCCTCTGTCCGTGGACGTCCAAAGCGAGGCCCCAAGAGGCAAGCGACACAAGAGCGCCGCCCACGCCCGATCCCACGAGGGATCTAGGGTTTCCCCGGAGAGCCCGGGCGGAGATCACCACCCTGACGACGCCTTCAAGAAGGATGCGGCGCCCACGAGCGTCACCGTCGGCGGTCCGGCCGGCCGCCAAGACAAAGCTTTCGCCCAGCAAGTCCCAAAATCTCGCGCCCGCCCAACAAGGACCGGCATAGACCACCACCTGCATCCGCGTATCGCGACCCCCGGAGCAATGCGCCTGAAGCCAACGGAGCACCGCCGAAGAGCACCGTGGGCGCAGCCGGAACGCCACATAGAGGGGACGCCGACCAACACCAACGCGGGGCTCGATGACGAACGCGGAAGCCCGTAGACAAGAGCTCCTAGATCCGGCCGCCGCGCGCCCACGCGGCCACCGCAGCCGCCGCACCGCCGAGGATTCCGGGGCCGCCTTCCCGTCGCGCCCCTCACGCAGCTCCTCCTCCAGGCACTCCTCCACCATCGAGCGCCACCGCCCCTGGCCTGCATCCGCGGCGCACCGCGACATCACCAAGCAGACCCGCCGCGGACATCCCGCAGCAACCTCGCCGCCATGGCTGACCACATGCAGCATCTTCGTGGCCAACCCAAGGCCGCCGTCGCGCAGCCCTCCCGGCCCAGGGCCAGGCCAGCCCCATGCCGCCACCGCGCCCGTGGCCCGCACGGCCCTAGCAGGCCCAGATCGGGGCCCGCCCATGGCGCTGGCCGCCGCGCCGCCGACCACCACCAGCGCCACCGTCTCGGTCTCCCGACGCAGCCCACGCCGGCAGCACGCTGCCGAGCCCACTGCACGCCGCCGCGCCCGCCGTCCTGAGCCGCGCCCGAGCGAGCTCCTCCTCGCCAGGGACGCGGGAGGGGAAGAAACGCCCGCCGCCACCTTCCTCGGGGAGCGCGCGGCTTTGCCGGCCCCCCTCCGGCGGCGGCGAGGCAAGGAAGGGAGGAGGTGGGGGCCTAAGGCGGCGGCTAGGTTTCCCCCCCGGCCGCCAGAGGAGGGCGACGCGAGGGGACGCGATAACTGTTCCCCCTCAGAAAGTTGCTGTGGACGCTAAAGTTCATCCTTTTCAGTCTTGTAAGACTTGGTGTTATCCATACGGGCGTAGGCCAATTGGACCAAAGCTGAGGGGACACAAGTTCCTCACAAGTGCTATTTGCCAAGTCAAAGATTCCAATATCACGACGGTTATCCTTCCATCCAGAAAGATATGTCTCTTCATCATCTGTAAAGTAAACACAGTTTGCCTTCAACTGCAGATACTCTTGAGCACTTAGACAAAGTGTTTGGTTGTGCCCAAGAAGCAACACGTGATCATCCAAGCTATTTATTCCCACAAGCTTTTTAGCCCTGGTGTCAACTTTATATATCTTGATATCCGTGGTATTAGTCACATATGATAGAGGGCCAGCATCTTCACTGCCCTTCCGGGTTCTCCAGATTTGCAGTAGATCGCCGCACGGAGCCTGGACAATGTACATATCCCAGTAGTATTCTACAATGTCTATAATTAACTCCGTTGTGACCATAGGGCCTCTGAGATCGAAGGTGTGAATTTTTCCTTGCCATGTCACTGCATATAACAGACCATCCTTGTAGATGCAGTCCTGAAAACCAGAGTGTGGTGGCAGCCAGGTCCACTTGTTATCCCCTAACCTAGCAAATGAAAGCTGCCCGTATGGATTGTGGATAAGTGCCACAATATGTCCTCCTGCAAATGCATCATAAAATACGAATGCCTTCATATGGAGCTGGTTCCGCAGCGTGGCGAGAGCTAGGGATCTGGGTTCGTCACTACAGTTCTCAACTGTGTCGGGTGAATAACGGTACATACACAAGGCTCCTGCTTCATTGAAAATGGGAGTCACATGCTCGATGGTGATCACCGACGGTAGAGCGATCTGTTCACAGGTGATTGGATTGAGAAGATGCATCTCAGACCTCTCATCAGCAGTAACCAGCCAGCCATTTGAGGAGCCAATCAGATACCTAGTGCGAATAGGAGGCTCCGGGAGAGTCAACTTGTATGACCTCTTCTCCGCGAGGCTGTAGAGGAACGCAACACTCTCTCCAGCAGATTCCGAGGTGTAGAAGAGGCACGGCGTCTGGGGCCGCTTGTAAAGCCCAAGACTGCATAGGCTATGTATGGAGCGCCAGGAGGAGCAAATAGAGCTGGCACGCATTAGGTCAGGGATCTCGAGAAGAGCAAATATATCCATGAGGACATCCTGCGGCAACTCTGGCAATTTTCCCACTTCAATCTCCAAGTGTGCTGGATGAATATGTTTTCGCTCGAGGGATTTCTTCATTAAAATGGGAGGAAGACCTAGCAGCTTGGGCAAAACTCTCAAGAGCAGAGAGCAGAGAATTAAGCCAAATATCCTGGCTACGCTACAGGCCTCCATTGGAGCAAAACCGCCTCCACGTGAAGACGACGAATCCCTTCAGCACTACTTGGAAGTTGCAACCATTGCTAATTGATACTCGAGAGGTTAGAGGGCCTGGGCGCATACATATGGGGAGGCGGAGCAACCCGAGGGCTCAGTACCAATTCGAGTAGGTTTTGTCAATCCGAGCCCAAATTCAGAAAACGCCACTGGTATCGCCCAAATTCTTCATTGGATGTGGGTTCGGAGTTTGAATCGAACTGGTAGATGCAACAGCTCCGAGTATTCAGTCCTCCCTCCTCTACATGCGGATTCCGATTCTGAAAGATTGAAGGGGGGAATTACCCGCGGTGGATCGGATCAGTCCAGCAAAGGGGCGTTTCCATGGGCGCGACATAGAGTTTCAGAAGATGTGTGGTCAGGGGCGGAGCTCCCAGTAGGGCAAGGTAGGGCAGCCGCCCTACCTTGATTTTTGACAAATACACTTAGATGCGGTGTTTTTTCTGAAAATTTTGAGTGGTCATACATCGAAAACGGACTCCGTATGAGAAAGTTATGCGTGTTTCAATAAAAACACTGCGCAAACTCATTACAGGCCAAAAACATAGACTATTTTTACCTCCAAATATAAACTCGTATTCTAGATTCAATGTGAACAATATTGCTTGTATTACAGAGATTTATCATTGAATGTACCCTAGTATATAGAAGATAAGCTCGACTTATTCATTATACATACTTGTAGAATTGAAGATTTTTAGATATTTTAAATACAAGTAATACTTTCTCCGACCGCGTCAACAACTGAAAGGAATTTTATAGCAACAAAAATAATTAAAATCGAGTTGCGCATCGAACGAGGGATAAATAAACGTCTTGATTATTTGAATTACATCATATTTTTTAAAGAAGATGTAAAGCTTTGCTGTTGAGTTGGCATTATTGGTATGTTTTCTTAGATTATACTTATAATCAAAAAAAATTATTGTATTGAGATATTACTACTTTTTAGGACTATTTGGTATTTGCATCATTCAAAGTTCGCCCTACCTTAAATTTTTTTCGTCCTTCACCACTGTGTGTGGTACAGGAACGATGGCATCATCAAGCACAGTCTCAACTCTCAAGGCAACTTTCTGGGTGGATTGTGTCATTGTGTGGACGACGATCGCATCTGGATTCTGGAACACTTACCGTGTTGATGATAACATATATAGCACTTTTGCTCCGGTGCTCCCTTTGGCAAAATTCTGGTCACGATAAAAACAAAGACGGTGGAGATATTTCCATACCCCCTTCGTAAGAAGGAGCATGATCGTAAAATTTATAAATCTAACATGTACGTGTAACCTTGTAGTGGTCCTTATGGCCCACGTTGTCATGTACGAGGGTACTCTCCGTCGATGGATTGGCGGATCTAGAGCGGCCACGGTATCACCGGCGATGGCGGACCTGCGCGCATAGCACCATTAATTAGCAGGATCCTTGCCGGCGTAGTGATTCCGTCGTCCAGCGGCGCCGTCGTCGGATCCCAGCAAATACGTACGCAGCCAACAGGTTTCAAAACCACGCATGCACATGTGAAGCGGTAGTTAGGCAACTGGAATGGTTACCTGGTCACGTGACCTTTTTTCTAACGCGACGTATAAATACCGTATGTATACCGATGAGACAGATATACATGGGCTGGATATGGATTTCGACGGGTCTAAGATAGGAAGAAAAAAACATATAACCCATCAACTTCACTTGGGGAGGAGCACCGGAGGAGGGCTCCATATATAGGGGTAAATAAAGATCCCGCAGAGGTAGGGGCCTCTTGATGATAAAGCCGTATGGACGAACATTTTATCACTTGTCAAAAATATACATCGTGATTTAATTTGTTTACATCACTAAATAGGTTAGGTCCATCTGTTAGTGAGCCATTTTTTATCAAATGTGATGTAAAAAATGGGTTTTTAATCATCAAATGCAATAGTAGTAGTCTAAAATACGAAAATGCTCATCTGATCACAAGCACAGCTGCTCCCATATTCTCTACACGTATTTGCTATTTCTATTTGGATGGGCTAAAGAGCAAGGTCCACAGGTGAATCCCGTGTAATAGTGGTTGCCCTGCTAATAGTCTTTTCGGTCTAGACGGGGCAAATGTTCTATAGGACTAGAGTGACCTAGCGCGGTCTGCTGCGCCGTTCTTTGCAGGTGTCGTTTAATTTTTCCGCGATATTATTTTGTTGTTATTGTTTAATTTTTCATATCAACAGCTCATCTTAACTATTCGTCTAAAATGTATTTCTGCCTTTCAATAATCATCCATGTTTGATGGTATGCGACATGACAGATAAGTCGAACCGCGAGATGCATAGGGCTGGCATCGTTTTTCCACACCCAAATGTTAGGCAATTCTGTAGAAACATACATCAAACAGAACATATGTGCTGATATAAACCATGAGAAGGTCTAAGCAGGTAGAATGGCGTGCTTTGCCTTTTCCAAGTCGGTTTGTTTAGCTTTCTGTCTTTGAAGTTTTGAATGAACGCCCAAAAATCTTCTCTGCGAAATATTTCCACCGTCTGTGCATCCGGCAGGAATCGATCCTACTTTTTTGGCCCATTTTAAATGCTCAATCCCGAGAAAATGCACGCGCAATATCTCACCAATCCCCACATCAAAAAAGAAATCACAACAAAATTCGGGTGAAGTTGTATCTCTATGGCACTTATATTCAAGCATTTCGTACGAACGATTGTCGGGAAAAAAAAAAGAGATGCGTAAGTGAAGTTTTTCCAACCATTTCAAAGGATTACCCCTCACCCATATAGGGGGGGGGGGGGGGGGGGGGGGGGGGGGGGGGGAATAGGAAAATTGTGAAACAATCCTATTGGCCCAGCTCGATGGGCCACTGGTATTCTTCTTTTCCAGAAGGCCGAACCATGGAAAGCCCGAGAATGTTTTAAGAAGGCGCAAGCATCAAAGGCCCAAATAGCACGTCAGAAGTATAGATAGGCCCAAATAGCCTATCTATCTCGAGCCCATACAGCGACAGCGACACACGGCGTCTATACTTCCATACATAGACACACGGCGCCTGCATGACATGTAGCCTGCGTCGTCTGCAGCCCATTAAAACCTCGCCGGAGCAAAAGCTTAACACAGGCGGGAGGCAGCCCCGGCGTTCTGCTGGGCTCTCGCTGTCATCCCTACCAAAAGACAAGCGGGCACGGACAACCATCACATCGCCCATTAATTGTGCATTCATTCATGCCGGCCATACATGCATGCAAACTGCACTCCACCGCGCTGCACTGCAGCTCATCAAAGCCCTGCTGCAGCTGCGACGTCAAACTCCTCATCATCATCATCATCCCGACATTAAAACCGGGGCGGAAAAAACCCGTGACGCATCCCATAATTAAGAGCGAACTGGTCGCATCCATGTCCATGTTCATGGCATTCAATCCGCGGCTACATCTGCAATGAATGGGGACGATGATCGATGAGTGTGCGTCACGATTCCCGTGCCGTATTGTACGCCCGCAGAAGTAATAACTGAAGCGATGATGGAAATGAACAAATCGGACGAGCAATAATGGGAGCATCGTTTGATTGATCATGTTCTGCTATGGATTGTTGGATTGATTTCTGACAGATTTTGGGGATGCCGGCTGGCCATACATACTGGTAGTAACAGTGGTAACTGGAAATTAATGGACAAGCAAAAATTGGAGCCCCCTATGTACCGCGAGGATTCTTCTTCTTCTAGGTCGCTCTCGGCGGCCGCATGGGCAACTGGAGTCGTGGCGAATCGGAGCACCCGGCATATGCCTACCTAACGCGCCGACGAGGATGATGACTGACTGACCGACGACCATCTCTACTTCTTCTTCTTCCTGGCTTCTTTAGCTACGTAAAGTTCGTACGGCGGTGGACGGCTAGGTTCCGAGGAAGCCGACGTTGAGGTCGATCCTTGGCTTCTTCTTGTGCGTGGGGGCCGACGGGGGCGGCGGCACGTGCGAGTCGCAGCGCGGGCACCGCGGGTCGCTCCGGGAGATGAGCACGTACAGGAAGCACCGCGGGCACGCCGCCGCCACCATCCCGCCGGCGGCGGACGGCGAGTCGCAGCCGTCGCCCTGCTCGACGGCGCCGCGCTTGACGGAGGACGTGGTGACCGAGGACGACGACGGGGAGCCGCTGAGCTGCTGGTGGTGCTGCCCCTGCTTGCCGCGCTCGAACCGTTCCAGCGCCGTCTTCACCTTCTCGATCGTGCACACGCTGTGGTACGTCGTCGTCGCCGCGGCATGCGCTGACGCCGGTTCTGCCGTCGGCGTAGTGGCGGCGCCGGAGACGGGGAACAGGTTCAGGTCCCTTGTCGACGGCGGGCTCAGGTGCTTGTGGATGGGCGATTTGCCGGTCTGCACGCAGGAAAAAAATTTAATCAATGCCATTCAGCGCGGGAGATTAATGACCGTCTGAGGCAATAACACCGGCGAGAATAGCACTCGAACTGCCTGGTGTAATTAAAGATTCTTCCATGCACCCTGCAACAACTTAAAATTGCCGGGACAAAACATGGCAGACACGTGAAATTCAATACTAAATTAACTAGCGAGAATTCGAATTCGACCTAACCGAGAGAACAATTGGCAATCCATATCCTGACAGCGAATAAAATAGTTTCTGGAATCAAAGTAGAGATAAGTTTATGCTGCTCTAGCAGCCTAGTCTACTTAGATTATGCTGAGTTTTTCTTAAACCTCGCAGTCGTCTCCGCTCAACACGCAATTGACAAGTCATTACTACTAATCCCGATGAGATTTCTTGACCGGATGAACAAACTCCACGTGAACATAACGGAAAACAAGTCAGAAAGTCATAGTTAACCAAGGGCGGTCCAACCCCAAATTCCCAATTGAGCACGCAAAGAAGAAGAAGCCAGAGGGTGACGCAGACAGAGCACGCGAGGAACGGAAGCAGAGCATGAGCATGAGCATGAGTTGTTGGTGCGCACGTACCACGGCGGCGTCGTGCCTGGCGGCCGCGTCCCTGGCGTCGTCGCCGGCGATGGCGCACCCGCCGAGGAAGTCCCGAGTGACGAGCTCCGCCGCCATGCCACCGCCGTCCGCCGCTCGAGACATGAAGCCGACCGCCTCAGCAACCATCTAGGAGCACGCCGGCATACGACCTTTAGCTACCGCGGGAGACAAAAGGAGGAGAAGAATCGAGGCGGATGTTAGATTGAGAGATGGCAAGAAAGATCTAGAGGAAGAGGAAGAGGAGGGCGCGTGCGTGCGTGCAACCGCGGGAGAAGAGCGGGGGAAGAGAGGAGAGGAGGGGGGGAGATAAATGGGAGGGGGTGTTTTGGAGGCACGTATGGGCGCCATTAATTAGGGTGTTGGAAAGGGAAGGCATGAGGACAAGATGTGCATTGAATGCTTGGGGTGGGAGCAAGGGGCATTGATGGCTGGCTCGTCCCCGGTAGTGTGTGTGTGTGTGTGATGTGTGACGGACGAAACGAGATGGGGATGGACCACCGCGCGCTCCCTCTCTCGCGCTCGCTCGCTGCTACTGCGACCTGCTACTGGTGCCCTTGCCGCCTGTTGCTGAATGAATGAATCCTCGCTCATCACGCATCCATCGCCTCTCTCCACTCTAATTAGAACACTCCATCAAGAGTGCGAGGATTATGTGCTCCGCGCCCTGTATCAACTATTCAGGCCTCCTTTGATTTACTCCCACTCCGTTTCACAGAATAAGGTGCTCTCGTTTTGCTTGTTTTTAACCAGAAATTACTTTAAATATAAAAATATTTTTGTTTTAAATTATCATTATTATAAAGTGTTTCTCAATAGGAAACCAACTATATCAATTACGCGCAATATAATTAAAATTGTGTTGCTTACTTTGGTTAAAATTCGTCTTAAACTACGTGTGCGTCTTATTCATTGAAATAGTGATAATATAAGATACGAAAATTATAGAAATAGAAAAAGCATAGGACTAAGATAGTATGGCTGGTTGAATCATATGGCAAGATAATTTGTGCTTGATTATGCCAAAAGAAATTTTCCTACGAATCAAAGAAGCCATCAAAAGTTTTAATGCGTGTCGGCTAGAAAACCACACCTAATCGTGTGTCGGCTAGAAGAATACTCGTAGCATTCTTGTGTGGGAGAGAGACACGCTCCGCTTTTTCATGTGAATACTCGTATTCTTCACTTATATTTGTTGAGTATTCTTGTCTAGCTACTGCAATGCTTTTAGCTCTTGTTTTTCATGCATATCTTGTTCAGAGCTTGTTAGTTATTTAGTTAGGTATGATTAGCTCTCTGGTCTTCATTGATAAATTATTATGAGTGTTGTTTCAAATAAATTAATTGGTGTTGGAAACGAGTAAAATATTTCATGATTATAGTGGTGCAAAAGGAAGCTTGTTTAGACTATGCCTTAGAGTTTAGCATGTCATGTTAGATGCTATTTTAATTGTATGCTTACTAGTTATTGTTGTAGCATGACTTGTCTCAAATAGCTGAGAAGTGCTTAATGTGACATTGAAAGAATCATGTGTTGTTTTAATCATACAAAAGCATAATATTGTGATATTCTTCTTTAAATGTTTTATTTGGGTTGACTTGGCACATGCTTACACCATGTTATGACTACAAACCAGTCACCTCAAGCCTCTATAATCATTTATTTTTTACTTGTAGTATCACTTCATGCTTTGATTAATAATGTTTTGTCGCTATGCATGGCCATTATTGCTCCCTTAGTTGGTCGCTCCTAGTCTCTTGCTAGCCTTCACCTGTACTGAGTATGAGCTCTACTCGTGCATCCAACTCCAAAAAAACCAAAGTTTAACAAATGTGTCCACCATACCTATCTATATGTGTGATACGTCTCAAACGTATCTATAATTTCTTATGTTCCATGCTACTTTTATGATAATACTTGAATGTTTTATACATATTTTACATCATTATTATACATTTTCCGGCACTAACCTATTAACAAGATGCCGAAACGCCAGTTGTTGTTTTGTTTTTGGTTTGAAATCCTACAAAGGAAATATTCTCTAATTGGACGAAATCAACGCCTGGGGTCCTATTTTTCCACGAAGCTTCCGTGACCGAAGGGGGATTGGGGCCACGAGGCGCCGACACACTAGGGCGGCGCGGCCCAGGCCCCGGCCGCGCGGCCCTAGCGTGTGGGGCCCCGTGACCCCTCCGACTCCGCCTTCCGCCTACTTAAAGCCTTCGTCGTGAAACCCTCTATACCGAGAGCCACGATACGGAAACCTTCCGAGACGCCGCCGCCAATCCCATCTCTGGGGATTCAGGAGATCGCCTCCCGCACCCGCTGAGAGAGGGAATCACCGGAGGGCTATACATCATCGTGCCCGCCCGGATTGATGCGTGAGTAGTTCATCCTTGGACTATGGGTCCATAGCAGTATCTAGATGGTTGTCTTCTCCGCTTGTGTTATCATTGTTTAGATCTTGTGAGGTGCCTAACATGATCAAGATCATCTATTTGTAATGCTACATGTTGTGTTTGGTGGGATCCGATGAATCTAGAATACTATGTCAAGTTGATTATCAATCTATCATATATGTGTTATTTATGTTCTTGCATGCTCTCCGTTGCTAGTAGAGGCTCTGACCAAGTTGATACTTGTAACTCCACGAGGGAGTATTTATGCTCGATAGTGGGTTCATGCCTCCATTTAATCTGGGACAGTGACAGAAAGTTCTAAGGTTGTGGATGTGTTGTTGCTACTAGGGATAAAACATCGATGCTTTGTCTAAGGATATTTGTGTTGATTACATTACGCACCATACTTAATGCAATTATCTGTTGTTTACAACTCAATACTGGAGGGTGCGGATGCTAACCCGAAGGTGGATTATTTAGGCATAGATGCATGTTGGATAGCGGTCTATGTACTTTGTCGTAATGCCCTAATTAAATCTCATAGTAATCATCATGATATGTATTGAATCTTTATTTGTCAATTGCCCACCTGTAATTTGTTCACCCAGCATGTTAGTTATCTTATTGGAGAGACACCACTAGTGAACTGTGGACCCCGGTCCATTCTTTTACATCTGAATACGTTCTACTGCAATTATTGTTCTTACTGTTCTTTGCAAACAAACACCATCTTCCACTCGATACGCTTAATCCTTTGTTTTCAGCAAGCCGGTGAGATTGACAACCTCAGTGTTACGTTGGGGCAAAGTATCTTGATTGTGTTGTGCAGGTTCCACGTTGGCACCGGTTTCACTGGTGTTGCGCCGCACTACACTCCTCCACCAACAACCTTCACGTGCTTCTTGGCTCCTACTGGTTCGATAACCTTGGTTTCTTTCTGAGGGAAAACTTGTTGTTATGCGCATCACACCTTCCTATTGGGGTTTCCAACGGACGTGTACATCACGCGCATCAAGCTCTTTTGGCGCCGTTGCCGGAGATCAAGACACGCCGCAAGGGGAGTCTCCACATCCAATCTCTTTACTTTGTTTTTGTCTTGCTTTATTTTATTTTATTTACTGTCTTGTTTGCTTCATATTAAAAACACAAAAAAATTAGTTGCTTTACCTTCTGTCTTATTTACTAGCTCTATATCAAAACACACAAAAATTAGTTACTTGTCTTTATTCTATTTGCTTAGTTTACTTTATTACTGCTACAATGGGTACTCCCGAAAATACTAAGTTGTGTGATTTCACTAGCACAAATAATAATGATTTTATAAGTACTCCTATTGTTCCACCTGCTACTACAGCAGAATTCTATGAAATTAAACCTGCTTTGAATCTTGTTATGAGAGAGCAATTTTCTGGTGTTAGTACTGATGATGTTGCTGCCCATCTTAATAATTTTGTTGAACTTTGTGAAATGCAAAAGTATAAGGATATAGATGGTGATATTATAAAACTGAAATTGTTTCCTTTCTCACTAAGAGGAAGAGCTAAAGATTGGTTGCTTTCTTTGCCTAAGAATAGTATTGATTCATGGACTAAATGTAAAGATGCTTTTATTGGTAAATATTATCCTCCCGCTAAGATTATATCTTTGAGAAGTAGCATTATGAATTTTAAACAATTTGATAATGAACATGTTGCTCAAGCATGGGAGAGAATGAAATCTTTGGTAAAGAATTGCCCTACCCATGGACTGATTACTTGGATGATCATCCAAACCTTTTATGCAGGATTGAATTTTTCCTCGAGGAACCTATTGGATTCAGCTGCTGGAGGTACATTTATGTCCATCACCCTGGGCGCTGCGACAAAGCTTCTTGATGATATGATGATCAATTACTCTGAATGGCACACTGAAAGAACTCCTCAAGGTAAGAAGGTAAATTCTGTTGAAGAAACCTCTTCTTTGGGTGATAAGATTGATGCTATTATGTCTATGCTTGCAAATGGTAGATCTCATATTGATCCTAATAATGTTCCTTTAGATTCATTGGTTGCGCAAGAAGAAAATGTTGATGTGAATTTCATTAAGAATAATAATTTCAACAACAATGCTTATAGGAATAATTATGGTAACAACAACTATAGGCCATATCCTTCTAATAATGGTAGTGGATATGGTAATTCTTACAACAATAATAAGAGTGTACCCTCTGGTCTTGAAGTGATGCTTAAATAATTTATTAGTACACAAACTGCTTTTAATAAAACTGTCGAAGAAAAGCTTGGTAAAATTGATGTTCTTGCTTCTAAGGTTGATAGTCTTGCTCTTGATGTTGATCTTTTAAAACTTAAAGTTATGCCTGAGGAAGTTAAAGATGCTAGGTTTGCTAAAATAAATGCCATCCAAGTTCAAATTAATGATAATATTAGAATGTTGGCTGAATTGCATGCTAGGTGGGATAGAGAAGAAAAAGAAAAACTTGCTAAAGAAAATAATGTAGCTAAAGTATGGACTATTACCACCACTAGTAATGTTGATTCTCCACATGTTGCTGCACCTCCTACTATCAATGGTAAAATAATTGGTGTTGGCAATGTTTGTACTCCTAGTGCAAAGCGTGCAAAATTGCCTGAAACTGTTGAAACTGCTTGTGATAAAACTGCTGAAATTTTTAAAAATATTGGGGACAATGATTCAATTGCTGTAGAACATAATGGTTTAGAATTTGATGATTGTCATATTACTGAAGTTATAAAGTTCTTACAAAAACTTGCTAGAAGTTCTAATGCTAGTGCTATAAATTTAGCCTTTACAAAACATATTACAAATGCTCTCATTAAAGCTAGGGAAGAGAAATTAAAACTTGAAGCTTCTATACCTAGGAAATTAGAAGATGGTTGGGAGCCCATCATTAAGATGAAATTCAATGATTTTGAATGTAATGCTATATGTGATCTTGGTGCAAGTATTTCTGTTATGCCTAAGAAAATTTATGATATGCTTGACTTGCCACCATTGAAGAATTGTTATTTGGATGTTAATCTTGCTGATAATGTTAAAAAAAAACCTTTGGGGAGGATTGATAATGTTCGCATAACGTTAACAATAACCTTGTCCCCGTTGATTTTGTTGTCTTGGATATTGAATGCAATGCATCTTGTCCTATTGTGTTGGGAAACTGTTGGTGCTGTTATTTGATATGAAAGAAGGAAATATTAAGTATCAATTTCTCTCAAGAAAGGTATGGAACACTTTCCTAGAAAGAGAATGAAGTTGCCTTTGATTCTATTATTAAAACAATTATAATGTTGATGCTTCTTCTCTAGACAATACTTGATTTGCACTTTCTGCGCCTGAAAGGCGTTAAAGAAAAGCACTTCTTGGGAGATAACCCAAGTTTCATTTTATTTACTTTTCTTGAGTCTTGGAAGTTGTTTACTATTGTAGCAACCTCTCCTTATCATGTTTTTGTGCCAAGTAAAGTCTCTATGGTAAAGTTGATGCTAGATTTGGATTGCTGCAGAAACGAATTGCTGTCTGTCACGAATTCGCGCAGAACTCTCAAAAAAAAATCAAAAAATCTTCCAATTTACATGCGTGATCCTCAGATATGTACGCAACTTTCATTAGTTTTGAGTTTTTCCGTTTGAGCAAGTTAAGTGCCCCGCAAATTCTTCTTTCTGTTCTGTTTTGACAGATTCTGCCTTTTATTTCGCATTGCCGCTTTTGCTATGTTGAATGAGTTTCTTTGTTCCATTAACTTTCAGAGCTTTTGCAATGTCCAGAAGTGTTAAGAATGATTATGTCACCTCTGAATATATGAATTTTTTATTATGCACTAACCCTCTAATGAGTTTGCTTGAAGTTTTGTGTGAGGAAGTTTTCAAGGGTCAAGAGAAGAGGATGATACATTATGATCAAGAAGAGTGAAAGGTCTAAGCTTGGGGATGCCCGTGGTTCATCCCTGCATATTTTAAGAAGACTCAAGCATCTAATCTTGGGGATGCCTTGGGCATCCTCTTCGACAACTTATCATCACACTTCTAGTGAAACTATATTTTTATTCCGTCACATCTTATGTTCTTTATTTGGAGCGTCTTTGCTTTTATTTTCGTTTTTGGTTTGAATAAAGTTGGATCCCACCATCCTTATATTGGATATTACGCTCCGCTTTTTCATATGGAACACTTGTGTTCTTAATTGTGCTTTAATGTTCATGGCGAAGGCTGAAATTGCTTCGTTAATTGCTATTTGGTTGGAATGGAAAATGCTTCATATGGTTTGGAATAACAGGGCAATTGTTTTGAGCTCTCATAGATCATGTTTAATCTCTTGCATCATGTAGCTTAATTTATTAATGGAGAACTACCGTAGAGCTTGTTAAAATTTGGTTTGCATGATTGGTCTCTCTAAGTCTAGATATTTTAATGTGTTTGAACAACAAGGAAGACATTGTAGATTCTTATAATGCTTGCAATATGTTCTTGTGTAAGTCTTGCTGTACCTGTTCATACGTGTGTTTGCTTCAAACAACCTTGCTAGCCCAAACCTTGTACTTAGAGGAAATACTTCTTGTGCATCCAAACACCTTGAGCCAAAACCCATGCCATTTGTGTCCACCATATCTACCTACTACATGGTATTTTTCTGCCATTCCAAAGTAAATTACTTGAGTGCTACCTTTAAAAATTTATTCCTTTATCTTTGCAATATATAGCTCATGGGACAAATAGTTTAAAAACTATTGTGGTGATGAATATGTAGTTATGTGTCTTAGTTCTTATAAGTTGCTTGTTGAGCGGTAACCATGTTTCGGGGGACGCCATCAACTTTTTACCTTTGTTGGATATCATGTGAGATGCTATGCATGTTCGTCTTGTCTGAAGTAAGTGTGATTTCATGATCAAATGGTTTGAGTATGCATATTGTTAGAGAAGAACATTGGGCCGCTAACTAAAGCCATGTATCATGGTGGAAGTTTTCAGTTTGGACATACAACCTCACTCTCGTATGAGAATATTATCTGTTGTTGAATGCTTATGCATTAAAAGAGGAGTCCATTATCTGTTGTCTATGTTGTCCCGGTATGGATGTCTAAGTTGAGAATAATCAAAGCGAGAAATCCAATGCGTGCTTTCTCCTTAGACCTTTGTACAGGCGGCATAGAGGTACCCCTTTGTTACACTTGGTTGAAACATATGTCATGCAATGATAATCCGTGTTAATCCAAGCTGATTAGGACAAGGTGCGAGCACTATTAGTACTCTATGCATGAGACTTGCAACTTGTAGGGAGTATTATGCATAGCACATATGAATTATTACTACCGTTGACAAAATTGTTTGTATGTTTTCAAAATAAAAGGTCTAGCACAAAAATAGTAATCCATGCTTCCCTCTGCGAAGGGCCATTCTTTTACTTTATGTTGAGTCAGTTTACCTACTTCTTTCTATCTTAGAAGCAAACACTTGTGTTAACTGTGTGCATTGATTCTTACATGTTTACTTATTGCACTTGTTATATTACTCTATGTTGACAAATATCCATGAGATATACATGTTACAAGTTGAAAGCAATTGCTGAAACTTAATCATCCTTTGTGTTGCTTCAATGCATTCTACTTTGAATTTATTGCTTATGAGTTAGCTCTTATGCAAGTCTTGTTGATGCTTGTCTTTAAAGTACTATTCATGAAAAGTTTTGCTATATGATTCATTTGTTTAGTCATTATCTTTTGTTAGCAATCTTTTTCGATCACTCCATTCATCTCATATGCTTTACAATAATGTTGATCAAGGTTATGTTGGTCGCATGTCACTTCAGAAATTATTTGTGATATCGTTTACCTACTCGAGTGCGAGTAGGAACTAAGCTTGGGGATGCTTGATACGTCTCAAACGTATCTATAATTTCTTATGTTACATGCCACTTTATGACAATACTTGAATGTTTTATACATACTTTACATCATTATTATACATTTTTCGGCACTAACCTATTAACAAGATGCCGAAGCGCCAGTTGTTGTTTTTGTTTGGGAAATCCTACAAAGGAAATATTCTAATTGGACGAAATCAACGCCCTGGGTCCTATTTTCCACGAAGCTTAAGACCGAGGGAGATAAGGGCCACGTGGCGCCGATATACTAGGGCGGCGCGGCCCAGGCCCTGCCCGCGCGGCCCTAGAGTGTGGGGCCCCCGTGACCCCTCCGACTCCGCCCTTCCGCCTACTTAAAGCCTTCGTCGCGAACCCTCTGTACGAGAGCCACGATACGGAAACCTTCCAGACGTCCGCCGCCGCCAATCCCATCTCTGGGATTCAGAGATCGCCGCACCCTGCTGAGAGGGGAATCATCACCGGAGGGCTCTACATCATCATGCCCGCCTCCGGATTGATGCGTGAGTAGTTCATCCTTGGACTATGGGTCCATAGTAGCTAGATGGTTGTCTTCTCCGCTTGTGCTATCATTGTTTAGATCTTGTGAGCTGCCTAACATGATCAAGATCATCTATTTGTAATGCTACATGTTGTGTTTGGTGGGATCCGATGAATCTAGAATACTATGTCAAGTTGAATCTATCATATATGTGTTGTTTATGTTCTTGCATGCTCTCCGTTGCTAGTAGAGGCTCTGGCCAAGTTGATACTTGTAACTCCAAGAGGGATTGTTTATGCTCGATAGTGGGTTCGTGCCTCCAATTCTGGGTGACAGAAAGTTCTAAGGTTGTGGATGTGCTGTTGCTACTAGGGATAAACATCGATGCTTTGTCTAAGGATATTTGTGTTGATTACATTACGCACCATACTTAATGCAATTATCTTTACAACTTAATACTGGAGGGGGTGCGGATGCTAACCCGAAGGTGGATTATTTAGGCATAGATGCATGCTGGATAGCGGTCTATGTACTTTGTCGTAATGCCCTGATTAAATCTCATAGTAATCATCATTGATATGTATTGAATCTTTATTTGTCAATTGCGCACCTGTAATTTGTTCACCCATGATAGTTATCTTATTGAGAGACACCACTAGTGAACTGGACCGGTCCATTCTTTACATCTGAATACATTCTACCGCAATTATTATTCTTCCGTTTTTTGCAAACAAACACCATCTTCCACTCGATACGCTTTCTGTTTTCAGCAAGCCGGTGAGATTGACAACCTCACTGTTACGTTGGGGCTATCTTGATTGTGTTGTGCAGTGTTTCCACGTTGGCGCCGGTTTCACTGGTGTTGTGCCGCACTACACTCCTCCACCAACAAACTTCACATGCTTCTTGGCTCCTACTGGTTCGATAACCTTGGTTTCTTTCTGAGGGAAAACTTGCTCATGCGCATCACACCTTCCTCTTGGGGTTCCCAACAACGTACATCACATGTGGTATTTCACGCCACTCCAAAGTAAATTTCTTGTCTGCTACCTTTAAAAGCTTCAAATCCTATTACATGTTTGGGCTATCTATTTTCGTGCCCTCGGGTCCTTAGTTGTACTCAGTTTTCCCCAGCTCCTTAGTTTTTCCTCAGTTTTTCCTCAGTTTTCCCCAATCCCTTGTTTGTAACCCACAAGGAGCTCGGACGAAGGGTTCCCATTTAGTTGACGTTGGTTGGTGCTGGCAAGTGGGGCTGGTGCCCCGCAGGGACACGTCTCCACTTATCCATCATCGTGGGACCCACAACTTGTCCATGTTAGCGCGCCGGACCCACAACTTACCCAGGTGACCGTTGCAAAATGGGAGCCCGACCAGCCCCCGCGCCCGTACCCGTGCCATTGCTTCCCCTTTCTTTCCCCGCGCCCATTGTTCTTCTTCTCCAGCGGCAGCCCTTCTCCGGCAGGCGGGTGATGTCTAGTTTCTCTTCGACCTCCCGTTCTTCATGGCCGCAGTATGGACACGTGCCTTTGACAAGATGCCCGACCGCCCACGCCAGAGCCTCGGCTGCCGATCTATAAGACGACGACAACGGCAACCGTGGACGTGATTCGTTGCATGTGATAGCTTGCCATATAGAGAGGGGATAAGGTTAGATGTCGCTCCAATTTCTCTGTTTTCTCTCGATTTTCTTGTTATTCCCTCAAATTTGGGATTTAGGGTTCACGTTGTTGTTTTTAGATCTTGAAGAAATGCAGGCATTTAGGATCGATGTGTATGTTCAGAGACTTCAATTGCAGGAATCAATTGGCGCTATTGGCGAGCGCAATTTGGGAGGGGGGACTGATGCGCGTAGATGTACACGTCCGTTGGGAACCCCAAGAGGAAGGTGTGATGCACACAGCAGCAAGTTTTCCCTTAAAGAAACCAAGGTTATCGAACCAGAGGAGCCAAGAAGCACGTGAAGGTTGTTGGTGGAGGAGTGTAGTGCGCAACACCAGTGAAACCGGCGCCAACGTGAAACCTGCACAACACAATCAAAGTACTTTGCCCCAACGTAAACAGTGAGGTTGTCAATCTCACCGGCTTGCTGAAAACAAAGGATTAAACGTATCGAGTGGAAGATGGTGTTTGTTTGCAAAGAACAGAAAAACACTAGAATGTATTCAGATGTAAAAGAATGGACCGGGTCCACACCACTAGAGGTGTCTCTCCAATAAGATAACTAACATGCTGGGTGAACAAATTACAGGCGGGTAATTGACAAATAAAGATTCAATACATATCAACGATGATTACTATGTGATTTAATCAGGGCATTACGACAAAGTACATAGACCGCTATCCACATGCATCTATGCCTAAATAATCCACCTTCGGTTATCATCCGAACCCCTTCAGTATTAAAAACAAAGATAATTGCATTAAGTATGGTGCGTAATGTAATCAACACAAATATCCTTAGACAAAGCATCAATGTTTTATTCCTAGTAGCAACAACACATCCACAACCTTAGAACTTTCTGTCACTGTCCCAATTCAATGGAGGCATGAACCCACTATCGAGCATAATTACCCCCTCTTGGAGTTACAAGTATCAACTTGGCCGAGCCTCTACTAGCAACGGAGAGCATGCAAGAACATAAACAACACATATATGATAGATTGATAATCAACTTAACATAATATTCTATATTCATCGGATCCCGCCAAACACAACATGTAGCATTACAAATAGATCATATTAATCATGTTAGGCAGCTCACAAGATCTAAACAATGATAGCATAAGCGGAGAAGGCAACCATCTAGCTACTGCTATGGACCCATAGTCCAAGGATGAACTACTCACGCATCAATCCAGGCGGGCATGATGATGAGTAGCCCCTCCGGTGATGATTCCCCTCTCGGTGCCGAGGCGATCTCCCGAATCCCCGAGATGGGATTCGCGACGGCGGCGTCTCGTGGAAGGTTTCCGTATCGTGGCTCCTGCAGGGCTTCGCGACAAGGCTATTTGTAGGCGGGGGCAGGTCAAGTGGCGGCACGAGGGCCCCACACACCGGGCCGGCGCGGCCAGGCCGCCGCGCCGCCTCGTTGTGTGGCTCCCCTCGTGGCCCCACTTCGTACCTCCCTCGGTCTTCTGGAAGCTTCGTGTAAAAATAGGCCCCTGGGCGTTGATTTCGTCCAATTCCGAGAATATTTCCTTACTAGGATTTCTGAAACCAAAAAGCAGAAAACAGGAACTGGCACTTCGGCATCTTGTTAATAGGTTAGTGCGGAAAATGTATAATAATAAAGTATGTATAAAACATTCAAGTATTGTAATAAAAGTAGCATGGAACATAAGAAATTATGGATACGTTTGAGACGTATCAAGCATCCCCAAGCTTAGTTCCTACTCGTCTCGAGTAGGTAAACGATAACACAAATAATTTCTGAAGTGACATGCTACCAACATAATCTTGATCAACATTATTGTAAAGCATATGAGATGAATGGAGTGATCTGAACAAAAGATTGCTAACAAAGATAATGACTAAACAAATGAATCATATAGCAAAACTTTTCATGAATAGTACTTTCAAACAAGTATTAATAAGAGTTGCATAAGAGCTAACTCATAAGCAATAAATTCTAAGTAGAATGCATTGAAGCAACACAAAGGATGATTAAGTTTCAGCGAATGCTTTCAACTTGTAACATGTATATCTCATGGATATTTGTCAACATAGAGTAATATAACAGTGCAATAAGTAAACATGTAACAATCAATGCACACAGTTAACACAAGTGTTTGCTTCTAAGATAGAAAGAAGTGGGTAAACTGACTCAACATAAAGTAAAAGATTGGCCCTTCGCAGAGGGAAGCATTGATTACTATTTTTGTGCTAGAGCTTTTGTTTTGAAAACATAGAAACAATTTTTTCAACGGTAGTAATAATTCATATGTGCTATGCATAATACTTCCTACAAGTTGCATGTCTCATGCATAGAGTACTAATAGTGCTCGCACCTTGTCCTAACAGCTCGGAAGACACAGATTATCATCACATGACATATGTTTCAACCAAGTGTCACAAAGGGGTACCTCTATGCCGCATGTACAAGTGTCTAAGGAGAAAGCACGCATTGGATTTCTCTCTTTTGATTATTCTCAACTTAGACATCCATACCGGGACAACATAGACAACAGATAATGGACTCCTCTTTAATGCTTAAGCATTCAACAACAGTTAATATTCTCATAAGAGATTGAGGTTGTATGTCCAAACTGAAACTTCCACCATGATACATGGCTTTAGTTAGCGGCCCAATGTTCTTCTCTAACATATGCACACTCAAACCATTTGATCATGAAATCGCACTTACTTCAGACAAGACGAACATGCATAGCATCTCACATGATATCCAACAAAGGTAAAGTTGATGGCGTCCCCAGAAACATGGTTACCGCTCAACAAGCAACTTATAAGAATTAAGACACATAACTACATATTCATCACCACAATAGTTTTTAAGCTATTTGTCCCATGAGCTATATATTGTAGAGGTAAAGGAATGAAATTTTAAAGGTAGCACTCAAGTAATTTACTTTGGAATGGCAGAAAAATACCACATAATAGGTAGATATGGTGGACACAAATGGCATGGTTTTTGGCTCAAGGTGTTTGGATGCACGAGAAGCATTTCCTCTCAGTACAAGGTTTGGGCTAGCAAGGTTGTTTGAAGCAAACACAAGTATGAACAGGTACAGCAAAACTCACACAAGAACATATTGCAAGCATTATAAGGCTCTACACTGTCTTCCTTGTTGTTCAAACACTTTACCCGAAAATATCTAGACTTAGAGAGAACAATCATGCAAACCAAATTAAACAAGCTCTACGGTAGTTCTTCATTAATAGATTAAACTACATGATGCAAGAGCTTAAACATGATCTATGAGAGCTCAAACAATTGCCAAATTTACCAAACCATATGCAGCATTTTCCGATTCCAACCAAATAGCAATTTAACGAAGCAATTTCAGCCTTCGCCATGAACATTAAAGCACAACTAAGAACACAAGTGTTCCATATGAAAAAGCGGAGCGTAATATCTCCAATATAAGGATGATGGGATCCAACTTTATTCAAACCAAAACAAAAATAAAAGCAAACCGACGCTCCAAGTAAAGAACATAGGATGTGATGGAATAAAAATATAGTTTCACTAGAAGTGACCTGATAATGTTGTCGATGAAGAAGGGGATGTCTTGGGCATCCCCAAGCTTAGATGCTTGAGTCTTCTTAAAATATGCAGGGATGAACCACCGGGCATCCCCAAGCTTGACCTTTCACTCTTCTTGATCATAGTATATCATCCTCTTCTCTTGACCCTTGAAAACTTCCTTCACACAAACTTCAAGCAAACTCATTAGAGGGTTAGTGCATAACCAAAAATTCACATATTCAGAGGTGACACAATCATTATTAACACTTCTGGACATTGCACAAAGCTTCTGAAAGTTAATGGAACAAAGAAACTCATTCAACATAGCAAAAGCGGCAATGCGAAATAAAAGACAGAATCTGTTAAAAACAGAACAGTCCGTAAAGATGAATCTGGCAGGGGCACTTAACTTGCTCCAATGGAAAAACTCAAAACTAATGAAAGTTGCGTACATATATGAGGATCATGCTCGTAAATTTTCAGATTTTTTAGATTTTTTACAGAGACTTCTGCGAGAATTCGTGACAGACAGCAATGCTGTTTCTGCGCAGCGATCCAAATCTATCATCAACTTTAACATAGAAACTTTACTTGGCACAAAAACATGATAAGGAGAGGTTGCTACAGTAGTAAACAACTTACAAGACTCAACAATACAGTAAATAAAATGAAACATGGGTTATCTCCCAAGAAGTGCTTTTCTTTAACGCCTTTCAGCTAGGCGCAGAAAGTGCAAATCAAGTAACATCAAGAGAAGAAGCATCAACATCATAACTTGTTATAATAATAGAATCAAAAGGCAACTTCATTCTCTTTCTAGGGAAGTGTTCCATACCTTTCTTGAGAGGAAATTGATATTTAATATTACCTTCCCTCATATCAATAACAGCACCAACGGTTCGAAGAAAAGGTCTTCCCAACACAATAGGACAAGATGCATTGCATTCGATATCCAAGACAACAAAATCAATGGGGACAAGGTTATTGTTAACCGTAATACGCACATTATCAATCCTCCCCAAAGATTTCTTTTTAACATTATCGGCAAAATTAACATCCAAATAACAATTCTTCAATGGTGGCAAGTCAAGCATATCATAAATCTTCTTAGGCATAACAGAAATACTTGCACCAAGATCACATAAAGCATTACATTCAAAGTCATTGAATTTCATTTTAATGATGGGCTCCCAACCATATTCTAACTTCCTAGGGATAGAAGCTTCAAGTTTTAATTTCTCTTCCCTAGCTTTAATGAGAGCATTTGTAATATGTTTTGTAAAGGCTAAATTTATAGCACTAGCATTGGGACTTCTAGCAAGTTTTTGTAAGAACTTTATAACTTCAGTAATATGACAATCATCAAAATCTAAACCATTATGTTCTACAACAATGGAATCATTGTCACCAATATTTTGAAAAATTTCAGCAGTTTTATCACAAGCAGTTTCAGGTTTCAGCATTTTGCACGCTTTGCACTAGGAGTAGAAACATTGCCAACACCAATTATTTTACCATTGATAGTAGGAGGTGTAGCAACATGTGAAGAATCAACATTACTAGTAGTGGTAATAGTCCATACTTTAGCTACATTATTTTCTTTAGCAAGTTTTTCTTTTTCTTCTCTATCCCACCTAGCATGCAATTCAGCCAACAATCTAATATTATCATTAATTCTAACTTGGATGGCATTTGTTTTAGCAAACCTAGCATCTTCAACTTTCTCAGGCATAACTTTCAATTTTAAAAGATCAACATCAAGAGCAAGACTATCAACCTTAGAAGCAAGAACATCAATTTTACCAAGCTTTTCTTCAACAGTTTTATTGAAAGCAGTTTGTGTACTAATAAATTCTTTAAGCATCACTTCAAGACCAGAGGGTACACTCTTATTATTGTTGTAAGAATTACCATAAGAATTACCATAACCATTACCATTATTAAAAGGATATGGCCTATTGTTGTTACCATAATTATTCCTATAAGCATTGTTGTTGAAATTATTATTCTTAATGAAATTCACATCAACATTTTCTTCTTGAGCAACCAATGAAGCTAAAGGAACATTATTAGGATCAATATGAGATCTACCATTTGCAAGCATAGACATAATAGCATCAATCTTATCACCCAAAGAAGAGGTTTCTTCAACAGAATTTACCTTCTTACCTTGAGGAGTTCTTTCAGTGTGCCATTCAGAGTAATTGATCATCATATCATCAAGTAGCTTAGTGCGGCGCCAGAGTGATGGACATAAAAGTACCTCCAGCAGCTGAATCCAATAGGTTCCTTGAGGAAAAATTCAATCCTGCATAAAAGGTTTGGATGATCATCCAAGTAGTCAGTCCATGGGTTGGGCAATTCTTTACCAAAGATTTCATTCTCTCCCATGCTTGAGCAACATGTTCATTATCAAATTGTTTAAAATTCATTATGCTACTTCTCAAAGATATAATCTTAGCAGGAGGATAATATTTACTAATAAAAGCATCTTTACATTTAGTCCATGAATCAATACTATTTTTAGGCAAAGAAAGCAACCAATCTTTAGCTCTTCCTCTTAATGAGAAAGGAAACAATTTCAGTTTTATAATATCACCATGTATATCCTTATACTTTTGCATTTCACAAAGTTCAACAAAATTATTAAGATGGGCAGCAGCATCATCAGTACTAACACCAGAAAATTGCTCTCTCATAACAAGATTCAGTAAAGCAGGTTTAATTTAATAGAATTCTGCTGTAGTAGCAGGTGGAGCAATAGGAGTACATATAAAATCATTATTATTTGTGCTAGTGAAATGATGGCGTGTAACTCACACGTTCGTTGGGAACCCCAAGAGGAAGGTATGATGCGCACAACAGCAAGTTTTCCCTCAGAAAGAAACCAAGGTTTATCGAACCAGCAGGAGCCAAGATGCACGTTGAAGGTTGATGGTGGCGAAATGATGCGGCGCAACACCAGGGATTCCGCGCCAACGTGGAACCTGCACAACACAACCAAAGTACTTTGCCCCAACGAAACAGTGAGGTTGTCAATCTCACCGGCTTGTTGTAACAAAGGATTAACCGTATTGTGTGGAAGATGATTGTTTGCGAAGAAAACAGTAAAATATTGCAGTAGATTGTATGTGATGTAAAGAATAGGACCGGGTCCACAGTTCACTAGAGGTGTCTCTCCCATAAGATAAAAGCATGTTGGGTGAACAAATTACAGTCGGGCAATTGACAAATAGAAAAGGGCATAACAATGCATATACATGATATGATAAATATAGTGAGATTTAATCGGGCATTACGACAAAGTACATAGACCTCATCCAACATGCATCTATGCCTAAAAAGTCCACCTTCAGTTATCATCCGAACCCTTCCAGTATTAAGTTGCAAACAACAGACAATTGCATTAAGTATGGTGTGTAATGTAATCAACAACTACATCCTTAGACATAGCATCAATGTTTTATCCCTAGTGGCAACAGCACATCCACAACCTTAGAACTTTCTCACACTGTCCCAGGTATCAATGGAGGCATGAACCCACTATCGAGCATAAATACTCCCTCTTGGAGTTAAGAGCAAAAACTTGGCCAGAGCCTCTACTAATAACGGAGAGCATGCAAGATCATAAACAACACATAAGTAATAGATTGATAATCACCATAACATAGTATTATCTATCCATCGGATCCCGACAAACACAACATATAGTATTACAGATAGATGATCTTGATCATGTTAGACAGCTCATAAGATCCAACAATGAAGCACATAAGGAGAAGACGACCATCTAGCTACTGCTATGGACCCATAGTCCAGGGGTGAACTACTCACTCATCACTCCGGAGGCGATCATGGCGATGAAGAGTCCTCCAGATGATTCCCCTCTCCAGGGTGCCGGAGGCGATCTCCCGAATCCCCCGAGATGGGATTGCGGCGGCGGCGTCTCTCGGAAGGTTTTCCGTATCGTGGCTCTCGACCGGGGGGTTTCGCGACGGAGGCTTTAAGTAGGCGAAAGGGCAAGTCAAGGTGGCACGAGGGCCCCACACACCAGGGCGGCGCGGGCCCGGCGGCGCGCCGGCGTGGCGGCGCTCGTCGCCCCACTTCGTTATCCTTTCGGCCTTCTGGAAGCTTCGTGCAAAAATAGGACCCCGGCGTTGATTTCGTCCCATTCCGAGAATATTTCCTTACTCGGATTTCTGAAACCAAAAACAGCAGAAAACAAGAACTGCTCTTCGGCATCTTGTTAATAGGTTAGTTCCGAAAATGCGTAAATATGACATATAATGTGTATAAAACATGTAGATATCATCAATAATGTAGCATGGAACATAAGAAATTATCGATACGTCGGAGACGTATCAGCATGTAGTTCTGTCGTCCCGAGCAGGTAAACGATAACAAGGATAATTTCTGGAGTGACATGCCATCATAATCTTGATCATACTATTGTAAACATATGTAATGAATGCAGATCAAAACAATGGTAATGACATGAGAAAACAAATGAATCATAAGGCAAAGACTTTTCATGAATAGTACTTCAAGACAAGCATCAATAAGTCTTGCATAAGAGTTAACTCATAAAGCAATAAATCAAAGTAAAGGTATTGAAGCAACACAAAGGAAGATTAAGTTTCAGCGGTTGCTTTCAACTTATAACATGTATATCTCATGGATAGTGTCAATATAAAGTAATATAACAAGTGCAATATGCAAGCATGTAGGAATCAATGCACAGTTCACACAAGTGTTTGCTTCTTGAGGAGAGAGAAGATAAACTGACTCAACAATAAAAGTAAAAGAAAGGTCCTTCAAAGAGGAAAGCATCGATTGCTGTATTTGTGCTAGAGCTTTTATTTTGAAAACATGAAACAATTTTGTCAATGGTAGTAATAAAGCATATGAGTTATGTAAATTATATCTTACAAGTTGCAAGCCTCATGCATAGTATACTAATAGTGCCCGCAACTTGTCCTACTTAGCTTGGACTACCGGATCTTCGCAATACACATGTTTCAACCAAGTGTCACAAAGGGGTACCCCATGCCGCCTATACAAAGGTCTAAGGAGAAAGCTCGCATTTTGGATTTCTCGCTTTTGATTATTCTCAACTTAGACATCCATACCGGGACAACATGGACAACAGATAATGGACTCCTCTTTAATGCATAAGCATGTGACAACAATTATTATTCTCATATGAGATTGAGGATATATGTCCAAACTGAAACTTCCACCATGATTCATGGCTTTAGTTAGCGGCCCAATGTTCTTCTCTAACAATATGCATGCTCCAACCATTAAGGTGGTAGATCTCCTTACTTCAGACAAGACGAACATGCATAGCAACTCACATGATATTCAACAAAGAATAGTTGATGGCGTCCCCAAAAGCATGGTTATCGCACAACAAGCAACTTAATAAGAGATAAAGTGCATAAGTACATATTCAATACTACAATAGTTTTTAAGGCTATTTTGTCCCATGAGCTATATATTGCAAAGGTGAATGATGGAATTTTAAAGGTAGTGACATAGGCATCCCCAATGGGCCTGCCGAAGATGGTACCCGGGGTTTATTGAAGGCCCAGAACTCGAAGAATAAGAAGACTCGGAAGCCCATTTAGTGATTAGGAAAGATAGTTTGTATTAGGAAAGATAGAGATTTGTAATCTTACGGGTTGGATACGAAACCCTCCCGAACTCTGTAACTTGTGTATCACGAAACCCTCGGCTCCGCCTCCTATATAAGGGGGAGTCGAGGGACAAAGAAAGGATCGAATCTACTGTCAACATAACCCTAGTTTTCATAATCGTCGAGTACTTTTCGCCTGAACCTTCGAGATCTACTTGCCCTCTACTTCTAGCAAAACCCTAGTCTACAATCTGTAGGCATTGACAAGTTAATCCTTTGTCAATTGGCGCCGTCTGTGGGAATTAGAGGTTGCAAGGAGCTGATCTCGATGGCACGTTCAAGATCGTCGACTTCGTCGGTGGCAAGCAACGCGATGGATCGAGGTAACAAGGGAAAAACTGATCTAGTCAATTTTATTCCTCACCCGCCCTCCCGTATGGATGCATGTGCCTATCTGGAGGAGCCCATCATCATGACGTTCGGAGAATTCCGATTTGGCGTCAACAAGGAAGGATCCTACCGTCTCGAAGTTCCAATCTCGTCGGAATTTTCAGCGGTCGATTCTAACTTTTCGTCGAGTGACGAGGAGTTTTCGTCGCCACGCTTCGTCGACAACAAGGCAAGCGGAAAGCTCGCCAAGATCTTCAGCAACACATCCTTCGAGTCGTCTGCGGACTCCTTTATAAGCAGCGACTCCGACAGCGTCGACAGCTTCAACTTCATCGACAAATCTGTCGCCATCGGAAAGGTCTTCACCACTCTATATGATGGTGTCACCAATCTTGACAAAAATCAATACACAAAATACCACCAAATCTGTGCAATAGAAGAAGCGGGTACATCAGAACCACAAACGTCAGAGGCTTTCGACGATTTGGGAAATCCATACGTCGATCCCGCTGATCTCAGAACAGGCCTAGGCACTAAATATGCCGGATCTTCAACTCGCGCAAAAGTCCAACTCCCGCAAGCAGCGTGGGATAGGGCTGCGAGAGCCATGGATGGATCAGAACCAATGAATACTACTGCTACCGTACAAGAGTTACAAGCATATCAATATAGACTTGCTCGGGTAAGCAGAGAGTTGGAAAAACAGACAGCATCCCTGAATAGGAGAAAAGAAGCAGCTTCTGCATCAAGCGACGCCGAGCGGAGTTAAGTCGCCTTTCAGGAACTTCGGGAGATAGTCACAGAGAAGCTCGGAGAGCAATGTCTCTACAACAAACCCGAAGCAGAAGAGGAATGATGTCTACGGTGCTTCTATTCTTGTAGACAGTGTTGGGCCTCCAAGTGCAGAGGTTTGTAGAACAGCAGCAAGTTTCCCTTAAGTGGATTACCCAAGGTTTATCGAACTCGGGAGGAAGAGGTCAAAGATATCCCTCTCAAGCAACCCTGTAATCACAAAGCAAGAAGTCTCTTGTGTCCCCAACACACCAAATACACTTGTCAGGTGTATAGGTGCACTAGTTCGGCGAAGAGATAGTGAAATACAAGTAATATGGATGTATATGAGTGGTAATAGCAATCTGAATAAAATATGGCAGCGAGTAAACATGCAACAGAACAGTAAACGGTGTTTGCGGTATTGGAAACAAGGCCTAGGGATCATACTTTCACTAGTGGACACTCTCAACATTGATCGCATAATAAATACTTCTTCTCAAATGTGCTACATACACTCTTGTTTGATAATGAACATCATTGCGTAGGATTACACGAACCCTCAATGCCGGAGTTAACAAGCTCCACAATTCCATGTTCATATTTAAGTAACCTTAGAGCATAATAGATCATTGCAAAATAAACCAAGAACTAACATAGTGCACACTATGAAGGAGGAATAGATCACATCAATACTATCATAATGATAATTAACTCCACAATCTACAAGAGATCGTGATCATAGCCTACGACAAGAACCACAGGGTGCACACACTAATCACCTTTACACCAAGTAGGAGGAATAGAACTACTTTAATAACATCACATGAGTAGCACACAACTAGTAGCGATACAAAGCTCATCATATGGATCTCAATCATGTAAGGCAGCTCATGAGATCATTGTATTGGAGTACAGAGAGAGAGATTAACCACATAGCTACGGTAGAGCCCTCAGCCCCAGGGGAGAACTACTCCCTCCTCATCATGGGAACAGCGATGGCGGTGAAGATGGCGGTGGAGACGGCTTCCGGGCAATTCCCCGTCCCGGCGGGAACAGAGACTTCTGTCCCCCGAATCTTGATTTCGCGATGGCGGCGGCTCGGAACTCCGTTCGTGGTCTCTGGCGGTGTTTTTAGGTCAGAGAGGCTTAAATAGGCGAAGAGGGGGAGTCGGAGGGGCCACGGGGTGCCCAGACCATAGGGGGCGCCCCTGGCCCGCGCCGGGGTGTGGTCTGGGGCCCCTGGCTCCCCTCTCGTCCCTCTCCGGTGCTCTGAAGCTTCCGGAAAAATAGGAAGTTGGGCGGTGATTTCGTCCGATTCGAGAATATTTCGTTACTAGGATTTCAAACCAAAACAGAGAAAACGACACGGCCTTTCGGCATCTCGTCAATAGGTTAGTTCCGAAAACGCATAATGACATATAATGTGTATAGAACATGTAGATATCATCAATAAAGTGGCATGGAACATAAGAAATTATCGATACGTTGGAGACGTATCAGCATCCCCAAGCTTAGTTCTGCTCGTCCCGAGCAGTAAACGATAACAAAGATAATTTCTTAAGTGACATGCCATCATAACCTTGATCATACTATTGTAAGCATATGAGATAAATGCAGCAATTCGAAGCAATGATGAAGATAATGAGTAAACAAATGAATCATATAACAAAGACTTTTCATGAATAATACTTTCAAGACAAGCATCAATAAGTCTTGCATAAGAGTTAACTCATAAGCAATAAACTCTTAGTAGAAAGCTTTGAAACAACACAAAGGAAGATATAAGTTTCAGCGGTTGCTTTCAACTTTAACATGTATATCTCATGGATAATTGTCAACACAAAGTAATATAACAAGTGCAATAGGTAAACATGTAAGAATCAATGCACACAGTTCACACAAGTGTTTGCTTCTAAGATAGAAAGAATTGGTAAACTGACTCAACAATAAAGTAAAAGAATGGTCCTTCAAAGAGGAAAGCATCGATTGCTATATTTGTGCTAGAGCTTTGATTTTGAAAACATATAGAGAGCAAAAGTAAAGTTTTGAGAGGTGTTTGTTGTTGTCAACGAATGGTAGCGGGTACTCTAACCCCTTGCCAGGCAAACCTTCAAAGAGCGGCTCCCATTTTATTTTATTTTTGGGTGGCACTCCTTCCAACCTTTCTTTCACAAACCATGGCTAACCGAATCCTCGGGTGCCTGCCAACAATCTCATACCATGAAGGAGTGCCTTTTTATTTTATTATGATGACACTCCTCCCCACCTTTGCTTTCTCAAGCCATGGCTAACCGAATCCTTCGGGTGCCGTCCAACAATCACATACCATGGAGGAGTGTCTATTTTTGTTAATTAATTTGGGATTGGGAATCCCATTGCCAGCTCTTTTTGCAAAATTATTGGATAAGCGGATGAAGCCACTAGTCCATTGGTGAAAGTTGCCCAACAAGATTGAAAGATAAACACCACATACTTCCTCGTGAGCTATAAAACATTGACACAAATCAGAGGTAATAACTTTTGAATTGTTTAAAGGTAGCACTCAAGCAATTTACTTTGGAATGGCGGAGAAATACCATGTAGTAGGTAGGTATGGTGGACACAAATGGCATGAATATTGGCTCAAGTATTTGGATGCATGAGAAGTATTCCCTCTCTATACAAGGTTTAGGCTAGCAAGGTTATTTGAAGCAAACTCAAGTATAAAATGGTGCAGCAAGACTCACATATAAACATATTGTAAGCATTATAAGACTTTACATCGTCTCCTTGTTGTTCAAACACCTCAACCAGAAAATATCTAGACTTAGAGAGACCAATCATGCAAACCAAATTTTAACAAGCTCTATGTAATTATTCATTAATGAGTACAAGGTACATGATGCAAGAGCTTAAACAAGATCTATATGAGCACAACAATTGCCAAGTTTCACATTATTCAAGACATTATACCAATTACTACATGTAGCATTTCCCGTTTCCAACCATATAACAATTAACGAAGCAGTTTCAACCTTCGCCATGAAAATTAAAAGCTAAGAACACATGTGTTCATACGAACCAGCGGAGCGTGTCTCTCTCCCAAACAATCATTTATTCAAACAAAAACAAAAACAAAAGCATACAGACGCTCCAAGTAAAGTATATAAGATGTGACAGAATAAAAATATAGTTTCAAGAGAAGGAACCTGATACTTTGTCGATGAAGAAGGGGATGCCTTGGGCATCCCCAAGCTTAGACTTTTCATTCTTCTTGATCGTAGTATATCATCCTCCTTTCTTGACCCTTGAAAACTTCCTTCACACCAAACTTCAAGCAAACTCATTAGAGAGTTAGTGCATAATCAAAAATTCACATGTTCAGAGGTGACACAAACATTCTTTTCACTTCTGGACATTGCATAAAGCTACTGGACATTAATGGATCAAAGAAATGAATCCAACATAGCAAAAGAGGCAATGCGAAATAAAAGGCAGAATCTGTCAAAAACAGAACAGTCCGTAAAGACGAATTTAAAACTGGCACCAGACTTGCTCAAATGGAAAAACTCAAAACTAATGAAAGTTGCGTACATATCTGAGGATCACGCTCGTAAATTGGCAGATTTTTTCGAATTTTCTACAGAGGACTGTGCCCAGATTCGTGACAGACAGCAATGCTGTTTCTGCGCAGCGATCCCAAATATATCATCAACTTTGACATAGAAACTTTACTTGGCACAAAAACATGATAAGGAGAGGTTGCTACAGTAGTAAACAACTTCCAAGACACAAATATAAAACAAAGTACTGTAGCAAAATAACACATGGGTTATCTCCCAAGAAGTTCTTTCTTTATAGCCATTAAGATGGGCTCAGCAATTTTGGTGATGCACCCGCAAGAAATAGTTTTTGAAGCAAAAGAGAGCTTCAAGAGGCAATTCAAAACACATTTGAGCCTAACATGCTTCCTATGCAAAAGAATATTATACACAAATGAATTCATGAAGAGCAAAGTGACAAGCATAAGAGGATAAAACACGAGTAACTTAAAGATTCTCAACATAAAGAGGGGAAACTTAATATTATTAAGATGCATATAAACATATTTCCCTCTCTCATAATAACTTTCAGTAGCATCATTGATAAAATCCACAATATACCCGTCACTTAAAACATTCTTATCATGGTTCATATACATAGAAGTATCATTAATTTTGGCATAAGAAGAGTTATTCTCATTAATAGTAATTGGAGCAAGATTATTATCAAGAATTTGAACATGGTAAACAAGTTGCATATTAAAAGAATTGTTTTTGGCAAGCCCATCATAACTATGACAAGTTTCATAAGGATAATTGTAGCATGTGTCATATACATCTCTATAGCAATTATCTAAACCTGAATATGTAATATCATCATTTTCACTAAAAGTAGAAGTCTCAAATATAGGATCTTCAAGCACAACATCCCCAAGCTTAGGGCTTTCAATATCATCGTTTAAGGGGACATGAATAATGCTATCATCATTACTTTCATAATCAGTACCAAAGAGATTTCCAATATCAAAGGTAGTGTGCTCATTCAAATCATGATCGCTAATGTATGTAAAGGGCATAGGAAGATCATCGTATTCAGATTCATTATCACAATAATCATTAGGAGCAACATACTTACGGTTACCTAGCGTTATCTCATTCACGCGGGGATACGCCGTTACCTCTTTCTTTTTATTCTCCTTCTTCTTCTTCTTCTTCGTTCCTTCTTCTTCTTCTTCTTCTTCTCTTCCTTCTCCTCATTCCCTTCTTTAGGAGGAAGAGGCTTGAAGGGTGGCTTGTCCGCATAACCTGATTTACTTTTAGAAACAATAGAAGAAACTTGGGAGGATCCTCCTTTTCATTAATTAGTTGAAAACACACAGCGGTCCTATCATATTTTGGCAAGGTGTCGTCTTCTAAAATATTTTGTATGTAAGTATTTGTATGGCTATTATTAATGCAATAAGAAAGACAACCATGCAGGACATCATCAATATCAAGATCGTTAATATTTAACAAAGAAATTTTTCTTGATAACTCTTCACACTTCAAAAATAAGGTAAGTTCATCATGCTGATTAGGAATAATTTCATCATCACAATACAAATTTGCAGCACTCATGGGGTTTGAATTATCATTGGAGGAACATTGAAAATTAAAATGACCAACTCTATGGCAAAGTTCACAAATAAAAGGATAGAGGGCACACACTTTTTCTCCAAGATCATCTAGAGCTCTAGACCACTTTCTAGTTTTTTCATTTCTGTGATGGATACAATATTCATCTTCTATTTGATTAATTCCACAAGGTCTATGTATTCCACAAAAATTAACATGCTTATAGGAAATAGCATTCTTAGGAGTTTGAGCACGCTTATTGCAATTATTAACAACAATTTCATTCTTCATGCAAGCGTCTTTAAAAGGTTCATGATACTTATCAAAATTCTTTTTAGGCAATTCTAAATGAGAAGCAAAGGCTTTATAAAGATTTGCAGCAACTTGAGAGTCAAGACCATAAGTAGCACTCATATTTCGAAATTTACCACTATCCATGAAAGTTTCAATGCATTCATAATCATAATTTATACCTGACTCTTTACCTTTGTCGTTCTCCCAATCTTCAGCGTTCTCCTTAATCCGATCAAGAAGGTCCCTTTTAAACTCTTCTTTATTGCTCGTGAATGATCCAGAACAAGTAGTATCCAGCAAGGTCTTATCTTGAAAAGAAAGTCTTGCATAGAAATTATCAATGATGATATTACCTGGAAGCTCATGATTGGGGCATTTGAGCATTAAAGTCTTCAATCTCTCCCATGCTTGGGCAATACTCTCTCCATCATGAGGCCAAAAATTATATATATGGTTTCGATCTTTGTGAATTTCACTTGGAGGATAGAACTTGGAATAAAATAGAGGCACAATATCCTTCCAATCAAGAGAGTGCCCGTCCTTCAATAGTTTATACCAATGCGCCGCTTCACCAGATAGCGATATAGAGAATAGTTTCTTCTTCACTTCATCCATAGAGATACCTGCACACTTGAATAACCCGCATAATTCATGCAAAAACAGTAAATGATCTCCAGGATGGACAGTTCCATCCCCTTCATAGCGGTTATCCATAACACGTTCAATAATTTTCATAGGTATTTTGTACGGAATACTTTCAGCAGGTGGATTTAAAATATCAGAAGCATCATTAAAGTTATCGCATATGGGAGATAAAGCATTATCAGAACAAAATATTTCTTCCAAAGCGGAGGAGCTAAAAAGATTATTTTTATGTAAACCAGCTTCCCCAAGCTTAGACTTCTTCATAGCATTAGTAGTAATTGCATTCATACTAATAACATTGCTACTATCATGTAAATAAGGTTCCATAGGTTTTTTAATTTTTGCATCAAACCATCCATGTCTTAAATCAGGAAATAGAATAAGAAGCTCACTAATTTTTTTGTTGTTTTCCATTATGCCTATCTAGTGAAAAATAAAAACAAGAAACAAAAAGATGCAATTGCAGAGTCTAAAGGAAATAGCTTCGAGCACACACACAATGGCGCCAGAAAAGTACTATTACCTGGAACCGGAGTGTGAGTACCTTTTACCTTTCCTCCCCGGCAACGGCGCCAGAAAAGTGCTTGATGTCTACGGGTGCTTCTATTCTTGTAGACAGTGTTGGGCCTCCAAGTGCAGAGGTTTGTAGAACAGCAGCAAGTTTCCCTTAAGTGGATTACCCAAGGTTTATCGAACTCAGGGAGGAAGAGGTCAAAGATATCCCTCTCAAGCAACCCTGTAATCACAAAGCAAGAAGTCTCTTGTGTCCCCAACACACCAAATACACTTGTCAGGTGTATAGGTGCACTAGTTCGGCGAAGAGATAGTGAAATACAAGTAATATGGATGTATATGAGTGGTAATAGCAATCTGAATAAAATATGGCAGCGAGTAAACATGCAACAGAACAGTAAGTAAACGGTGTTTTCAGTATTGGAAACAAGGCCTAGGGATCATACTTTCACTAGTGGACACTCTCAACATTGATCGCATAATAAATACTTCTTCTCAAATGTGCTACATACACTCTTGTTTGATAATGAACATCATTGCGTAGGATTACACGAACCCTCAATGCCGGAGTTAACAAGCTCCACAATTCCATGTTCATATTTAAGTAACCTTAGAGCATAATAGATCATTGCAAAATAAACCAAGAACTAACATAGTGCACACTATGAAGGAGGAATAGATCACATCAATACTATCATAATGATAATTAACTCCACAATCTACAAGAGATCGTGATCATAGCCTACGACAAGAACCACAGGGTGCACACACTAATCACCTTTACACCAAGTAGGAGGAATAGAACTACTTTAATAACATCACATGAGTAGCACACAACTAGTAGCGATACAAAGCTCATCATATGGATCTCAATCATGTAAGGCAGCTCATGAGATCATTGTATTGAGTACAGAGAGAGATTAACCACATAGCTACGGTAGAGCCCTCAGCCCCGGGGGAGAACTACTCCCTCCTCATCATGGGAACAGCGATGGCGGTGAAGATGGCGGTGGAGACGGCTTCCGGGGGCAATTCCCCGTCCCGGCGGCGTGCCGAACAGAGACTTCTGTCCCCGAATCTTGATTTCGCGATGGCGCGCTCTGGAAGGTTTTTCTCCGTATCGTGGTCTCTGGCGGTGTTTTTAGGTCAGAGAGGCTTAAATAGGCGAAGAGGGGGAGTCGGAGGGGCCACGGGGTGCCCAGACCATAGGGGGGCGCGCCCCGGCCGCGCCGGGGTGTGGTCTGGGGCCCCCGGCTCCCCTCTCGTCCCTCTCCGGTGCTCTGGAAGCTTCCGGGAAAAATAGGAAGTTGGGCGGTGATTTCGTCCGATTCCGAGAATATTTCGTTACTAGGATTTCGAAACCAAAAACAGCAGAAAACAAAGCGGCCTTTCGGCATCTCGTCAATAGGTTAGTTCCGGAAAACGCATAATAATGACATATAATGTGTATAGAACATGTAGATATCATCAATAAAGTGGCATGGAACATAAGAAATTATCGATACGTTGGAGACGTATCAAGGAAACATAATCCAAAATCTCGACATGTCCTTTATGTCGATTGATGAAAGAGGAAATATCATCCCAAAAACGCCAGAAGCAGGTTACATGGCAACACAAGCTTACATCCTAGCGTCTAGACCACCTCCTGGGGACCCGAGAGAACCATTGTTCAATATGGCGATGGCTGGAGTAGGAGTAATGGGAACAGCGTTTGCAACAACGCCTCCCGAAGAAAATCCTAGGCAAAATAGTCCACGACCCAACACAGCAGTTCAAGACCCCCCAAGAACAAGTGGAGCAAGAGACACAGCAGTCCAAGTAAGGGTGGACAGAGCGCGACAAGAAAGAAGGGAGCGTCAGCACTCACCAGAAGTTGCCGACGAAGATATGTGTGGGCTCCCGTGTTTCACGAGAAGAGTTCGAAAGACTCGAGTCCCAAAAGGGTTCAAGCTACCCGAAAATTTCAAGAAATTCGACGGCCTGCAAGATCCCGAGGATTGGCTCGTGGATTATCTCGAGATGGTGAAGCTGGTAGGAGGAACCAGAGCAACAGCTATGCAAAGTATCCAAGTTCACTTGAGCGGTGCCGCAAGATCTTGGATAAAGAAACTCCCCCCAAGTTCCATAGATAGCTGGGATAACTTTGAGGACATCTTCGTGAAAAATTTCCGATCCACCTGCAAGAAACCTGCGTCATTGGAAGAATTGAGAGCGTGTCGACAAAAACATGACGAGTCGATGAGGAAATATATACAGCGGTGGAACATCATAAAGAACTCGGCAGAAGATATATCTGACGAGAGGGCAATAGATGCGTTCGTGGCAGGAATTCGGCGAGGAGATTTTGTCGAGGACTTAGGGAGAACTAATCCTAAGACCATATCAGCACTCATGGAGATAGCCAATAAATGGGCAGATGGAGAAGACGCAATATACAACAAGCGACACAGGTCGCCAGAAGAGGATCGTGGTCGAAATTATCAAAATAGAAGGCGATTTTCTCGCCAGTTCTACAACAACGATGCTCCCGGCCATATATCGGCTGGTTTTCGAGGAAATCCTGGAGGAAACAGTCGAGATGACTACCAAAGGAGTAACGAGCATCAAGGCGACAATAGAGGTGATTCTCGCGGCAACAGACAAAACAATGGACCAAGGTTTCAAAGACCTTATGTGTCCCCCGAAGAGATGATGAACGGTCCGTGCCAGATGCATTTTTATCTTGACAACAATGGAAAGAGGCAGTCAGGGCATCTCCAGAAAGATTGCCGAAACTTTCAGGCAATGTTGCGAGCCGCAGGAATCGCAAATGCCCAGGCCACGAACAGAAACCCCCAGGGGCCAAGGAGCGAAATCCATCTTCCACCTCCTCCCGCAATTACGGACGAAAATCGGCACCAGCTCAGAATAGCGGCAACACCACATCCACCTCCATACGTAGACCCCAACTCTAATGGTGCGGTCTCGATGATTCAGAAAGCTAGGCCATCAAACAGGGCACAGAAGGTAATCTCGCGACAGGTGTTCATGGCAGAGAAGATGCCTCCACCAACAATGAGTACTTAAATTGGTCGGGGCAAGACATCGGCTTCACAATCGCAGACCATCCGCAGCAAGTTCCTCGACCAGGACAATCAGCACTCATCTTACCCGCAGTAATCGCTGGTTTTGACGTGTCAAGAGTTTTCATAGATGGCGGCAGCAGCTTAAACCTCATGTATGCAGATACATTGAGGAAGATGAACATATCCCTAGCAAACTTGAAACCAACTGACACACGTTTCCATGGGATTACACCAGAGAAGCCAAGTTACCCATTGGGCAAAATCAACCTCGACGTTCAGTTTGGAACCCGAGAAAACTACAGGATAGAGAATTTGGAGTTCGAAGTTGTGGATTTCCCGTCGCAATATCACGCTTTGTTGGGACAACCAGCGTATGCTAGGTTCATGGCAGTGCCGCATTATACATATCTGTTGTGGAGGTTGCCTGGGCCCAAGGGACCTATCACAATCAAAGGAAGTTTCGCGTTATCGATAAATGCGACAAGGATTTTCATCGACTGTCAGAAACTTTCGGGATGCAAGCAGAATATGCGGCGCCAAGGTTCACTGATTATGATGTGCTGCCAGAGGTAGGGAGATCTTCTAAGGAGCCAACTTTCAACACAACCAAGGATTCAAAAGAGGTACAGATCCACCCGACAGATCCAAAGAAAACGACGTCCATTGCCGCAAACATGGATGTCGCATAGGAAAGCGCGCTCGTCGAGTTCCTCCGTGAGCACTGGAAAATCTTCGCATGGTGTCCAGCTGACATGCCAGGAGTACCCAGGGAACTTGCCGAGCACCACCTCAATTTGGATCCTCTCGCAAGACCAGTAAAGCAACCTTTGCGGCGTTTTTCGGAGCCTAGCCGCAAAGCCATGTTATCTGAAATAGATCGACTCAAAGATGCTGGTTTCATCAGGGAAATATCTACCGAAGCCACGTGGGTAGCTAACCCAGTGATGGTGCCGAAAAAACACACAATAGTCCTTCGCATGTGCGTCGACTTCACGTGTCTCAACAAACATTGTCCCAAGGATCACTTTCCCCTCCCAAGGATCGATCAAATCATCGACTCCACGGCAGGATGCGAACGTCTTTCCTTCCTGGACGCATATTCTGGTTATAACCAGATAAGATTAAAAGAAGAAGATGAAGCCAAGACAGCGTTCATCACACCTTATGGCGTGTTTTGCTACAAAACAATGCCCTTTGGTTTGAAAAACGCGGGAGCAACATATCAGCGGATGATGCAGAAGTGCCTAGCAACACAGATTGGAAAAAATGTACAAGTCTACATTGACGATGTCGTAATAACATCAAAGAAAGGGTCGACTCTGATCGAAGACTTGAAGGAAACCTTCGACAACCTCGACAAGTTCTGCCTCAAGCTGAACCCGACAAAGTGCTCTTTTGGAGTTCCTGCAGGAGAACTTCTCGGGTTCTTAGTATCAGCAAGGGGGATTGAAGCTAATCCCGAAAAAATACAGGCCATCGTTACTATGAGAAAGCCAACAAAGCTGAAAGAGATACAACAGTTAACGGGGCGAGTCGCAGCTTTAAGCAGATTCGTCGCCAGGCTAGGAGAAAAGGCGCTGCCGTTCTATGCATTGATCAAACAAGGGGAAAAATTTCAATGGAACGAGGAAGCAGATAGAGCCTTCGAGAACCTCAAGCGAGCAATTTCGACACCACCGATATTAGTGGCACCGAAAGAGAAAGAACCTCTCCTCTTGTACATTGCAGCCACACCTCAGGTGGTCAGCACGGCCCTAGTAGTCGAGAGAGAAGAAGAAGGCAAGCTTCATGGAGTTCAGAGGCCAGTATATTTCATCAGCGAAGTACTGTCGCCCTCAAAACAGCGGTACCCGCAATATCAGAAACTGGCATATAGAGTATTCACGACAGCAAGAAAATTGCGACACTATTTTTCGGCGCACCCGATAATAGTGGTCAACGAGGCTCCCTTATCAAATATACTAAACAACCCAGAAGCTACGGGTCGTGTCTCCCTTTGGGGAATAGAACTTTCTCCTCGGGACATCACGTATGAAAAAAGAAAAGCAATAAAATCACAGGTCTTACCAGATTTCATTGCAGAGTGGATGGAGCTACAAAACACGGGACCCCCAGATTTATCGAGAACTTGGACCATGAACTTCGACGGGTCCAAAAGACTGGAAGGTGCTGGAGCAGGCGTGATATTGGTATCACCTGAAGGCGACAAGTTGAAATACGTTTTGCGGATGACGTTCCCAAACGTGTCTAACAATGAAGCAGAATATGAAGCTCTCATACACGGGATGAAGATGGCGAAAGCTTGCTGCAACCCGACTGAAAATTTTCGGCGACTCACAATTGGTGGCACAGCAAGTCATGAACCAATGCGATGCAGTCAACGAAAGTATGATAGCATATAAAGAGGTGTACAATGAGCTGGAGAAATTATTTGATGGTTGTGAGGTAAACCACATCAGCAGGATGAGCAACGATGAAGCCGACGTTCTTGCAAACATCGGGTCACAGTGTCTCGCGATACCTCCAGGTGTGTTTTGGGAAGAGATAAGCGAGAGATCAACAAAGCCAGCAAAAACAAAGAAGGAGAAGAAAGAGAAACCCTCGAGTATCACCAAAGACACAGCAGAAGAAGAAGAAGAAGAACAAGAGCTAGTCATGATGGTGCAAGTTCCATGGATGCAGGCTTACATATCATATATCCTAAGGAAAACGATACCCGACGACCCAGTCGAAGCAAGGCGAATAATCAGGAGATCAAAAGCTTTCACTGTGGTAAAAGGGGAGTTGTACAAACGAAGTATTTCGGGCGTGCTACAGAGATGCGTTACACCCGAAGAAGGAAGAATTATCCTGAAAGATGTGCACGAAGGAATATGCGGGCACCACGCGAGCAGCCGGGCTATCGCGGCTAAGGCTTTCAGAGCAGGATTCTATTGGTTAACGGCAATCGAGGACGCGAAGGAAATAGTGAGAACTTGCGACGCGTGTCAAAGATTTGCCGCCAAACCTCACTCTCCGGCAGCAGAACTCATGCCAATCCCACTATCTTGGCCCTTTGCTCAATGGGGTCTCGATATGGTGGGAAAACTACACAAAGCTTCGCCAGGAGGTTATGAGTATATGCTTGTTGCTGTCGACAAATTTACAAAATGGATCGAAGCAAAGCCGATAAATTCACCGGACGGTGCGTCGGCGATTAAGTTCGTGAAAAGCATCGTCTTCAGATTTGGAGTCCCTCATAGCATCGTCACAGACAACGGCAGCAACTTTACGTCCAAGGAGTTCAAAGCATACTGCGCAGAAGTGGGCATTAAGTTGAGTTTTGCGTCTGTCGCACATCCACAAACCAACAAGTCGAGAAAGCCAATGGCATCATCTGCAATGGCATCAATAAACGCCTGCTAGGCCCACTGGAAAAAGCTCGGCATACTTGGCCGGAGGAGCTGCCAAGTGTGTTGTGGAGTATCCGAACAACACCAAATACGGCGACACAGGAAACGCCGTTTTTTCTGGTCCATGGAGCCGAAGCAGTCCTGCCGATAGAAATCGAGCATGATTCCCCAAGAGTTACAGAATATAATGAAGAAACCTCGAGAAAAGCTTTGGAGGACGACGTCGATGCACTTGACGAAGCTCGAGACGAAGTCCTGTCACGAGTCGCTAAATATCAACAGGATCTGAAGAATTACCACAGTCGACGATTGCGTCCAAGATCTTTTCAAGTTGGTGATTTAGTCTTGCGACTCAACCAAAAAAGCCATGAAAAACTCGAGTCACCATGGCTTGGACCCTACATCGTCACAGAGGTAATCGAAGGAGGAGCATACAGAATCAAGGACAAGAAGACGGGGAACGTGGAGCCAAACCCTTGGAACGTGGCGCAGCTCAGGCGTTTTTACGCTTAGATGCCGAAATATAGTCTCCTCTGTAAACATACAATGTACTGAAACGCCCGCGAGTTTTCAGACGCACTCTTTTCCTTTTTCGGGGCACCGAGTGGGGCCGGAAAGGTTTTTAATGAGGCGGGCTCGCGGTGCTGCAATATAATAAAGATAGTGGAATTATATATCTTTTCTCGACAGGATCAGGGGCTTCCCCCTAAATGATACAATATATATATATAACAGTGTCGATAAACGCAAAAGAAGCATCCTGCCTTGGTAAAAATACCTCGCCAAAATAAAAAGAGATATCGACAAAATAGTGATCAACAAAAAGCTCGGGGGCTTGCACCCGCAAAAAATAGTACACAGTGTATATTATCTTGCCTTGGGACAACCTCGCATTATAATAAACAAAAATATTGCAATCAAAACGCCCGGGGGCTTGGCGACAAAAATAAAAATATAATGACTTTACAATATAGATCGTATACACAGGATACAAACTTTGGAACAAGTTCGTCTTCAAGGATTTCCCAATATATTGTCTATGGTTAAGCGCTCATTATTTACAGCACGAGTGCTATGCTCAGCGTAGCTACCCTTCACGAAGAATTCGGAATCCATCCGAAGAAGTTCATCCATCATATCTTCGGCAACAGGAGTAACAATGTCATCATATTTGCCGAAGTTTCTCTTCCTCTTCGACATCTTCTCCAAGCACTTTGGAACAATCTGCCCCACGTCTAACTTCGGGTAGCAGATTTTTATCATGATCATCGCAAACCTTGCGCCAGCAGCTAGTTGGGCTCGTACAAAGCCGTGGATGCGAGGAGCATCTCGAAATTTGTCCATCAACGCAGGAAGGGTCTCTGGCATCTTATTGCGAGGAAACATGGTACCATAGACCAGAGACAAAGTCCTTGTACAGAAGTCAAGATACTCGCGAACCTGAAGCGCGCGATCTTGAAATCTCACGATTTGGCGAGTCCGTTCAGGCGTGCCCCAAAAAGTCGACCCATGTTCACGTGCAAGCCGAAGAAGAACATTGGAACGAGCCTCGACACGTTCATCTTCAGTTGCAGTATCCAAAAAAGCACCTATTGTTTCTTAAAACAAGTCAGTGGGTAATAAGGAGGCAAGCAGCAAAGAAAAAGAAGAAGCACGACAAAGATAATGAAACATACCTGCCATATCCAAGCTAGCATCTATTAGCAGCTGGAGCATAGAATTTTCCCGAGACGTAGCTGCAGCAGCTTCAGCAACAGCAGAGTCCTTTTCAGCAATGGCAGTTTGAGCTTGTTGGAGTGCAATTTTTTCTCTTTCAGAAGACTCTCGAGATTGTTCCATGAGCATAAGTGATTGCTTCTTCACGGATTGAAGTTGTCCTCGAAGTTCTTTCAATTCTTCTGTCAGCTCCTTACTCGCAGAATCATCAACAAAATTAACAGGGACAGAGAACTTCTTCGGAAGGGACGAAGGAAAAACTTCGGAAGGACCAGGGATGGACGTATAGTTGTCAAAAATTAACTGAAAAAATAGAAAAACGTCGACATCAATCATTGAGACAGATAGATTTCCATTGATTCTCATAATATATACATGTCTGTTACAAAAGAAGGATCCCTAGAAGACCTAATCACCGCCAGGAGGACTAAGGCGCTAGCATCAAAAGATAGAAATAAAAAAAAGACAAGGTGGTCTACTTGACCTCCGGCTTGGATGCGCTTGGAGCAGGTGCTGGTTTAACACCAAGGAAGGAGAGGATGGGTCTTGCAGAAGGTTTGGCAGCTCTAATTAGAGATTGCCATTTCTTTGTCTCCATCTCCCCTATGTTGCCAACCTTGGACCAGTCGACGTCTTGTTGACTATTAGCAGTCAGCGCAATGGTGCCTTCAACGCCAATTTTCAGGCCTTCTTGGCGAAGTTTCAGCCCAAGATCTTCGGGTCCATTGAAGGTTTTTGCGAGCTCTACAAAGGTAGCGGGAGTCTCTTTCTTCGGAAAGAAATAGGGGAAAAGCTTCAGCAAGCCAGCTTCAGCATTTTCAAGCCCGTCGCGTGCTTCATCCCCATGAATTTCGGCAAGGGTCAGCGCGTCGAGAAGCTCGTCACCCACAGGACCGTCAACCTCATATTCTTGATGCGTCCGCCCTACAAACAATCAGACAGCCGTATAAAAAATAAAGACTACAGGTGAAACGCAAGATAATCCAAGGCAAATCAAAGATTCGAGAACTTACTAACAAAACGCCGACATTGCGATTCCAAGCGGGAAAGAATCTCTGCCTCTCGAGCTGATTGCTGAGTTATGTTATCACTCAATGAAGTTTCAGCTTTGTGAAGCCTCTCTCGAAGATCTTGAACGGTGGCAGCATCCTTTTCAGCTTTTTGGCGATTTTCTTCGCTCTGCTTCAACTTAACAGCAAGAGCGTCCGCACGTTTGTTGCTTTCCGCAAGATCTCCTGGAAAAATTGCGGCAGATAAATACTATGATGAAATCATGGTATACATGCAGCAACAGAACAAGACAATAATACCTTCGAGCTTCTTGGTGTAGTCACGATACCCGACAAATTGGGTACCAAGGCGAATAAATTCTTTCATCAAAGGCTGAAAAAACGATCAAGGAGGAAAACGAAGTCAATATAACCAATATATATACGGCAAACATTCAGTATGATTGAAGTATTGAAAGATTTAAGGTTTACATCATCCAATGAAGGTGTCGAAGATCCACCAGGGAATTGGATAGAATCTCTCGATGGTTCAATTCTCGCTCCTTTTAATGGAGAGGCTCGGGGGCTCTCCACTGGCGATGGTTGCACGATGTCTTGTTGGGGAGGAGAAGATTCATCCCCATCATGTTGAGCTTCCGACACAATCAAAGTACGCGACGTACTCGTTCGTGCAGTAGCATCAACAGCTTGTTCTTCCTCCTCATCACTACAATAAAATGGCGGCAGTATAAGAAGCAAGAGACAAGAAACATCAAAACAGGAATAGTAAAGAGCAAGGAGTAACTCACGAGCTGACGAGGGCATCAGTGTATGGGTTAAAAGCTGCCTTTTTATGTGAAGGCTCAGCTTCTTCGGCTTTGGAAGTGCCGGAATCTTTTACGTCGTCTCTCTTCCTCTTTGAAGCATGAGGAAGAGAGTGTGTCGAGGCAGTGGCCTCTGACTCAGCAGAAGCCGCGGATTTGTGAGAACCCGCGATTTCAGTGGCAGGGCGAGTGGTGCTTTGGTTGTCATCGTCGACAACGGCACGCTCCTCCACGTCTCCACCTTCAGGAAGAGGAGGAAGAGAAGAAAGAACAAGGTGGCCCTGAGAAAAGAAAAAATGTCGAGAAAAAGGCGTTAACAAAATAGTAATCGACAAAATAACAAAGCCCGAGGAAACAAATACAGCTACAAAAAAGAAATTACCTCGGGGAGGGGGTTGGCGCTACTAAATGGCGCGACACGGCAAGAAGTAGGAATTAAATCCTTCTTGTTCAGCGATGAGATTTTGCGGATAAGTTTCTCAAAGTCCTTCAAGGGAAGATCCTTCGAGAGCCTGTCAGCATCTTCTTCACCAGCGTATTTCCAGAAGGGGTTTTTGCGAGCCTGGAGAGGCTGCACTCTAGTCCTAAGGAAATAGGCGGTAATCTCAATACCCGAAAGTTCTTTCCCGCGGGTGTTCTGTAGCTCGTGAATGCGAGTCATCAGCGCCTCTGTCGCCAATTTCTCCGCTTCAGTAGCTTCAGCATCCCAAGAACGGCGACGAAAGATTTTAGCTTCTCCGTCAAAAGGGGCGATGTTCTCTTCCGCCGGGTTGGAGCTTTCTTCATGGACGTACAGCCACTTTTTCCGCCAGCCTTGGACGGAGTCGGGAAATTTGACATCAAAATAGTCGACTTCCGACCGAACACATATAACAACGCCGCCAATATTGTAGGCGACGTTGTGGTGGCTATTGCGGCGAATGCAAAAGATGCGTTTCCACAGGGCCCAATTGGGTTGGACCCCGAGAAAGCACTCACAGAGTGTGATAAAAATCGAAATGTGGAGGAGAGAGTTGGGCGTCAGATGATGCAACTGAAGACCATAGACAAACAGGAGACCACGCAGAAATTCGTGGATTGGGGGAGAAAGTCCTCGGATGAGGTGGTCAACGAAACTGACCCGATAGTTGATTGGAGGCTTTGGGTAGCTCTCCTCCTTGGGGAACTGGAGCGCGTTCTCCTTCTTGCTGAATCCCATCTTCTTCAGCATGTTGATGTCTTGGCCTGAGATCTTGGATCTCTCCCACTCGGCACTTCCCAGATCTGTTGATGTCATCTTCGATTCTGGTGTGCTGTGTCTAATCAAACGAGCGCGCGGCGGCATCAACGGAGCTAGCAGAGAAAGGAGAAAAGTGCTCGAGCGCTAGAGCTAATGGGAGCAAGGGGGCAGTTGCAGCGGAGAAGCAGAGGTGCGGCGTGAGCGAAAGTGCTCAAGGAGGAAGACGATGGCTTTATATAGCAGTGTGCCAGATCGTCGCAACCGTTGGATTGACAAAAGAAAGGATGCAGATGACAACCACGTGTACAAGGGGTAAAAGGGTATTTTTACCGAGAAGTGAACAGGCAGGAGATACAGTAATAGTGCCAGAAAAAGCGGAGGACGTGTGTCCCCCACTTGCACGACGTGTCAACTGGATAGGAAAAAGGGACCCACATGACAGTGACACATAGCGGTTTTCGCGTATTTCCAACACAGAAATCGTGGCTATCATCAGCAACTACGTCATCAAGGTAAAAGAAAAGCTCGACTATGAAGCTCGAAAAATTTATCGACAACGCAAGATTATTTCGGGAGCCTTGGATCAAACACAAGTTCTTGCCCAAATGCTCGGGGGCTACTTTGGAAAAATAGAAAATTCCGAGTATGACAAGATAGAAATGGCGAGAGCCTATGATCAAATACAAGCATTTGTTCATAGCCTCGGGGGCTACTCCCATCGGGAGCGCTGGTCGCGCACCCGATAGATATAAAAATATCGAGAAGGATTATAAATATAGCGGCAAAGGATACTAATCTGTGGAGCCTACATCCAAGCACAAGTTCTTGGTTGTAGCCTCGGGGGCTACTCCCATCGGGAACGCTGTTCGCGTGCCCGATGAAATTGAAGTGAGTATATTTCGAGTTACACAGATAACTCTACATATACTCCCATCGGGAAGACAAAATAAGTCATCAAATATGACTCGATAAAATGTGCTATTCCAACAGCCGAAAAGCACTCGACAATATATTCTCAGAGCGCTAAAAGTCGCGAATAAATCTCTGAATGCCGCAAAACTTTGCGAAGGTAAGACCCCAGATCCGTTCTGAGCGGCGTGGCACCGTCTCTGACGGCGGATTGCTACTATTTTCCGTATCAACAGATACGAAGAAAAATCCTAACGGACGCGTTAGGTACCCGATAAAATATGACTGGGACTCGACGAATGGTAAGACCTTAAGCGGCACCTGTCGAAGTTTACACCAGTATCCCGAGATCATGTCCAGGGACGTGATCTTGAAGTAGGTTTTTGCGGATTGCCACTAGAGCAGTTAACTAGTACCTGATCCATCAGATGAACTAGCCCCAACTACCGTTATCCCTGTACAAAATAGTGTTTGCATATCGAAAGATTATGTGATGAGTAAAGTTGGAGATTTTCCCTGATTCTTCGATTCAAGAAAAATCTCGGGGGCTACTGACATAGGCATCCCCAATGGGCCTGCCGAAGATGGTACCCGGGGTTTATTGAAGGCCCAGAACTCGAAGAATAAGAAGACTCGGAAGCCCATTTAGTGATTAGGAAAGATAGTTTGTATTAGGAAAGATAGAGATTTGTAATCTTACGGGTTGGATACGAAACCCTCCCGAACTCTGTAACTTGTGTATCACGAAACCCTCGGCTCCGCCTCCTATATAAGGGGGAGTCGAGGGACAAAGAAAGGATCGAATCTACTGTCAACATAACCCTAGTTTTCATAATCGTCGAGTACTTTTCGCTGAAACCTTCGAGATCTACTTGCCCTCTACTTCTAGCAAAACCCTAGTCTACAATCTGTAGGCATTGACAAGTTAATCCTTTGTCAAGGCACTCAAGCAATTTACTTTGGAATGGCGGAGAAATACCATGTAGTAGGTAGGTATGGTGGACACAAATGGCATAGTGGTTGGCTCAAGGATTTTGGATGCATGAGAAGTATTCCCTCTCGATACAAGGTTTAGGCTAGCAAGGTTATTTGAAGCAAACTCAAGGATGAACCGGTGCAGCAAAACTCACATAAAAGACATATTGTAAACATTATAAGACTCTACACCGTCTTCCTTGTTGTTCAAAACTCAATACTAGAATTATCTAGACCTTAGAGAGACCAAATATGCAAATCAAATTTTAGCAAGCTCTATGTATTTCTTCATTAATGGGTGCAAAGTATATGATGCAAGAGCTTAAACATGAGCACAACAATTGCCAAGTATCACATTATCCAAGACATTTTAGAATTACTACATGTAGCATTTCCCAATTCCAACCATATAACAATTTAACGAAGAAGTTTCAACCTTCGCCTTGAATATTATGAGTAAAGCCTAAGGACATATTTGTCCATATGCAACAGCGGAGCGTGTCTCTCTCCCACAAGGTGAATGCTAGGATCCATTTTATTCAAACAAAAACAAAAACAAAACAAACCGACGCTCCAAGTAAAGAACACAAGATGTGACTGAATAAAAATATAGTTCAGGGGAGGAACCTGATGATGTTGTCGATGAAGAAGGGGATGCCTTGGGCATCCCCAAGCTTAGACGCTTGAGTCTTCTTAAAATATGCAGGGGATGAACCACGGGGGCATCCCCAAGCTTAGAGCTTTCACTCCTCTTGATCATAGTATATCATACTCCTCTCTTGACCCTTGAAAACTTCCTTCACACCAAACTTCAAGCAAACTCATTAGAGGGTTAGTGCACAATTAAAATTCACATATTCAGAGGTGACACAATCATTCTTAGCACTTCTGGACATTGCACAAAGCTACTGGACATTAATGGATCAAAGAAATTCATCCAACATAGCAAATACGGCAATGCGAAATAAAAGGCAGAATCTGTCAAAAACAGAACAGTCCGTAAAGACGAACCTGAAAGGGGCACTAGACTTGCTCAAATGGAAAAACTCATAACTAATGAAAGTTGCGTACATATCTGAGGATCACGCTCGTAATTTTGCAGATTTTTTTGAATTTTCTACAGAGACTTATGTCAGAATTCGTGACAGACAGCAATGCTGTTTCTGCGCAGCGATCCCAAATATAACATCAACTTTAACATAGAAACTTTACTTGGCACAAAAACATGATAAGGAGAGGTTGCTACAGTAGTAAACAACTTCCAAGACTCAAATATAACAAAAATTGCTGTAGTAAAAACATGGTTGTCTCCCATAAGCGCTTTTCTTTAACGCCTTTCAGCTAGGCGCAGAAAGTGCAAATCAAGTAACATCAAGAGTAGAAGCATCAACATCATAACTTGTTCTAATAATAGAATCAAAAGGCAACTTCATTCTCTTTCTAGGGAAGTGTTCCATACCTTTCTTGAGAGGAAATTGATATTTAATATTACCTTCCCTCATATCAATAACAGCACCAACGGTTCGAAGAAAAGGTCTTCCCAACACAATAGGACAAGATGCATTGCATTCGATATCCAAGACAACAAAATCAACGGGGACAAGGTTATTGTTAACCGTAATGCGCACATTATCAATCCTCCCCAAAGGTTTCTTTTTAACATTATCGGCAAGATTAACATCCAAATAACAATTCTTCAATGGTGGCAAGTCAAGCATATCATAAATCTTTTTAGGCATAACAGAAATACTTGCACCAAGATCACATAAAGCATTACATTCAAAGTCATTGAATTTCATTTTAATGATGGGCTCCCAACCATCTTCTAACTTTCTAGGAATAGAAGTTTCAAGTTTTAGTTTCTCTTCTCTAGCTTTTATGAGAGCATTTGTAATATGTTTTGTAAAGGCTAAATTTATAGCACTAGCATTAGGACTTTTAGCAAGTTTTTGTAAGAACTTTATAACTTCAGAGATGTGGCAATCATCAAAATCTAAATCATTATGAGCTACAGCAATGGGATCATTGTCCCCAAGGTTGGAAAAAATTTCAGCAGTTTTATCACAAGCAGTTTCAGCAGTTTTAGCAATTTCAGGCAGTTTTGTACGCTTTGCACTAGGAGTAGAAACATTGCCAACACCAATTATTTTACCATTGATAGTAGGAGGTGCAGCAACATGTGAATCATTATCATTACTAATGGTGGTAATAGTCCAAACTTTAGCTACATTATTCTCTTTAGCTAGTTTTTCATTTTCTTCTCTATCCCACCTAGCACGCAATTCAGCCATTAATCTTATATTCTCATTAATTCTAACTTGGATGGCATTTGCTGTAGTAGTAATCTTATTATCAATATCATTATTAGGCATAACTTTCAATTTTAATAGATCAACATTAGAGGCAAGTCTATCAACTCTAGAAGCAATAATATCAATTTTATCAAGCTTTTCCTCAACAGATTTGTTAAAAGCAGTTTGTGTACTAATAAATTCTTTAAGCATGGCTTCAAGACCAGGGGGTACACTCCTATTATTATTGTAAGAATTCCCATAAGAATTACCATAACCATTACCATTAGCAGAAGGATATGGCCTATAGTTATTACCAGAGTTGTTCATATAAGCATTGTTGTTGAAATTATTATTTTTAATGAAATTCACATCAACATTTTCTTCTTGAGCAACCAATGAAGCTAAAGGAACATTATTTGGATCAACATTAGATCTACCATTCACAAGCATAGACATAATCACATCAATCTTATCACTCAAGGAAGAGGTTTCTTCAACATAATTTACCTTCTTACCTTGTGGAGCTCTTTCCGTGTGCCATTCAGAGTAATTTATCATCATATCATCAAGAAGATTTGTAGCCGCCCCCAAAGTGATGGACATAAAGGTACCTCCAGCAGCTGAATCCAATAAATTCCGCGAAGAAAAATTTAGTCCTGCATAGAAGGTTTGGATGATCATCCAAGTAGTCAGTCCATGGGTTGGGCAATTCTTTACCAAAGTTTTCATTCTCTCCCATGCTTGAGCAACATGTTCAGTATCTAATTGTTTAAAATTCATTATGCTACTTCTCAAAGATATAATTTTAGCGGGAGGATAATATCTACCAATAAAAGCATCCTTACATTTAGTCCATGAATCAATACTATTCTTAGGCAAAGATAGCAACCAATCTTTAGCTCTTCCTCTTAATGAGAAAGGAAACAATTTCAATTTAATAATATCACCATCTACATCCTTATATTTTTGCATTTCACAAAGTTCAACAAAATTATTAAGATGGGCAGCAGCATCATCAGAACTAACACTAGAAAATTGATCTCTCATAACAAGGTTCAGTAAAGCAGGTTTAATTTCAAAGAATTCTGCTGTAGTAGCAGGTGGAGCAATAGGTGTGCATAGGAAATCATTATTATTTGTGTTTGTGAAGTCACACAACTTAGTATTTTCAGGGGTATTCATTTTAGCAATAGTAAATAAAGCAAACTAGATAAAGTAAATGCAAGTAACTAATTTTTTTGTGTTTTTGATATAGAGAGCAAGACAATAAATAAAGTAAAACTAGCAACTAATTTTTGTGTTTTTGTTTAGGTGCAGCAAACAAAGTAGTAAATAAAATAAAGCAAGACAAAAACAAAGTAAAGAGATTGAGAAGTGGAGACTCCCCTTGCAGCGTGTCTTGATCTCCCCGGCAACGGCGCCAGAAAAAGAGCTTGATGGCGTGTAACTCACACGTTCGTTGGGAACCCCAAGAGGAAGGTATGATGCGCATAGCAGCAAGTTTTCCCTCAGAAAGAAACCAAGGTTTATCGAACCAGGAGGAGCCAAGAAGCACGTTGAAGGTTGATGGTGGCGAAATGTGATGCATCGCAACACCAGGGATTCCGCGCTAACGTGGAACTGCACAACACAACCAAGCCTTTAACGAAACAGTGAGGTTGTCAATCTCACCGGCTTGTAACAAAGGATTAACCGTATTGTGTGGAAGATGATTGTTTGCGAAGAAAACAGTAAAACAAGTATTGCAGTAGATTGTATGCGATGTAAAGAATAGGACCGGGGTCCACAGTTCACTAGAGGTGTCTCTCCCATAAGATAAAAGCATGTTGGGTGAACAAATTACGGTCGGGCAATTGACAAATAGAAAAGGGCATAACAATGCATATACATGATATGATAAATATAGTGAGATTTAATCGGGCATTACGACAAAGTACATAGACCGCCATCCAACTGCATCTATGCCTAAAAAGTCCACCTTCAAGGTTATCATCCGAACCCCTTCCGTATTAAGTTGCAAGCAACAGACAATTGCATTAAGTATGGTGCGTAATGTAATCAACAACTACATCCTTAGACATAGCATCAATGTTTTATCCCTAGTGGCAACAGCACATCCACAACCTTAGAACTTTCTGTCACTGTCCCAGGTATCAATGGAGGCATGAACCCACTATCGAGCATAAATACTCCCTCTTGGAGTTAAGAGCAAAAACTTGGCCAGCGCTACTAATAACGGAGAGCATGCAAGATCATAAACAACACATAAGTAATAGATTGATAATCACCATAACATAGTATTCTCTATCCATCGGATCCAGACAAACACAACATATAGTATTACAGATAGATGATCTTGATCATCTTAGGCAGCTCACAAGATCCAACAATGAAGCACATAAGGAGAAGATGACCATCTAGCTACTGCTATGGACCCATAGTCCAGGGGTGAACTACTCACTCATCACTCCGGAGCGATCATGGCGATGAAGAGTCCTCCGGAGATGATTCCCTCTCCCGGGGAACCGGAGGCGATCTCGAATCCCGAGATGGGATTGCGGCGGCGCGTCTCGGAAGGTTTTCCGTATCGTGGCTCTCGGTCTTCGCGACGGAGGCTTTAAGTAGGCGAAAGGGCAACGCGGGGGGCACGAGGGCCCCACACACCAGGGCGGCGCGGGCCCAGCCCTGGCCGCGCGGCCCTGGCGTGGCGGCGCCTCGTCGCCCCACTTCGTTATCCTTTCGGTCTTCTGGAAGCTTCGTGCAAAAATAGGACCCTGGGCGTTGATTTTGTCCAATTCCGAGAATATTTCCTTACTAGGATTTCTGAAACCAAAAACAGCAGAAAACAGCAACTGGCTCTTCGGCATCTTGTTAATAGGTTAGTTCCGAAAATGCGTAAATACGACATATAATGTGTATAAAACATGTAGATATCATCAATAATGTAGCATGGAACATAAGAAATTATCGATACGTCGGAGACGTATCATGAAATCACACAACTTAGTATTTTCAGGAGTACCCATTATAACAGTAGTAAAGTAAACTAGGCAAATAAAGTAAAGACAAGTAACTAATTTTTTTGTGTTTTGATATAGAACTAGTAAACAAGACAATAAGTAAAGTAACTAATTTTTTTGTGTTTTTAATATGAAGCAAACAAGACAGTAAATAAAGTAAAGTAAAGCAAGACAAAAACAAAGTAAACAGATTGGAAGTGGAGACTCCCCTTGCAGCGTGTCTTGATCTCCCCGACAACGGCGCGAAAAAGAGCTCGACGCGCGTAGATGTACACGTCCGTTGGGAACCCCAAGAGGAAGGTGTGATGCGTACAGCAGCAAGTTTTCCCTCAGAAAGAAACCAAGGTTATCGAACCAGTAGGAGCCAAGAAGCACGTGAAGGTTGTTGGTGGAGGAATGGTGCGGCGCAACACCGGTGAACCGGCGCCAACGTGGAACCTGCACAACACAATCAAAGTACTTTGCCCCAACGTAACAGTGAGGTTGTCAATCTCACCGGCTTGCTGAAAACAAAGGATTAAACGTATCGAGTGGAAGATGGTGTTTGTTTGCAAAGAACAAGTAAAACGTAGAATGTATTCAGATGTAAAAGAATGGACCGGGGTCCACAGTTCACTAGAGGTGTCTCTCCAATAAGATAACTAACATGTTGGGTGAACAAATTACAGGCGGGCAATTGACAAATAAAGATTCAATACATATCAACGATGATTACTATGTGATTTAATCAGGCATTACGACAAAGTACATAGACCGCTATCCAGCATGCATCTATGCCTAAATAATCCACCTTCAGGTTATCATCCGAACCCCTTCCGGTACAGATAATTGCATTAAGTATGGTGCGTAATGTAATCAACACAAATATCCTTAGACAAAGCATCAATGTTTTATCCCTAGTAGCAACAGCACATCCACAACCTTAGAACTTTCTGTCACTGTCCCAGATTCAATGGAGGCATGAACCCACTATCGAGCATAATTACTCCCTCTTGGAGTTACAAGTATCAACTTGGCCAGAGCCTCTACTAGCAACGGAGAGCATGCAAGAACATAAACAACACATATATGATAGATTGATAATCAACTTAACATAATATTCTATATTCATCGGATCCCAACAAACACAACATGTAGCATTACAAATAGATGATCTTGATCATGTTAGGCAGCTCACAAGATCTAAACAATGATAGCACAAGCGGAGAAGACAACCATCTAGATACTGCTGTGGACCCATAGTCCAAGGATGAACTACTCACGCATCAATCCGGAGGCGGGCATGATGATGTAGAGCCCCTCCGGTGATGATTCCCCTCTCCGGCAGGGTGCCGGAGGCGATCTCCGAATCCCCGAGATGGGATTGGCGGCGGCGGCCTCTCAGTAAGGTTTTCCGTATCGTGGCTCTCGGTACAGGGGGTTTCGCGACGAAGGCTATTTGTAGGCGGAAGGGTAGGTCAAGTGGCGGCACGAGGGCCCCACACACCAGGCCGGCGCGGCCAGGGCTTGGGCCGCGCCGCCCTGTTGTGTGGCCCCCTCGTGGCCCCACTTCGTACCTCCCTCGGTCTTCTGGAAGCTTCGTGTAAAAATAGGCCCCTGGGCGTTGATTTCGTCCAATTCCGAGAATATTTCCTTACTAGGATTTCTGAAACCAAAAACAGCGAAAATAGCAAGCAGCACTGGCATCTTGTTAATAGGTTAGTCTCGGAAAATGTATAATAATGTTGTAAAGTATGTATAAAACATTCAAGTATTGTAATAAAAGTAGCATGGAACATAAGAAATTATAGAATTTGGGAGGGGGGGGACTTGCTGTAGAGAATGCGGCGGAGAGAGGAGCCGTTCCGATTATGCCTAATGCTCCCAATGCAGGACTGGTGGAAGTGAAGGGAGAACTGAAGAAAATGAACAAGCAGTTAAGGCAGCTGATCGAGTTGAAGAAGCAAGCTAATCTGATGGCTGGTTGTTTTTTTGTTGTATAATTACGATCGGATTCTTATCATTGCTCACCAGGCGCTAGAAGTTGTTACAAGGGATACCTTGTTGGGCCTCCAAGAGCAGAGGTTTGTAGAACAGCAGCAAGTTTTCCCTAAGTGGATCACCCAAGGTTTATCGAACTCAGGGAGGAAGAGGTCAAAGATATCCCTCTCAAGCAACCCCGCAATCACAAGCAAGAAGTCTCTTGTGTCCCCAACACACCTAATACACTTGTCAGATGTATAGGTGCACTAGTTCGGCGAAGAGATAGTGAAATACAAGTAATATGGATGAGTATGAATGGTAATAGCAATCTGAATAAAATATGGCAGCGAGTAAACATGCAACAAAACAGTAAGTAAACGGTGTTTGCAGTATTGGAAACAAGGCCTAGGGATCATACTTTCACTAGTGGACACTCTCAACATTGATCGCATAATAAATAACTCTTTCTCATATGTGCTACATATACTCTTGTTTGATAATGAACACCATTCGTTGCGTAGGATTACACGAACCCTCAATGCCGGAGTTAACAAGCTCCACAACATTCGATATTCATGTTTAAGTAACCTTAGAGCATAATAGATCATTGCAAAATAAACCAAGAACTAACATAGCACACACTATCCACATTACACTATGAAGGAGGAATAAATCACATCAATACTATCATAATGACAATTAACTCCACAACCTACAAGAGATCATGATCATAGCCTACGACAAGAACCACACGGTGCACACACTAGTCACCTTTACACCATGCAGGAGGAATAGACTACTTTAATAACATCACATGAGTAGCACATAACTAGTAGCGATACAAAGCTCATCATATGGATCTCAATCATGTAAAGTAGCTCATGAGATCATTGTATTGAAGTACATAGGAGAGAGATTAACCACGTAGCTACCGGTACAGCCCTTAGCCTCGATGGAGAACTACTCCCTCATGGGAGCAAGAATGGTGATGAAGATGGCGGTGGCGATGGCAGCGGTGTCGATGGAGAAGCCTTAGGGCACCCCCGTCCGGCGGCGTGGAACAGAGACTCTGTCCCCCGGATCTTGGCTTCGCGATGGCGGCGGCTCTGGAACTTTTCGTAGTGGCTTATTCTTATCGTGTTTTAGGTCGGACCTTTATATAGACGAAAGGGAGCCTCGGAGGGGCCCAGTGGGGGACACACACGGCGCGCGCCCCTCGGGCCACGCCGCCTTAGTGTGTGGGGCCCCGTGGCCCCCTACTGGTCCCTCTCGGGTGTTGGAAGCTTCCGGTGAAAATAGGCCTGGCATTGATTTCGTCCGATTCGAGAATATTTCCTTACTAGGATTTCTGAAACCAAAAACAGCAGAAAACAGGAACTGGCACTCTCGTCGATAGGTTAGTTAGGAAACGCATAAATATGACATAAAGTATGCATAAAACATGTAGATATCATCAATAAAGTAGCATGGAACATAATAAATTATAGATACGTTGGAGACGTATCAGCATCTCCAAGCTTAGTTCCTACTCGTCCTCGAGTAGGTAAACGATAACAATGATAATTTCTTAAGTGACATGCCATCATAACCTTGATCATACTATTGTAAGCATATGTAATGAATGCAGCGATAAAAAACAATGGTAATGGCATGAGTAAACAAATGAATCATAAAGCAAAGACTTTTCATGAATAATACTTTCAAGACAAGCATCAATAAGTCTTGCATAAGAGTTAGCTCGTAAAGCAATAATTCAAAGTAGAGGTATTGAAGCAACACAAAGGAAGATTAAGTTTCAGCGGTTGCTTTCAACTTATAACATGCATATCTCATGGATATTGTCAATGTAAAGTAATATAACAAGTGCAATATGCAAGTATGTAGGAATCAATGCACAGTTCACACAAGTGTTTGCTTCTTGAGGTGGAGAGAAATAGGTGAACTGACTCAACATAAAAGTAAAAGAATGGCCCTTCGCAGAGGGAAGCAGGGATAAAATCATGTGCTAGAGCTTTTCAAGTTTTGAAATCATATAGAGAGCATAAAAGTAAAGTTTTGAGAGGTGTTTGTTGTTGTCAACGAATGGTAATGGGTACTCTAACTACCTTATCAACCAGGACTTTCAAGAGCGGCTCCCATGAAGGACGTTATCTCTACCAGCAAGGTAGATCATCCCTCTTCTCTTTTGTTTACACATGTACTTTAGTTTTATTTATTAGATGACACTCCCCCAACCTTTTGCTTACACAAGCCATGGCTAACCGAATCCTCGGGTGCCTTCCAACATTCACATACCATGGAGGAGTGTCTATTTGCAAATTTAAGTTGCTTACTGATAGATCAGAGCAAAACATGTGAAGAGAATTATTAATGCAAGTTAATTAATTGGGGCTGGGAACCCCATTGCCAACTCTTTTTGCAAAATTATTGGATAAGCGGATGAGCCACTAGTCCATTGTGAAAGTCTGTCAAAAGTAAATGACAAGATCGAAAGATAAAACACCACATACTTCCTCATGAGCTATAAAACATTGACACAAATAAGAGATAATAGCTTTTGAATTGTTCAAAGGTAGCACATGAAGTATTTACTTGGAATGGCAGAAAATACCACATAGTAGGTAGATATGGTGGACACAAATGGCATGGGTTTTGGCTCAAGGTTTTTGGATGCACGAGAAACATTTCCTCTCAGTACAAGGCTTTGGCTAGCAAGGTTGTTTGAAACAAACACAAGGATGAACCGGTGCAGCAAATCTCACATAAAAGACATATTGTAAACATTATAAGACTCTACACCGCCTTCCTTGTTGTTCAAAACTCAATACTAGAAATTATCTAGACTTTAGAGAGACCAATTATGCAAACCAAATTTTAGCAAGCTCTATGTATTTCTTCATTAATGGGTGCAAAGTATATGATGCAAGAGCTTAAACATGAGCACAACAATTGCCAAGTATCACATTATCCAAGACATTTTACCAATTACTACATGTAGCATTTTCCGTTTCCAACCATATAACAATTAACGAAGCAGTTTCAACCTTCGCCATGAACATTAAAAGCTAAGAACACATGTGTTCATATGAACCAGCGGAGCGTGTCTCTCTCCCACACAAGGATGAACTTATTCAAACAAAACAAAAATAAAACAAACAGACGCTCCAAGTAAAGTACATAAGATGTGATGGAATAAAAATATAGTTTCACTTGAAGAAACCTGATAAGTTGTCGATGAAGAAGGGGATGCCTTGGGCATCCCAAGCTTAGATGCTTGAGTCTTCTTAAAATATGCAGGGATGAACCACGGGGGCATCCCCAAGCTTAGACCTTTCACTCTTCTTGATCACATTATATCACCCTCTTCTATTGACCCTTGAAAACTTCCTCCACACCAAACTTCAAGCAAACTCATTAGAGGGTTAGTGCATAATCAAAATTCACATGTTCAGAGGTGACACAATCATTCTTTACACTTCTTGCACAAAACTTCTGAAAGTTAATGGAACAAAGAAACCCATTCAACAAAGCAAAAGCGGCAATGCGAAATAAAAGGCAGAATCTGTCAAAAACAGAACAGTCCGTAAAGATGAATCTGAAAGGGGCACTTAAATTGCTCAAACGGAAAAAATCAAAATTAATGAAAGTTGCGTACATATCTGAGGATCACACACGTAAATTTGCAGATTTTTTTGATTTACTTACAGAGACTTCTGCTCAAATTCGTGACAGACAGCAAATCTGTTTCTGCGCAGCAATCCAAATCTAGCATCAACTTTACCATAGAGACTTTACTTGGCACAAAAACATGATAAGGAGAGGTTTCTACAGTAGTAAACAACTTCCAAGACTCAACAAAACAAAAATTGCTGTAGTAAAATAAACACATGGGTTATCTCCCAAGAAGTTCTTTCTTTATAGCCATTAAGATGGGCTCAGCAGTTTTAATGATGCACTCGCAAGAAATAGTATTTGAAGCAAAAGAGAGCATCAAGAGGCAAATTCAAAACACATTTAAGTCTAACATGCTTCCTATGCATAGGAATCTTGTAAATAAACAAGTTCATGAAGAGTATAGTGGCAAGCATAGGAAGACAAAACAAGTGTAGCTTCAAAAATTTCAGCACATAGAGAGGTGTTTTAGTAACATGAAAATTTCTACAACCATATTTTCCTCTCTCATAATAACTTTCAGTAGCATCATGAGCAAACTCAACAATATAACCATCACATAAAGCATTCTTATCATGAGTCTCATGCATAAAATTATTACTCTCCACATAAGCATAATCAATTTTATTAGTTGTAGTGGGAGCAAATTCAACAAAGTAGCTATCATTATTATTCTCATCAAGTGTAGGAGGCATAGTATAATCATAATAAAATTTACTCTCCATAGTAGGCGGCACCAAAAGACCACTATCATTATAATCATCATAAATAGGAGGCAAAGTATCATCAAAGAAAATTTTCTCCTCAATGCTTGGGGGACTAAAAAGATCATGCTCATCAAAACCAGCTTCCCCAAGCTTAGAATTTTCCATATCATTAACAACAATGGTGTTCAAAGCGTTCATACTAATATCATTGCTACTAGCATGCAAATAAGATTCCATAGGTTTTTTAATTTTCGCATCAAACAATCCATGTCTTAACTCAGGAAATAGAATAAGAAGCTCATTGTTACTTTCCATTATGCCTAACTAGTGTAAACAAGAAACCAAAAGATGTAATTGCAGGATCAAAAGGAAATAGCTTAGAGTACTTACAACGTAATAGGAAAATAGCTTAGTAGCCGAGATCCGGAGTGTGTACCTTTTACCTTTCCTCCCCGACAACGGCGAAAAATAGCTTGATGTCTACGGGTGCTTCTATTCTTGTAGACAGTGTTGGGCCTCCAAGAGCAGAGGTTTGTAGAACAGCAGCAAGTTTTCCCTTAAGTGGATCACCCAAGGTTTATCGAACTCAAGGAGGAAGAGGTCAAAGATATCCCTCTCAAGCAACCACTGCAATCACAAAGCAAGAAGTCTCTTGTGTCCCCAACACACCTAATACACTTGTCGGATGTATAGGTGCACTAGTTCGGCGAAGAGATAGTGAAATACAAGTAATATGAATGAGTATGAATGGTAATAGAAATCTGAATAAAATATGGCAGCGAGTAAACATGCAACAAAACAGTAAACAAACGGTGTTTGCAGTATTGGAAACAAGGCCTAGGGATCATACTTTCACTAGTGGACACTCTCAACATTGATCGCATAATAAATAACTCTTTCTCATATGTGCTACATATACTCTTGTTTGATAATGAACACCATTCGTTGCGTAGGATTACACGAACCCTCAATGCCGGAGTTAACAAGCTCCACAACATTCGATATTCATGTTTAAGTAACCTTAGAGCATAATAGATCATTGCAAAATAAACCAAGAACTAACATAGCGCACACACTGTCCACATTACACTATGAAGGAGGAATAGATCACATCAATACTATCATAATGACAATTAACTCCACAACCTACAAGAGATCATGATCATAGCCTACGACAAGAACCACACGGTGCACACACTAGTCACCTTTACACCATGCAGGAGGAATAGACTACTTTAATAACATCACATGAGTAGCACATAACTAGTAGCGATACAAAGCTCATCATATGGATCTCAATCATGTAAAGCAGCTCATGAGATCATTGTATTGAAGTACATAGGAGAGAGATTAACCACATAGCTACCGGTACAGCCCTTAGCCTCGATGGAGAACTACTCCCTCCTCATGGGAGCAGCGGCGTGATGAAGATGGCGGTGGAGATGGCAGCGGTGTCGATGGAGAAGCCTTCCGGGGCACTTCCCCGTCCGGCGTGCTGGAACAGAGACTCCTGTCCCCCGGATCTTGGCTTCGCGATGGCGGCGGCTCGGAACTTTCGTCGTATGGGCTTATTCGTATCGTGTTTTAGGTCGGGGACCTTTATATAGGCGAAAGGGGAGCCTCGGAGGGGCCCGGTGGGGCCGGACACGGGCGCCCCCTCGGGCCGCGCCGCCTTGTGTGTGGGGCCTGTGGCCCCCTCTGGTCCCTCTCGGGTGTTCCGGAAGCTTCCGGTGAAAATAGGGTTGGGCGTTGATTTCGTCCGATTCGAGAATATTTCCTTACTAGGATTTATGAAACCAAAAACAGCAGAAAACAGGAACTGCACTTCGGCATCTCGTCAATAGGTTAGTTCCGGAAAACGCATAAATATGACATAAAGTATGCATAAAACATGTAGATATCATCAATAAAGTAGCATAGAACATAAGAAATTATAGATACGTTGGAGACGTATCACTCACCAGGCACTAGAAGTTGTTACAAGGGATACCTTGTTACAAATCCATTATTCAGTTACATGTACTTGTAGTTGTTTTCAAAGTTAGTGTGTGCATTCACCGAAATTACCAACTATATTCCCTAAAAGAAAAGGAATGCTAAAGAAAGTTGATAATTGTTAGAGGGGTGACAAATAATCCATTCACCGAAATCCGCAAATATGTATGCCTCATGTTTATACCAAAATTATACCACTTTTGGGCCGTTTCAAAATACCAATACTATATCCCAAACTATATTCCCTAAAAGAAAAGGAAAGCTAAAGATAGTTGATAATTGTTAGAGGGGTGACAAATAATGCATTCACCGAAATCCGCAAATATGTATGCCTCATGTTTATACCAAAATTATACCACTTTTGGGCCGTTTCAAAATACCAATACTATATCCCAAACTATATTCCCTAAAAGAAAAGGAAAGCTAAAGATAGTTGATAATTGTTAGAGGGGTGACAAATAATGCATTCACCGAAATCCGCAAATATGTATGCCTCATGTTTATACCAAAATTATACCACTTTTGGGCCGTTTCAAAATACCAATACTATATCCCAAACTATATTCCCTAAAAGAAAAGGAAAGCTAAAGATAGTTGATAACTGTTAGAGGGGTGACAAATAATGCATTCACCGAAATCCGCAAATATGTATGCCTCATGTTTATACCAAAATTATACCACTTTTGGGCCGTTTCAAAATACCAATACTATATCCCAAACTATATTCCCTAAAAGAAAAGGAAAGCTAAAGATAGTTGATAATTGTTAGAGGGGTGACAAATAATGCATTCACCGAAATCCGCAAATATGTATGCCTCATGTTTATACCAATACTATATCCCAAACTATATTAAGTGGCAAACTCGTTATTGCACATAAATAGAGGGGTGGGCACTCTCCACCGACAGAGAGAGAGAGAGAGGGGTGGCCACGAAGAGAGAGAGAGAGAGAGAGAGAGAGAGAGAGTTGCCACGAAGAGACGGAGAGGGGTATACTGCCCGTTAGATCAGTGGATCAACGGTTCGTGGAGTCGATCCGTGTGACAACGGCTCAACCAATCAGGATAAGTTTGGGCTTCTGAGAGCATTTGTGACAGTACTTGAGGGCAAAACTGAGTAGTACTAAGAATCCAAGGGCACATAAATAGTAAATAGACTAAGGGATTCAAACAAAAGAATTACAAAATGAAAAATGTGTGTTTTGTACAATATAATTCATATTGGGCTACATCAAATTATTTGCAATTCAAATATACATGAGTGTGACAATTATGGCATCATTTAGACAAACTATGTTTTTGGGAAAGATGTTTTGCAAAGGGGTTTGAGTGGAAAACCATGCATCTTCATAGCTACACTAGTGATTCTGAGAAGTGGCAATTTGTGGTAAAACTTGATTTATATATGTTTGTTAAGGTTTTCTAGGTGGCAGGTTGCGTAGGAAGACTCCATGAGTAGGTGCCACTATGTTTTTATTTTTTTGGATTTTTTTGCGCATGAAATGACTCAATTAGCTATGTTAATCTCATTTGTTGACTCTCTGTTGACCAGCTACTTGAGGGTAAAACTGAGTATATTGCCTTGGGTCTAAGTCCTCGAGGGAAAACTGAGCCGTCATAGCGGACCGGTTCTACACGCCACCTTCGTCTTTATAGAGCCCCTCTTTCTCTCCCTCGACGCACGTTCTCACTGCAACCGCCTCTCCTGTCCCATCATCTTCTCCACAACCGAAGAAAAAACCCCGAAGAAAACCGCCGGCGATGGAGAAGAATGAGATGCCCATTGTCGGCACATCAGCCGCCGCCCCCGTCCAGGCCCCTGTCGCTGCTTCCAACGTAGCAACCGGCGCATCGGCCGCCGCGCACTCCGCCGCCACCGTCCAGGCCCCCGTCGCTGGGACCCGTACGAACCAGTGCCGTACGTCGCGCCGGAGAACCCCTACGACACCAGCATCGTCGACGACGAGCCGGAGGTAACCCTTTGTTCCCTTGTTCTTATCTTATTTCAATCCTTTTGTGTTAGATCTAGCTTTATTAGGGTTCGTCTGTTCCTAGTTCAATCCATTTGTGTTAGATCTTGCGTTATTAGGGTTCGTCTGTTCCTAGTTAAATCCTTTTGTGTTAGATCTTGCGTTATTAGTGTTTGTGATTTGCTTTTGTTTAAGATTTGTGCCGATGATGATGAATATTTGGGCATAAATTGATTCAGGGTTTGGTCAGTAAACAATTGGTGTATACAAATTTGTTGTGCATGATCTTTGGTTTACTGACTCAAATCCTGGATATAAGTGTGTCCAATGTAACTGAGGCTACCTCTTTTTTTCGAGCCCATATTATCATGCATGATTTTTTGTTCACTCTCTGTTCCATCATCGTTGCAATTGACTCCGTGTTTTTTGCACGATCTTTGGTGCTACGTGACAGGTGCAGAGCAGCGACGTCGACAGCGACGACGAGTCCTTCCACACCAAGACTCGTCACGTCCTCAGGAGGCTGCAGTCCGGCCATTACGATGGCCCCTTTGCTCGAGGCATTTACAAGTGCCCCTTCTGCAACAGGAAGCTCCGCGCCACCGACTTCAACTCCCTGGTGAACCATGCTGAATCCATTGGCAGATGCGGCGCTAGAGTTGGAACGACCGTGAACGTGCATGCGTTGGTGGCCAAACACAAAGCACTTGGGATTCACCTGCGCAACCTCCAAGCGAGTCACAGGCGGTACCTGGAGGCGTTGACGTGCCTACTGCACTCTCTGTATGTGACTGCTCTATCTGTAGAGCAGCTTAAATTCATGTAAAATGTAGCTTATGTTGTATCTATCGGTACTACTTTTGGATCTGTCGTGAATATATCTATGCTATGTTGGTTGCTGTATGCAGCTTATCCTATATTTTCTCTCTGGATTTGTGCCCTAGATTTCCTACCTGATTGGGTAAAAACGAAGTCATAAAGAAATAAATGGCGTTAAAAAACAGAAGGAGAAGCTGCTCTAGATTTGCTACCAATTTGGGCTATCAAATATGAATGAGATTGAGCGAGAGAGAGGAAAAAGGTACGTTGAAAACTGCTAATCTGGGCGAAAGAGACAGAAACCACTCGTGCCCCCGTCCTAGACCCACACGGCTCCACACGCTACGGCCCCACACGCTACGGCCACACAAACATGGTCTTGTCCTGTCCCATGTGGTCCCTTCCTACCAGCCTCACACGATGCGGTCCCACATGACGCGACCCCACAAACAACACGACCCCACTCGTCAGCTCGGAATGGTCAACTTAACGGATTCCTTCCGTCCAAGACCTCTTCTGGGAGTTAGACAAGGGCTTGGGGAAAACTGAGGAAAAACTAAGGAGCTGGAGAAAACTGAGTACAACTAAGGACCTAAGGGCACGAAAATAGAAATTCCTACATGTTTTGTGTTCCTGTTTTAGCTCATGAGGAAGTGTTTGGTGCTTTATTGTCTCTTTCATGTTTATTTGACTTCACAGCTTGACTAGCATGGATAATGTGCTAGTCTCTAATATTGCAAAAAGAGCAACCAAACGGGTGCCCAACCCACTAAATATAAAATAATCAAATACTCAAATAAATCTCCTAACACTATATCTTGAGAAATCGTGAACTTAGTTTGTTCAAACAAAGGAGAAGAGAAACTTTATTGTTCTCTCTATGGGAGCCGCTCTTGAAGCCAATAAATATGAAAGGATGATAAACCATTTGATATCAGTCGTTGACATAGACATACATATCTCTCAAAATATATTTTCAACACCTCTGTTTTATTCAAAATAAAAAGCTCTAACACATGAGTAATCACTCCTTCCCTCTACGAAGGGTCTTTCTTTTACTTTTACGCTGAGTCTTCATCTTCTAACTTTATGCACCAATTAAGAGAGCATAGTTGTCATTCTGAGTATAATGTGCATAGTCTCAAAATTTATTATTGATTGATTCATGATTATGTTATTGCTTGTTCTCAAACTATTTCTATCTAGTCACCCTTTGAACTTTAAAGGTGTCCTGGCATTTATGTTTTGCTATTCCACGAAGGACAAGCTGAATACCACTTTGCTATGTTTTCTCTATGCTAAAAAACAAACAATTGCTTTCGGTGCACTATTATTCATGATCTTTTGTTTGAGTTACTTCTCATGTTGTAACATAATTGCTAAGTTCTATTGTTAGAATTATATCTATCATGCCTATGTTTAAAGTACTTTGATCCCAGCTTACAATGCTTTTACAATAACTTGATCAAGATTGTGTTGGCTGCATGTCACCTCAAAAAATTATTTTGTTATCACTACCTACTCGAGGACGAGCAGGAGTTAAGCTTGGGGATGCGGATACGTTGCAAACGTATCTATACTTTTTGATGCTCCATGCTTGTTTTACACCAATTGCTATATGTTTTGTTTACGTTTTGTGGTATTTTTATGCATTTTTTGAAACTAACCTATTAACAAGATGCCACAATGTCAGTTCTTGTTTTTTGCTGTTTTTGTATTTCAGAAAAGTTGTAGGAATTGGACGAAACAAAATCCAAACCTCCTATTTTTTCCCGACACGAAGACGGAGTCCAAAGCAGAGACGGAGGGGGCACTGAGGTGGCCACACCATGCCATGGTGCGGGCCCTCCTCTGGCTGCGCCTGGCTCTGGTGTGGTCCCCTCGGGCGCCCACCGACATCGCCCTTTCGGCTATAAATTCACATTCTCGGGAAAAATCTAAACACCGAGCCTCCATCCATGAAAAGTTTCGTGCCGCCGCCATCGAAGATAAGTTTCGGGGGTCAGAAGTTCTGTTCCGGCACCTTGCGGGAAGGGGATTGGAGCCATTCCTTTGACTCCCGCCGCCTCATCGACTCCATGATGGTTTGTGAGTAGTTCCCATGTACTACGGGTTCTTGGTTGTAGCTAGTTGGTACTCTCTCTCCCATGTACTTCAATACAATGATCTCATGAGTTGCCTTACATGATTGAGGTCCATATGATGTAATTGTTGTTGTGTTTGTTGGGATCCGATAAATTGTGGAATTGTGATCAGATTGTTGATCATGTTATCATACTATTGTTTATTTAAGATCTTGCATGCACTCCGGTACTTGTGATTACCCTAATCAAGTAGTTGCATGTATCTCCAAGTGGGAGTATTTATGCTAGATAGTGGGTGCAGTCTCCATTTAATCTGGGGGAGTGACAACAACCTCTAAGGTTGTGGATGTGCTGTTGCCACTAGCGGTAAAACGACAATGCTTTGTCCAAGGATAATTGTGTTGTTTACATTATGCACTTTAATTAATGCAATAATGTGTTGCTTGCAACTTAATACTGAAAGGGGTGCGGATGCTAACCTGAACGGCGGATTATTTAGGCACAGATGCAAGCTGGATAGCGGTTTGTGTATCATGTTGTAATGCCCAATTAAATACTACAGTAAACTTTATCTTATCATAGCATGCATTTTCATGCCCTCACAATTATCAATTGCCCAACTGTAATTTGTTCACCCAACACATGTTATTTGTTTGGAGAGTTACCACTAGTGTAGATAGTTGGGAACCCCGGTCCTTGTCATCATCATTGCTCGGTCCTACGCACTGTATTGCTATTACTGCTGCTGTGTTAATATTACTATTGCTCTCATATTACTGTTGCTTTCACATCACCCAGTTACTAGTGCTTTTCAGTGCAGCTGAATTGACAACTGATGTTAAGGCTTATAAGTATTCTTTGTCTCCCCTTGTGTCGAATCAATAAATTTGGATTTTACTTCCCTCGAAGACTGTTGCGATCCCCTATACTAGTGGGTCATCAGCCGGCAAAGCTCACATCATAGGGGGCTTAAAGGGCAAGAGGCCACTATGAATTGGCTCCCTTCCCTATTACCTTTGTGCTAAACAAGATGTGCGAGATCATCAAGAGTGGAGTGATGACTGAAAAGGTTCAAAGAGGTGCATCTGAACAATGCAACCCATAAAGTTCATGAGTACTATGGGTCAGAGATGTCCTCACAGTAGGTGTACAAACACCTCCAAAAGTGGAGAGCAAGGTGGATCAAGGTCTCCAAGCTTAGAGATCTTAGAGCATCTCCAGTCGCGTCCCTCAAAGTGCCCCTGAAGGTTTTTGGGGCGCGTCGGACATTTTATTGGCCCCAGTCGCGCGCCCAAAAGGCCCTTTCCGCCCGGCATGGCCCAATACGTTGTCAGGTGCCCCAAGCCTGTCCCCGCTCCACAGGGGACGCTTCGGGCACGCCGGACATAGCGTGAAACCACGTCGCGAGTGGCAGGCCCGACGCGTCATTGACACGGAAGTCCAAAACCCATCGTCTACCTCTGGTCTAGCGATGTTAATGGCCTCACGGCTATCTCAGGCAGGGCAGTGAAGCGTCTCATCGCGCATGTCCGCGTGACCGTCTGCGCCGGTGTTTATTGCGGACAACGCCCCCGCTGCCGCTTCACGCCTACCGCCGCTGTATAAAGAGCGCCCCCTCTTTCCTTCTCGTCGCTTCCACATTACAATCTCGCCGCGTCGTTCTCGATAGCCGCCGCCTCCTTCCTTCCACTCACCACATTCTAATGTCGTCCTCCTGCAAGAATATCCTCGCTGTGAAGGGCTTCGGGCGTGGCAGCCTCACGTTGACGGAGGCGTGGGCGATGTACCATGCGTGGTACCCTGTCCCGCCGGACATGCGTGTGCCAAGTGGCGTCGGCTGGAGGATGGCCGTCAACGGGATCGGCGTCCCGCCGCCGCCGGGCACAGATCGTTGGAGGGATGCGATCAGAGCCAAGCTCGTGGGCCTTAACACCGAGGAGCACGCCGATCCAACCTGGGCCCCCACCGACAACAATGACTGGAGGGCGGACTTCTTCCAGGCGCAGTACGACATCGACATAGCTAGCACCGACAGCCTCGTCAACAATAGAAACACGTGGAACAAGGAGGGAAGCCTCCGTTTTTGGGGCGTTCCCGGGCGCACCCTCCCAGACGTCATCGACGGCATCCACAACGGCGCCCCAAGGTTAGAGATGCCACCTTCTCCACCGACATCTCCTCTTGCTCGAGTGCGCTAGCAGTCAAGGAGGACGTACTCGTCCTACTCAGACTCTTCTTCTTCGGGGCCGACGCTTTCGGCGCATTCCTCGCACCGCGCCACGCCATACAGCGTGTCGAAGCACAAGGTGAAGAAGGAGCCCGAGTATGACGCCCACGATTCGGAGGCGCGGCAGCAACGGCGGCAACAGCACCATCCGTGAACCAGCACGACAGCAGCAGAGGCGCCCTCCACGTTCTGAAGCCAGAGGTGAAGAAGGAGCATGACGACGAGGAAGCCGCGAAGTCCGCGAAGATGGCAGAGTACGAGCGGTAGCAGCGCTTTATCGCCAGCAGCGACGACCCCGAGGACTGTCCAGGGTTGCGCGCTGCATTCATGGCGTCCTTGAACAACAAGAATGCATGGAGGGGAAACATTGACGTGGAGATCGCCATGTCCATCTGCGACACTTGGATGCCACTGGTCGACCTCACCAACGACGGTGAAGCTGGGCCCATCGGCGCGATGAAGGACGAGCTCGATGAGCGTGGCAAGAAGGACGTCGTCGACGACAACATGTACAACTTCCACCAGTACTACGATCCCTCTAGGAGCCGCTAGTACTACTAGTTTACTTTTAGGTTTAAATTTCATTGGATTTCGTTCAAATCCACGTAATATATCGCAAGTTTGAAAGAATTCAACTTTTTTGATTAAATTAAAAAAAATCTAAATTTATGTTTGGGGGACGCGACTGGTCAGCGACGCCCCCAAACGTGGCATGAAGAAACACCGTCCCCCAAACGCTAAATTTGGCTCGCTTTGGAGGACGCGACTGGAGATGCTCTTAGTGGTGCACAATGGGATGAGGACACCCACAACATTATCATGGAGGACGATCACTACAGAGGGCATCTCCGAACTAACACTTGTCACTTCTCACAATTTGCTGGCTCAGCTAACTATTCTTGTGTACCCTGCGATAACTAACCAACACTTCCATGTCTTAGGAACACACCAACCTGAAGAAGCCTATTAACAACTACTCCAAGCAGATATTTTCCTTCGGCCTGGCCACTGGCAGATTTGTCGTGGGCTCCAGTGAGCCTCTTGGCAAGCATTTCCCTAACAACATTGACACCCAGAACTCTGGCGACATCCCAATTGATGATGACTATGTGCATCCTCGTTCTCCTACAACTGATGCTAGTGATGCCGCTAGAGGTTCTGGTGTTCCTGGTAAGATATTTGTTGACCCTGTTAGGAAGAGGTCTGTGTTGGGAGACGAGGACATCGGTAACATGAGCATCATGACAGAAGCCGTGAAGGAAGTGGCGCTGGACATCAGCACTGCCACCCCTCCCAACGTTAACCCGGGCCTCTACTCTAGCGCCATGGATGCCACTGGATTCAACGCAGAGGTGAAGATGGTGGCTCTGAGCCTCCTCTTCCACAACATGGCTTACGGGAACATCTTTGTGCATATGACTAAGGACCATAGATAGCTCTGGCTGAGGACCTTCCTTGCCAAGCACTACTACGTGTAGTGTTGCCTTTGGATGTTTGTTGTATCACTACTAGAAAACAACTAATCAGTGGCGCACCTCTATTGGCGCATATTGGTTCTGGTGCGCCACTGGTATTTAGCTAGCAGTGGAGCACCTAATTGTGGTGCACCACTGCTATATAGCAGTGGCGCACCCAAAAAGGTGTGCGCCACTAGTAGTTTTCTACAACTAGCCGTTTTCCTAGTAGTGTATATTTTGAAGTAGCTATGTTGAACATTGATGACAATTCTTTTATATAGTTTGAGGTGGTATATACTAACCCCTCACATGATGTTGAACTTGCGGTGATGCGGGTGTTAGTATTACTCTAATGCCTTATGTTTTGAACTAGTTGGTAGGATGAACAACTCTGTTGCCTTATGTTTTGAACTAGTTTTGCCATTATCTCATACTTATATGATCATGCATGCTGAATTTAGTTTCTATGTTCTATCTTGGTAGAAATACAACGAGTACATGGTGTTCTACTAGAAATTGCCTAGAATCTACGGAAGTTAAGATGATGTTAGCCTAAAAGTGACTAGTTACGCGGGAATTGCCACAAAGGGTTCAAGACGAGTGTCGAGGGTGCTCCTCGACAATGCCCACCTTTTGGGGCTTAGGGTTGACGGAATCCTGCAGGCTGACACGAGACATCGGATACCAAACAAACGGGAGAGAGATTTACCCAGGTTCGGGGCCCTCGATGAGGTAAAACCCTTACTTCCTGCTTGTCTGATCTTGATTATTGAAATTATCGGGTTACAATGGGGTAGCCGAAGGCTAAGACTATGATCTCGTCGAGAAGCTAAGATTTCTAATGACCTAGCTCTAGACTTGTTGTGGTTCTGGCTACGGTGATTGTGTGTCCCTCGGCAGACCCTCTTCTGGCCCTTATATTGCAGGCCAGGTCCCGAGTGTTCTGTCCGAGTTCGGCTAGGTTACAAAGAGTTCTACGTCTAAACTTTCCTTGTTCTTCGTCTTCTTGACTTGTTCGTGAAGAATCTTTTTTCGGAACCGACATAACGGCCCACCTTGGTCGGTGGATGATCTTCATGGGCCCCTAGTTGGACCGTAGGAGGTAGCATAATATTGGTTACCCGAAGGGTAATGCCCACATCAACGAGAGAGGAGGCAGAAGAAGATTACTCCTATAGTTCTTAGCAGAATAGTCAGGCTACTAATAATCTCCCAAGATCGCAGGACATGACATTTCCAAGATCGAAGAACATGGAGCGCCAAAGATCGTAGGTGATGGCGAACCAAGTAGGCTCAAGGAATTCATCATGGTCGGACTAGTGATCTAGATCATGTATTTCATCTTCATGTAAGAATATGTGATCGCATGTACTAAGCGTGTAAGACCCTAAAGTCTGAACTGGTTGATGGTAAGCTCACTATGTATAGATGTGCAGTGACTATATCGGGCCATATGCAACCTCCCAAACAGGCGCGTTCCATCAGCACAGGCCAAAATCCCGATATGTTGCCAACCAATCAAACTGGGCCCATATGGCGCCTTCATGCAGGCTGAAACATTGTTGCTAACCAATCGTAGTACCAAAACAGGCCTAAACTAGGTTTTTGCTTATGCAGCAGCTGACGGGACAAAACCCATAAATAGGAAAAAACCATGCGAGCAACCAAACAGATCCCAAATATGTGTATGTTGCCCGAGGCCATTCCTATGCTATATGGCTCCTTGGAATCGTGCCGAACACAACGCGGTGATGACACGGCAACTGACCGGCCATCCTTATCATAGACACATCGGTTCAGCGGCATATCGTCATCATTTAAGGCCATCACCAACCTCTGTCGAGCCCACTAATGGTCGTGTTTGTTACCTAGACGGGCGCAGGGAAGTGCCTCCCCCCCCCCGCGCATGGATTACGTGGAGTGGCGGGATAGTATCGGTGTTAATGCGTGTCACCGCCCCCGCGCCTTCCGCCGTCATTAAATTTTCCTCACACACCGCCCAACACCAAGAGAGACACCATCGTCACCATGTTGAACCGCCGCACCGGAGGCATTGCCACGAATGGCTTTGAGCCGCACATCATAACCGTCTCCGAGGCGTGGGCTTTGTACATGGTGCGATACCTAGTCTCGCCGAACATGCATCTACCAAGGTACGGGACAGGCCTGCCGGAGGAGGCGGCGGAGCAGAATGCCATCCTCACTCGTTCGAGACCCCGATAAAGCTCGAAGACAACGACAATGCCCGAAAGGACGCCCTTAGAGGCCACATGGTGGCAATTTTTCGAAATCTGCGCCGAATGGGCACCGACACAAGGGGCCTCTTCATGGCAGCAGAGTGGCAGAGGCTCCTCCAAGAGGCGGAGGAATGCCGGAAGCCGGCGCAACAGAGGTGGATGGGGAACAACATTAGAGCAAGGCCGTCGAGCGCCCTGGCCGATAGCGAGTAGGCTAGGTTTTACTTTCAATTTAGTCAATTTCGTTCAACTTTGTAATAATATAACAAAATTTGAATAAAAAACCTAATTTCCGTCGTATTTCATTGTCTGCATACACCGCGCTTGGAGCAAAGCGGCTGGGAACGGATGCATCCTATACGCTTCCTAACTTCGTTTGAGAAACACTGTTACACGTTATTGCTGGACCTATTTACCTATTTATCCATTTAAGACGCACCGGTGAGGATGCCTACCGTGTAGTAGAAGATCAGGCGTAGCCGCGTAGGTGTATTTAAGTCCCGCTACGGTCTTACCACGCCGCTTTCATGCAAGTGGATTCGGGGGACCCATGCCCCAAGATATCAACTTCGGGATCAGTTAAAAAATAGAGCCCTGGAAACCTCAAAAACACTCCTCCTGTGTCGTGGATTTAACTAGTGCGAGAGGTACAGTAACCATACGGTGCCATCAAGCTCAAACTATAGTGAGACTTTATTGCACTGACAAAGCTAACTCATCAATCAATTGTCCCAACTGACAAAAGAAGCCAAGCTATACTCTCAGCTTCATATAATGTTGCATGTATTTCTTTTTGTAGTTAAAACTAAGCTTATTCACAGAGTGTGGCATTTTGAAGTTCCGTTTACATGGAGCTCTTTTTTTTTAACTTCGAAAATGGCATTTCATAGTTTCAAAAATTACAAACAAAAATTCTAAAGGTAGACAATGATGTAATCTACCACTGCAATAAAAAAGAATGACTCGGTATTTTGGGTTGTGCAAAATTCACAAATCCGTGGATGAAAAAAGCGAATAGTGGAGATTTTGGAACCTCCAATTTTTTTTATCATTTTTATGTAGTCTTGAATATAACATGTTTTATCCTGAGATTTTGCAAAGTGGTAATGTACATCATTGGCCACATCTAGATTTTTTCATAATTTTTAAAACTTCAAAATTTTGAATTCGAATTTTGTAAAAATAAACAGGAGCCGCATAGCTCGGGCTACACTTGATGTTACCTCTGATTGACTGATCGGGCAAATCTTGATGTTAGCCAGTGTATGAGGCTCTCGTTTTATAGCTTACCGGCCGCAAATTGACCCCGGTTTGCGGGGTCTAGATCGAGCAATTGTTTCGGCCAAAATAAAGCTTATTTTGCTGGTTTACCTCATGTGGATTTGGATGTAATCCTGGAGCTGCTTGAACTAGTATCTGTGTCACTGGGCACATGAATGAAGAAAGAGGCAATCAATTCGGAAAGGCCAATTTCACTTCACCCATCGTAGTGGTAGCACGGAGTGAATGCGTATGCACACCGCCTTGGTCCCGTGTACATACGCACAGACTGCAGCGGCAGTAAGTATATACACGGGACCTCGGCCAATTTAAAGTGGCGCAGCGTGAGGTGAGGCGACTTCCGGCTTCAATGGGAGTATGTACGGTGGCATTAATAAGATCGGACCTTGACGCGGGTACTACTCTGGTAATTTAAGGCGTACGTGCTCCGTGCGAGGCAGACGGTCACGGGTCGACCTCGCCTCGCCGTAACGAAATATTATTACGCCATGCGGTCGCCGCGCGGAGCGGGAGCCAAGCGACACGCAGTTATCCTGGAACTGTTCCGAGTTTTTCAATGCACCACGCTTGCGTTCCCGCAAAGCAATGCGTGCGCCCCACACACACACATGACCCATCCTCCGGGAAACAAGATGAACAGGAAGGAACAAGAGGGTCTGCGAGCATCCACCGGCCCCCAAAGAACCTCCAAACGACATTTCGGGGTTCAGGCCGAAAATCGTTTCTCATCGAAGGCTCTTAAACCGTATCAGTGCGAAGAGAGGTCCGGTAATGGGTAATTAGACCGGCACCTCCATGCCGGTCCCGCGGTTCGGGGGTCGAATAGGAGGCACCGGCAATGCACGGCAAATGGAACAAAAGTCTAGTAGGCCCGACGCTATGCGAAATCTCAGCCCTTCTCATCCCTCCCCCCACCGCGCGGTTCCTCTCCACCTCGCGAGTCCCGCTCCCGCCTCTTCGCATCAACGACGATAGCTTCGGGAGGGCCGCACGACCTTGACTCTCTTTGGCCTCCGTCCCTTCCGCAAGCCTCGCCAAGCCTGTTGTGCCATTCATCACTGCCTCTCCTCCATCGTCGCCTCACTAAAGCAGATCTCGTACCAGGCGCACCAAAGCCGCGTTGAGCACCGCCTAGCTTCCTGTTGGCCTCAACGACACGAGTAGCCGACCATCCGGGCCTTTTTTTCGTTTGCCAGTACAAGGTTCCGACGGACACCACCACACAGCCCACAAGCACGGAAGGTGTTCGATGCATTGGCAAGGTGAGTGTTTGTTTCTATTTCTTGGTCGCTACAAATGAGATAGTGTTGAATATTGGATTGATTCGTTGTGCGATCCATAGGAATGGATAGCGACGACAAGATGATGGATACACTCTTGATGCAAGAGGAGGCCGAGAGGAAGCAGTGGCTTCTTCTTCTCATCTCCTTTCTTCGCCTACGAGCGAAGCTGCAACCCACCCCGCATAGGTGGTTCAGTTAAGGGCAAGAGGAAGAACATTGAGCGCAATCGTTGGCCGGAGCCGATATGCTCGGAGAAGATTACTTCAAGGATGGCTACATACATGGGGCCAAAACATTTCGCCCCCGCTTTCGCATAAGCAAAGATACATCCCGAAAGATTTACGGTAATGCAGTTAATCCTAGTAGTCTAACCATGTTCAATTAATGTACTAGCTTGAGTCCAAACTTTGTGAATTTGTAAAATATAATCCTCTAAATGATAGGAGGCCGGATATCTTAAAACTTGAGGGATATGCTAGAAGCAGCCCTTAGAGAGAGTACAGATCAAGCATGTACTTTAGTGGTAAATACTTGATCGGGCGAGTGAAAGAAAAATAGCTTAAGCTTTTCTTCACACGCCGTAGTGTTGTGGCACACCACTACAGCAGCACGGAAGCACCATCCCTAAACTTGTGATCTCGGCAATTAATGTGCGAGCTTCCAAGCGAATTTCCTCCTCGGTCGGCTGCGAGCCGTTGTCTAGCTAGGACGGTGTACCCCAACGCACGGTGTGACGGAATAGACACGTACTCACATGGGCGCTCAATCTCATGCAACATGCATGGTACCGGTGTGCCAATGCCATCTCCGAGGCTGGACATCGTTGTTACTCCCAACTCAGTCTTCACTGTGCGCCATTTAAGCTGCTACAGCACAATAGGTGGTGATGACATGTTAAGAACCGGGTGCAGCTCCGGCAGCGCCAGAAAGGCGGCACGTCTTCAAAGCTCCAGCTCCACGCTCGGCGCTCGGTGTCCGGCGCGCAGTGCCCGGCCGTCCGTCACCGGGCTCCCAGGGCCGCCGGACACAACAACGAGGCGGGGGTGGCGGGGCCGACCGGTCAGCGGCACAATGTTTAACCTAGCCTTCGCCTACCTCGCGACGGAAGTTGTTGGCGCGCGGCGCGGTGCAGTTCCCGCAGCGACGTGCAGTTTCCCGTAGAGGCGCAGCGGCCGCGTGCGTGTCGCGCCTTGCTCTGCGTGCCGCGTTAATGAGCGCCACCGCTCATCCACCACCCGGAGCCTATAAAAAGGGCGCCTCTCGTCGTCCCTTTCACACACAAACCCCACCCCCTCTCCCAAACCCTAGCCGCCACCATCTCTCAACAAGACTCGCCGCTACGTCTGTAGGCGGGCGGAGGCCGACCTCGCGGCCGCGGCCGTGGTCGTGGTCGTGGCCGCGGCATAGCTGAACGATCGCCGTCGCCTCCCGCACGCCGTCGTCTTCATCGTCGGAGATGGACGTGGAGCCGGACGTCCGTTCGAGTTCGTCCACGTCCTCAAAGCGACCGCGTAGCATCCGGGAGGCTGCCGGACTCCTTCGTCGAGTGCGTCGGCGCGTACGCCCGCGCAAGATGCATCTGCGGGAGCATTCGTGCGGCCACCCGGTGGATCGTCGGCGCGATCTACGACGCGCGCCAGATGTACCTCAACATCGGCTAGGGGAAGTTCCCGGCCACCCAGCCTCCAAGGCTTCATCCTCGTGTTCTCCTACTTCGGCAACAGGGACATGAGCATCAAGGTCTTCGACGAGACGCGCTGCCGCCGGGACTACCACGTCGACGGGGACTCCCACGACGACAGCACCGACTCGGAGGACGACTGAGTGTTGTTTCTTCGCAGCGAATACGTGCACGGAGGTTTCTGCCTGTTCGCCTCATCGGTAGAACCAACAAGGGCACCATCCTCCCGCTGGATTTTCCAGTTTAGGTGACTGGGTGTGCCCTCGGGTGTTGTTTCTTAGCAGCGAACACAGGAAACCTTCGACGCACCTAGTTAGGTTTAGTTTTTTTGCAATATTTTATATTTGTGTCCACCGTACCATGGTTCAAACTATGTATTAGTTTGTGGAAAACCATGTTCCAAACTATGTCTTCGTGTAAACCACGTTCCCAATTATGTATTAGTTTGTGGAAATTGAAATAAAAATGCCAAGAAAAATTATTTTAAATGTTTGGAGGGCGCGTTTGGAGGACGCGGCTGGGGAGCGACGTCCCCCAAGCGACACGAACAAACACGTCCGCCAGCTCAATCCGGCGCGGTTTGGGGTGTGATTTGGTGGAGATGCTCTAAGAGCATCTCCCAGGGAGTCTTCTAATTAAGCTCGGAAGCAACTCTGGCACAGTGCTATTGGTCACGGGGTCGGTAGCACCTTCATCTGAATAGAGACATTAATAGGAACGGTCATTCCACACCAGCGTGTCTCAACGTCCCGCCTCCAAAAATTTAAACTTTTGAAAACTTCATAAATTTAAATAAACATAGAAATTTATTCAAATTTGTTGAAAAGGTTGCGAAATTTAAACTAAAACATTAAAAAAAACTAACTGATAGAATGTGTGGTGGTTCATGCTCTCCGCGCCTTGTTGTTGGAGGAGGTGAACATCTCATTGATACGTCTCCAACGTATCGATAATTTCTTATGTTCCATGCCACTTTATTGATGATACCTACATGTTTTATGCACATTATATGTCATATTTATGCATTTTCTGGAACTAACCTATTAACAAGATGCCGAAGATAGTTGCTGTTTTCTTTTTTTGGTTTCAGAAATCCTAGTAAAAGAAATATTCTCGGAATTGAATGAAACTTTCGCCCGGGGTCCTATTTTTGCACGAAGCTTCCGGAAGACCGAAGACCTAACGAAGTGGGGCCGAGGAGGCGGTGGCGGCGCGGCCCGGACCTGGCCGCGACCTATCACTGGGCCCTGTGTTCAGCGTTGACCTCAGCCTACTTAAGCTTAGTCGCAGAGCCCCGTCTGAGAGGCCACGATACGGAAAACCTTACGGAGACGCCGCCGCCGCCATCATCTCGGATGACGGAGATCGCCTCCGGCACCACTGCGGAGAGGGAATTCATCTCCCAGGAGGACTCTACCGCCATGGTCGCCTCCGGAGTGATGAGTGAGTAGTCCACCCCTGGACCATGGGTCCATAGCAGTAGCTAGATCAGATGGTCGTCTTCTCCTTGTTGTGCTTCATTGTTAGATCTTGTGAGCTGCCTAACATGATCAAGATCATCTATATGTAATTCTATATGTTGTGTTTGTCGGGATCCGATGGATAGAGAGTACTATGATTATGGTGATTATCAATCTATTGTTCATGTGTTGTTTATGATCTTGCATGCTCTCCGTTATTAGTAGAGGCTCTGGCCAAGTTTTTACTCTTAACTCCAAGAGGGAGTAATTATGCTCGATAGTGGGTTCATGCCTCCATTGAATCTGGGACAGTGAGGAAAGTTCTAAGGTTGTGGATGTCTGTTGCCACTAGGGATAAAACATTGATGCTATGTCTAAGGATGTAGTTGTTGATTACATTACGCACCATACTTAATGCAATTGTCTGTTGCTTTGCAACTTAATACTGGAGGTTCGGATGATAACTTTGAAGGTGGACTTTTTAGGCATAGATGCGGTTGGATGGCGGTCTATGTTCTTTGTCGTAATGCCGGATTAAATCTCACTATATTTACCATGTCATGTATATGCATTGTTATGCCCTTCTCTCTATTTGTCAATTGCCCGACTGTAATTTGTTCACCCAACATGCTTTTATCTTATGGGAGAGACACCTCTAGTGAATTGTGGACCCGGTCCTATTCTTTACATAGCATACAATCTACTTGTTTTACTGTTTTATTTGCAAACATCTTCCACTCGATACGTTTAATCCTTTGTTACAGCAAGCCGGTGAGATTGACAACCTCACTGTTTCGTTGGGACAAAGTACTTGGTTGTGTTGTGCAGGTTCCTAGTTGGCGCCGGAATCCCCTGGTGTTGCGCCGCATCACATTTCGCGACCATCAACCTTCAACGTGCTTCTTGGCTCCTACCGGGTTCGATTAAACCTTGGTTTCTTTCGAAAACTTTTACCGTGCGCATCATACCTTCCTCTTGGGGTTCCCAGAACGTGTGAGTTACACGCCATCAAGCTCTTTTAAGGCGCCGTTGAGATCAAGACACGCTGCAAGGGAGTCTCCACTTCTCAATCTCTTTACTTTGTTTTTGTCTTGCTTTATTTTATTTACTACTTTGTTTGCTGCACTAAATCAAAACACAAAAAATTAGTTGCTAGATTTACTTTATTTATTGTCTTGCTCTCCATATCAAAAACACAAAAAAATTAGTTACTTGCATTTACTTTATCTAGTTTATTTTATTTACCGTTGCTAAAATGGCCAACCATGAAAATACTAAGTTATGTGACTTCACAAATGCAAATAATAATGATTTCCTATGCACACCTATTGCTCCACCTGCTACTACAGCAGAATTCTTTGAAATTAAACCTGCTTTACTAAATGTGGTTATGAGAGAACAATTTTCTGGTGCTAGTTGCTAGTTCGATGATGCTGCTGCCCATCTCAATAATTTTGTTGAACTTTGTGAAATGCAAAAGTATAAAGATGTAGATGGTGATATTATTAAATTGAAAGTGTTTCCTTTCTCATTAAGAGGAAGAGCTAAAGATTGGTTGCTATCTTTGCCTAAGAATAGTATTGATTCATGGACTAAATGCAAGGATGCTTTTATTGGTAGATATTATCCTCCCGCTAAAATTATATCTTTGAGAAGTAGCATAATGAATTTTAAACAATTAGATACTGAACATGTTGCTCAAGCTTGGGAGAGAATGAAAACTTTGGTAAAGAATTGCCCAACCCATGGAGTGACTACTTGGATGATTATCCAAACCTTCTATGCAGGACTAAATTTTTCTTCGCGGAATATATTGGATTCAGCTGCTGGAGGTACCTTTATGTCCATCACATTGGGGGCGGCTACAAAACTTCTTGATGATATGATGATAAATTACTCTGAATGGCACAAAAAGAGCTCCACAAGGTAAGAAGGTAAATTCTGTTGAAGAAACCTCTTCCTTGAATGATAAGATTGATGTGATTATGTCTATGCTTGTGAATGGTAGATCTAATGTTGATCCAAATAATGTTCCTTTAGCTTCATTGGTTGCTCAAGAAGAAAATGTTGATGTGAATTTCATTAAAAATAATAATTTCAACAACAATGCTTATAGGAACAACTCTGGTAATAACTATAGGCCATATCATTCTGCTAATGGTAATGGTTATGGTAATTCTTATGAGAATTCTTACAATAATAATAGGAATGTACCCTCTGGTCTTGAAGCCATGCTTAAAGAATTTATTAGTACACAAACTGCTTTTAACAAATCTGTTGAGGAAAAGCTTGATAAAATTGATACTATTGCTTCTAGAGTTGATAGACTTGCCTCTGATGTAAATCTTTTAAAATTGAAAGTTATGCCTAATAATGATATTGATAATAAGATTACTACTACAGCAAATGCCATCAAGTTAGAATTAATGAGAATATAAGATTAATGGCTGAACTGCGTGCTAGGTGGGATAGAAAGAAAATGAAAAACTAGCTAAAGAGAATAATGTAGCTAAAGTTTGGACTATTACCACCACTAGTAATGCTAATTCTCCACATGTTGCTGCACCTCCTACCATCAATGGTAATATAATTGGTGTTGGCAATGTTTCTACTCCTAGTGCAAAGCGTACAAAACTGCCTGAAATTGCTAAATGAAACTGCTTGTGATAAAATGCTGAAATTTTTTCCAACCTTGGGAACAATGATCCCATTGCTGTAGCTCATAATAATTTAGATTTTGATGATTGCCACATCTCTGAAGTTATAAAGTTCTTACAAAAACTTGCTAAAAGCCCCAATGCTAGTGCTATAAATTTAGCCTTTACAAAACATATTACAAATGCTCTCATAAAAGCTAGAGAAGAGAAACTAAAACTTGAAACTTCTATTCCTAGAAAGTTAGAGGATGGTTGGGAGCCCATCATTAAAATGAAATTCAATGACTTTGAATGTAATGCTTTATGTGATCTTGGTGCAAGTATTTGTTATGCCTAAAAGATTTATGATATGCTTGACTTGCCACCATTGAAGAATTGTTATTTGGATGTTAATCTTGCGATAATGTTAAAAAGAAACCTTTGGGGACGATTGATAATGTGCATATTACGGTTAACAATGACCTTGTCCCCGTTGATTTTGTTGTCTTGGATATCGAATGCAATGCATCTTGTCCTATTGTGTTGGGAAGACCTTTTCTTCGAACTGTTGGTGCTGTTATTGATATGAGGGAAGGTAATATTAAATACCAATTTCCTCTCAAGAAAGGTAAAGATGAAGCCCAAGGTAAGGTTGACACACCATCTCTCGACAATACTTGATTTGCACTTTCTGCGCCTAGCTGAAAGGCGTTAAAGAAAAGCGCTTATGGGAGACAACCCATGTTTTTACCTACAGCAATTTTTTGTTTTGTTGAGTCTTGGAAGTTGTTTACTACTGTAGCAACCTCTCCTTATCAAGTTTTTGTGCCAAGTAAAGTTTCTATGTCAAAGTTGATGTTATATTTGGGATTGCTGCGTAGAAACAGCATTGCTGTCTGTCACGAATCTGGGCATAATTCTCTGTAGAAAATTCGAAAAAATCTGCCAATTTACGAGCGTGATCCTCAGATATGTACGCAACTTTCATTAGTTTTGAGTTTTTCCATTTGAGCAAGTCTGGTGCCATTTCTAAATTCGTCTTTACGGACTGTTCTGTTTTTGACAGATTCTGCCTTTTATTTCGCATTGCCTCTTTTGCTATGTTGGATTTATTTCTTTGATCCATTAATGTCCAGTAGCATTATGCAATGTCCAGAAGTGAAAATAATGATTGTGTCACCTCTGAATGAGTGAATTATTAATGATGCACTAACCCTCTAATGAGTTTGCTTGAAGTTTGGTGTGAAGGAAGTTTTCAAGGGTCAAGAGAGGAGAATGATATACTATGATCAAGAGGAGTGAAAGCTCTAAGCTTGGGGATGACCCCGTGGTTCACCCCTGCATATTTTAAGAAGACTCAAGCGTCTAAGCTTGGGGATGCCCAAGGCATCCCTTCTTCGACAACATCATCGGTTCCTCCCCTGAAACTATATTTTTATTCAATCACATCTTGTGTTCTTTACTTGGAGTGTCGGTTTGTTTTCGTTTTTGTTTTTGTTTGAATAAGATGGATCCTAGCATTCACTTTGTGGGAGAGACACGCTCTGTTGCATATGGACACATGTGTCCTTAGGCTTTACTCATAATGTTCAAGGCAAGTTTCTTCTTCGTTAATTTGTTATATGGTTGGAATTGGAAAATGCTACATGTAGTAATTCTAAAAATGTCTTGGATAATGTGATACTTTGCAATTGTTGTGCTCATGTTTAAGCTCTTGCATCATATGCTTTGCACCCATTAATGAAGAAATACATAGAGCTTGCTAAAATTTGGTTTGCATATTTGGTTTCTCTAAGGTCTAGATAATATCTAGTATTGAGTTTTGAACAACAAGGAAGACAGTGTAGAGTCTTATAATGTTTACAATATGTCTTTTATGTGAGTTTTGCTGCACCTGTTCATCCTTGAGTTTGCTTCAAATAACCTTGCTAGCCTAAACCTTGTATCGAGAGGGAATACTTCTCATGCATCCAAAATCCTTGAGCCAACTACTATGCCATTTGTGTCCACCATACCTACCTACTACATGGTATTTCTCCGCCATTCCAAAGTAAATTGCTTGAGTGCTACCTTTAAAATTCCATCATTCATCTTTGAAATATATAGCTCATGGGACAAAATAGCCTTAAAAACTATCGTAGTATTGAATATGTACTTATGCACTTTATATTTTATTAAGTTTGTTGTGCGATAACCATGCTTCTGGGGAATGCCATCAACTATTGTTGAATATCATGTGAGTTGCTATGCATGTTGTCTGAAGGTCTATCATTTTAGTGGTTGGAGCATGCAAAATTGTTAGAGAAGAACATTGGGCCGCTAACTAAAGCCATGAATCATGGTGGAAGTTTCAGTTTTGGACATATATCCTCAATCTCATATGAGAACAATAATCATTGCTACATGCTTATGCATTTAAGAGGAGTCCATTATCTGTTGTCCATGTTGTCCCGGTATGGATGTCTAAGTTGAGAATAATCAAAAGCGAGAAATCCGAAATGCGAGCATTCTCCTTGGACCTTTGTACAGGCGGCATGGAGGTACCCCTTTGTGACACTTGGTTGAAACATGGCATGCGAAGACCCGGTAGTCCAAGTTAAGTAGGACGAGGTGCGGGCACTATTAGTATACTATGCGTGAGGCTTGCAACTTGTAAAATATAATTTTCATAACTCATATGCTACCATTGACAAAATTGTTTCATGTTTTCAAAATAAAAGCTCTAGCACAAATACAGCAATCGATGCTTTCCTCTTTGAAGGACCATTCTTTTACTTTTATTGTTGAGTCAGTTTACCTATCTCCTTCCACCTTAAGAAGCAAACACTTGTGTGAACTGTGCATTGATTCCTACATACTTGCATATTGCACTTGTTATATTACTTTATGTTGACAATATCCATGAGATATACATGTTATAAGTTGAAAGCAACCGCTGAAACTTAATCTTCCTATGTGTTGCTTCAACACCTTTACTTTGATTTATTGCTTTATGAGTTAACTCTTATGCAAGACTTATTGATGCTTGTCTTGAAGTACTATTCATGAAAAGTCTTTGCTTTATGATTCAGTTGTTTACTCATGTCATTACCTGCTTTGATCGCTGCATTCATTACATATGTTTACAAATAGTATGATCAAGATTATGATGGCATGTCACTTGAAATTATCTTTGTTATCGTTTTACCTGCTGGGACGACGCAGAACTAAGCTTGGGATGCTGATACGTCTCCAACGTATCGATAATTTCTTATGTTCCATGCCACTTTATTGATGATACCTACATGTTTTATGCACATTATATGTCATATTTATGCATTTTCTGGAACTAACCTATTAACAAGATGCCGAAGAGCCAGTTGCTGTTTTTTTTGTTTTGTTTCGAGAAATCCTAGTAAAGAAATATTCTCGGAATTGGACGAAACTTTCGCCCAGGGTCCTATTTTTGCACGAAGCTTCGGAAGACCGAAGACCTAACGAAGTGGGGCCACGAGGAGGCCAGGGGGGTGGCCGGCGCGGCCCAGCCCCGGCCACGCCGACCTATCCCGGGCCCCTCGTGTGGCCCTCGCGTTGACCCTCCGCCTACTTAAAGCTCCGTCGCGAAACCCCCATGCGAGGCCACGATACGGAAAACCTTACGAGACGCGCCGTAATCCCATCTCGGGGGATTCGGAGATCGCCTCCGGCACCTGAGGGGATTCATCTCCCGGAGGACTCTACACCGCCATGGTCGCCTCCGGAGTGATGAGTGAGTAGTCCACCCCCTGGACCATGGGTCCATAGCGGTAGCTAGATGGTCGTCTTCTCCTTGTTGTGCTTCATTGTTAGATCTTGTGAGCTGCCTAACATGATCAAGATCATCTATATGTAATTCTATATGTTGTGTTTGTCGGGATCCGATGGATAGAGAGTACTATGATTATGGTGATTATCAATCTATTGTTCATGTGTTGTTTATGATCTTGCATGCTCTCCGTTATTAGTAGAGGCTCCAAGTTTTTACTCTTAACTCAAGAGGGAGTAATTATGCTCGATAGTGGGTTCATGCCTCCATTGAATGGGGACGTGTGAGAAAGTTCTAAGGTTGTGGATGTCTTGTTGCCACTAGGGATAAAACATTGATGCTATGTCTAAGGATGTAGTTGTTGATTACATTACGCACCATACTTAATGCAATTGTCTGTTGCTTTGCAACTTAATACTGGAGGGGTTCGGACGATAACCTGAAGGTGGACTTTTTAGGCATAGATGCAGTTGGATGGCGGTCTATGTTCTTTGTCGTAATGCCGGATTAAATCTCACTATATTTACCATGTCATGTATATGCATTGTTATGCCTTTCTCTATTTGTCAATTGCCCGACTGTAATTTGTTCACCCAACATGCTTTTATCTTATGGGAGAGACACCTCTAGTGAACTGTGGACCCCGGTCCTATTCTTTACATAGCATACAATCTACTTGTTTTACTGTTTTATTTGCAAACATCTTCCACTCGATACGTTTAATCCTTTGTTACAACAAGCCGGTGAGATTGACAACCTCACTGTTTCGTTGGGACAAAGTACTTGGGTTGTGTTGTGCAGGTTTCTAGTTGGCGCCGGAATCCCGGTGTTGCGCATCACATTTCGCGACCATCAACCTTCAACGTGCTTCTTGGCTCCTACTGGTTCGATTAAACCTTGGTTTCTTTCTGAGGGAAAACTTGCTACTGTGCGCATCATACCTTCCTCTTGGGGTTCCCAACGAACGTGTGAGTTACACGCCATCACTCATCGAGGCTGTCATAGGCCTCCTCCTTTGAAGTTGGATCTGGTGCAGGCACGAGCGCAGGATCCGGCTCATCACCCAAGAGATCGATGACGTTGCCGATGTCCGTCGCCGACACCACTACGCGAACCGGTCACCGCCTGTTGGGACCGTGTTGAACGACCGGTTCGTCAGCGCCGCCTGGCCCTGATTCGTCTTTCGGGTCATGCGGCGCGCAGTGCACGATCTGGATCTTGAGCTCGATCTCCCACTACGGGAGAGATGGAGTATGCCGACCGCCACCGTCCAGTGAGCCGTCGGCACAGGTGTGCGACGGTGACCATCGCGTAGCTTCGTCGGCACGATTAGTCGGGGCGCCCAATCACCGTCGGCCTGTTGGCCGTCGGCACAGATTGTTGTGCAGACGGTTTCACCGTCGGCATAGTATTTCAAAATTTTCAAATTTTTTTCGAAAAAATATTCATTTTTTTTAAAAAAATAATTTTTTTAAATTTTTTTCCACTTTTCTTCTAGTACTTTTTTTACTTGTTTATCTTTCACAATCACACTTAGAACACTTAATCTTAGGTCAAATTGCACTTGTGGTCAAACTTCCCAGTTGGTCACCCATCCTCACACTACTCCCTGCAGCTTCTTGGTTCTCTTCGGATGAGCTTCCATGAAAGAAATGACACCTTGATGTTAATATTACCATATCTATCATATTAACCCTTTAACCGTGATGTCACACCTCTATATTTTTGAATTCTAAACAATTACTTAAGTAAACAACAATGAATATATATAAATAATAATAATATAGAATCTGAAAAACAATTATTTTTTTTTGTCTTTTTATTTAATATGGAATAATTAATATCAGTAAATGCGAATTTGGCAAATAATATGTCTAAATTGATCAGAAAAATGAGAGGAATACAAATATGATATCCATATCATCTTTTGAACCTACAAAGTTAACTTACCCAAAAATCATGAGCATTAGATCAAGTACCTCTAGTTTAAATTTGACTGATTTTATCGAAAATGAGGTGGGAAATGGCCTCGGCATGGCATAGTTTGCCGAAACAAGGTCATATTTGGCGTGTGTGGACCCTAAGATGGGAAGCAAGACCCCGGACGCGGATTTCTAATCCGACCCACGGACAACCATCTTTTCATTTTTAGCGTGCCCAAACGGTTTTTATTTGTGAACCAGCTACATGGGGCGCATTTTAGTATGACGTGAAACCTTCGTGCGATGATAGTAGACCACCTACGCACCACCTATCACATGACAAGTGCACGCTTTAGCGTTTTGGGAACCCATGCGGCTTTCGGCGGTGTCCCGCCGAATCCGCTGGAAACTGACCGGATTTGAACTAGGGGTCAACTATCCGTTGCTCCAGAAATTTCGGAAAAAATGTTTTTAGTTCAATGACGCATCATTATATGTGCTAATTTTTATCCATTTAGTTTGTTCGCGAATGGGTGCACGCGCACGCCCGGTACGGCGATACCGCATGTCCCGGGGGCCTTGTTTTGGCCAGATGGCAATTTGAACGAAGTCAAAAAATCCCACGGGTGGCGTTATTTTATATGTCATAGTAACTATTCCGTTTGTCAAAACTGGGATACGGCAATTATTTTGAAAAACCCTTCACGAAAAGGGCTATCACGTCCGGAGTTCTATGGATTTCAGGTGAAATGAGGTGGAAAACGGCCTCGGCATGGCATAGTTTGCCGAAACAAGGTCATATTTGGCACGTATGTTGACCCTAGGATGGGAAGCAAGACCCCGGATGCGGATTTCTAATCCGACCCACGGACGACCATCTTTTCATTTTTAGCGTGTCCAAACGGTTTTTATTTGTGAAGCAGCTACATGGGGCGCATTTTAGTATGACGTGAAACCTCCGTGCGATGATTGTAGACCACCTACACACCACCTATCACATGACATGTGCACTCGTTAGCTTTTTGGGAACCCATGCGGCCTTCGGCGGTATCCCGCCGAATCCGTTGGAAACTAACCGGATTTGAACTAGGGGTGAACTATCCGTTGCTCCAGAAATTCCAGAAATTTTTTTTTAGTTCAACGACGCATCATTAATCATTATATGTGCTAATTTTTGTCTGTTTAGTTTGTTCGTGAATGGGTGCACCCGCACGCCCGGTACGGCAATACCGCATGTCCCGGGGGTCCTGTTTTGGCCAGATGGCAATTTGAACAAAGTCCAAAAATCCCACGGAGCCGCGTGACATCATGTTATATGTCATAGTAACTATTCCGTTTGTTAAAACTGGGATACGGCAATTATTTTGAAAAACCCTTCACGAAAAGGGCTATCAGGTAGGGAGTTCTACGGATTTCAGGGGAAATGAGGTGGGAAACGGCCTCGGCATGGCATAGTTTTCCGAAACGAGATCATATTTGGCACGTGTGTGTGCCCTAGGATGGGAAGTAAGCCCCCGGACGCGCGTTTCTAATCCGACCCACGAGCGACAATTTTTTCATTTTTGGCGTGTGTGAAAGCCATGAAACCTCAAACATTATAGCTCATTTCTAAGAAGATTTGTTTAGGTATTTGAAATATTCCATGTTTTATATTTTTCTATGATAGATCTTGTTTTTCTGCAAAATTTGATATATTATACTTATTTTTCTCAATTAGAATGATTTAGTTATGCTTTTTGAAGAATGTTGTGCAGAAATAGAAAAAAGCTATGCCGACGGTATAACCGTCGGCACAGGTCCGTAGTAAAAAAAGGGAAAAAAATGTTGTGCCGACGGCCAGAACTGGTCATGTGCCGACGGCCAGAACTGTGCCGACCGTGCACAACCGGCCTGTACCGACGGCCATTTTAACGCCGACGGCCATCCTTATCGCCGCGATCCGGAGGCTTCTGTGCCGACGGCCCCAATATTTGGCCGTCGGCACACACGATGGCCGTCGGCACATCTGTGCTCTCCCGTAGTGTCCTACCGTTGTTTCTCCTTCAGCGGCGGTGGCACCGGGATGACGATCTACTCCTTCTTCACGGCCGCCTCCTTTTTCGAGCGCTGGAGGTACAGGTGCCCTCGCGGCGGAGAGTGCTCCTTCTTTTTCGGGTGAAGGGCGCTGGCGGAGTTCGTCGCAGATGAAGATGCCGCTGGCGCGCCGTGGTACAACCGTAGTACGGCGAGCTCTGCCGTCACCACGAGGGTAGCCGTCTGAAGATGCAATTGCTGGAGGCATCCGCCCTTTCTCTTCCAAATCTCGCTTTCTCCCTCGTGCATTTTTCTGGGCGTCGATATCAGCGAAGAAAACTATACTACGGTGGTAGTACTCAAAAACTACAAGTGGAAAACTATACACGGACGCGCGTACATAGCCGGGATGATGAAGACTAAACATTCGAGCATCCGTAGCACTTGGCGCTCTTTACGCTCCCGAATGTACAACTGCGCCGACCATAACCGCCATCAAAATCACTCGATCGGAGCTTTTAGGGTGTGTTCGTTTTTCAGACCGGGTGGAATGGAATGGAATGGTTCCATTCCATTCCATTCCATCACATTCCATCCCATCTCATTTTTGTGTTCGGTTGAAAAGAGAAACTTGGAATGGAACCGAATGTAACTAATCTAAACATGCAATTAATTAGCCTAATTTAAAGAGATTCACAACTAATTTGAGTCTGGCATGACTTCTTCTCCGCCATGGCCGCCGCGCCCTTGCTCTCCCCCAGCTCCCGCCCGCCGTCCTGGCCGCCGCGCCGCTAGCCCCCGCCGGCCGCCGCCCTGGCCGCCGTCCTGGCCGCCTCGCATGGCCGCCGCGCCCCCAGCTCCCGCCCGCCGTCCTGGCCGCCAGGAGGAAAGCGGTGACCTCCGGCCCGCGTCCGGCGAGCTCGCGCACGCTGCCCCTGCGCCTCGCGTCCGGCGACCTCTGCGCCGCGACCTCCGGCCCCCGCCCGCGTCGGCGACCTCGCGCCCAGCGACCTCCGGCCCCCGCCCGCGTCGGCGACCTCGCGCCCGCGTCGGCGACCAGCGGCAGGGGCGGCAACGACCTCGGACGGGCGGAGAACCTTGTACCGGCGGCGACCTCGATGGAGACAGGGGCGGTGGTTAGCGAGTATCAGCGCGTGGTTAGCAGCCGTTCCACCTCGTCCGGCCGAATCGGCCGGACGGGTGGATTCCGCATCTTTGGCGAATATTCGTTTCTATGGAATGAGTTGGTTCCATTCCCTGCCGAAACCGAACACGAGAATCCTTCTCACGCGCGGAACCGTTCCATCCCGTTCCAGCAAATTCTCAAACCGAACACACCCTTATGCGCTCCATACCACGTACGAACATGGCTTTTATCGAAGGTACGTACTCCCCGATCAATGGTTGGGAAGAGCAGAGCAAGTCATCAAACGGAGGTTTCAATGGGTTTGATTGGGGGCCTTGATTAGACTACGGGAGGGAGGTCTTTCTTGCTGTAGCGCTTTGATGTGACTCCTGTAGCGGTGATGCATGCTTATTGCGACTGTAGCAGCACTCTGCTGACTGGTCCGAGATCGTGACAAGCTTTAAATGCACGTTGCCCTACCACACAAAACTTCACCACGAAATATATATACTTGGTTTAAAATTCTAGCCAGATCTATCCTTCTTCGGTACCGCCAAATGATCTGGGGCACCGTTAGAGAGGTACCACGCCTAAGAGAACTCGCGTCACGGCCGTCCTCAGCGCCGGATCAGCGTTGGGGCGTGTTTTTTGCGCGTTTGGGGCGTCGCTCCCCGCGCGCGTCTCGCCGCTATCAAGAAATTAAATAGATGCATTCAAAAGAGATCGTTCCGCCGATTAATCGCGATCAAAGTGGCGATCGATCAAAGCTTGGGCGATCATATTGACCGGTGGTGCATGCAAATTAGAAGAAGGGGAAGGGTTGGGACGGCGTCCTATCCTGACGACGCAGGCCCGTCGAGCACAACGACCTCGTCGCGATGCCGTTCTGTGCAGCGTGTCGCCGTCGCGATCACGAGGCCGCAGTGTGCGATGAAGACGCGTCGCCTGCTCTGCCGCGGCTGTGCGCCGATCCGATCCGCGCCATTTTGGCTTCGATGTCGTCGAAGATCTGGCCTGAAGAAGTTGTGCGCCGCTCGCGTCGGGGAGACATTCCTGTTTCTCGGCGGGGACATGTCGTCCGTTTCTTGAGCTCCGCTTCTCCTCTTGCATCTTGAGCGCTCGGCCCTTCGGTCGGTCTTTTTGTCGCGGGAGAGAAAGGTCGAGGAGACGTCGGCGAGACATTTCGTGATCGACGCTGCGTCTTCTCAGACGCGCAGCGTCGGCCAAGGCGGCCTTGGCAGCCTTGTTGCCGATAGGGCGCCCTGCCGAAGTTGCCAGGCGGCGCGTCCGGATCAATGGCGTCCTTCCCCTTGGACAGCGACAAGCGTCAGCCGCCATTTCTCATTCATTTTGAGCTTGCCATAGCAATGCATGAGCACGAAAGACTTGACCTTCCGAGTTCTTCGCGTACAAATCCAGGGCCCGATCAAACTAACCAAAGGAAGGTCATTTCATCGAACACAATGTAGGCGCTACGGATTATGGAAGAAACGGTCGTACCATTTGGCGGCGTCGGCGCCGCTCTCCTCTGGTCTCTAAGTCGTGATGGTACCCATGGAAGGAGTTCACCGACGCCGGATGATGGCCCATCGCGTCGACATTGCCTTTGGCTCCTCTTCATTGTCACCTTCTTGTAGTCGTTGTTGATGAGCTTGCGCTCATCGAACTCGGCCTTGATCCTCGCCCAATACTTCCCGCCTTTTTGGTTGGCGCCGATGATGGAGTCATGGCTCACCGTCGCCCACGACTCGCACAGACAACAATCTTCCAGAGGCGTCCACTTCCTCCTCGCTGACGGCTTCTTCTTCTTCTTCTTCGTCCTCCGTCGCCCGCGTCTACCTCCACGAGATCATCGTCACGGCACCCTCGTCGTCCTCTTCCTCGCCGCCTCTTCGTCCTCATCGTCGTCCTCCTCGTCGTCTCCTCCCTTTCCTCTTCCTCGACGTCCTCCTCCTCAACCCCGTCGTCCTCCTCAAGACCGGCGCCGTCGTATTCGAGCGGACCCTGCGGCCGGTGAAAGGGTCGCGTCGGACCGGGTCTGGATCGCGCGCGCTGCTCGTACGCCGGGGAGTAGAGGTTGTTGGGGTTGAAGCCGCCGTGCGGCAGCGCATCCCGGTAGTGCGGCGACAAGTTAGGCGTCACGCACCGGGAGTGGCGGAGGGGCCGTCGTTGTAGAAGGCGGCTTGCGACGGAGAGATCAGTCCCGGAACGTACACCGGCATGGACGTACTCCATGGGCTCGCGTTGGTGGCGGCGATACACCCGGCCATTACGTGCTGGTCTTTGGCGCGCGCCCGAGCCTTCTTCTCCAGCTCCGCGCCCTCCGTCCTTTCCGCTCAACGTCGACAGCTTAGGCGCAGGCATCTTGCTGCCCATTGATCGTCGGTCATTCCTTCAGGCTTCTTCTTCGGAGCCGGCGCCTTCGCCCCGCAGCGCGCATTGCCCCGCGGCTTCTTGGCCGCTTTCTTCGCCATCTTTTTGGGGGCGTCGGCGGCGCCATGGAATGGGGAGAGGGTAGCGGCGGCGGGTGGACGACGGGAGGGAGAAAGAAATCGGCGGGATAGGAGAAAGAAATCGGCGGGATATGTTTTGGGAGGCTGTGCGCGCCGGTATAGGCGCGATTTGGCGAGCGGCGGGATTTGGGAGTGTGCGACATTTTTCCTGTGCCGCTAACGCGTCGGGCCCGCGTCGGTTGGCGTCGCTTGTTGTGTCCGGCGTCCCGGAGCGTCCCGTGGGACGGGGACGGGCTCGGGCGCCGGACACCGTCGGGCCGCCGGACAAAAATTGGCTTTGGGACGCTGGTACGGCTTTGTCCATGCCTAAATCGCTTTGAAATCGGTTTGGGGACGCATGACCGAGATAATGAACTGCCAAAGAGTTTGAAGGTACCAGAATGGGTTAGATATGGCTACTAAATTGAAAACGACTCATTTCAAGCTAAAATTTCGCAACAAATGTAGCTAGGTTTGTTAAAATTGGCGCCCACCACAGGACGCACGCGTGAGGACAAGATGGCTCATCTGCTGACTGCGAAGATAACTTTTTTTTTTTGTTTCCCTTAGCAATAGCATGCAAAACATGAACAAGGAAGATAATGAAGACAAAATGTGTGCACATATAACAAATACTCCAAAGAATTCGTAACCGTAAGCATATGATTAATTATGAAGTCAAGGTACTGAAATTGTAAAGATGAAGTGCCATACATGTAGGCATAGTACGTACACACAAATGGCAAAAACCCAAGGATTATGTTAATGTCTATTTCTTTTTTTTCGGATAAGGTGCAAAATTTCTTCTGGACACGAACCTAACCACACTATCCTGCAACCCATCAAATTTAGTCAGTTCATGAAGAGAAGGTAATGGCTTTAACAACTCTTTGGGCAATCTCTTTGGCAGTTCATTTGGGCAATCTCCTTACGGAATGTCTATTTCTTTAATTTGTTGAACGTCTTTAATTTGGCACCCGTGATAGTTTTGAACAACCATCATGCATACGGAGTAAGCATGTGGGATTTTAATGTGTAGGTTCTTTTCAGAGTACAAGACATAGACACAACAAGTTAATGTACAAGTTCCACACTTCAGTAATTCCACGCGTGCAAAACCTTTATTTTGTACATGTAAATTGAAAAGAGATCAATTTAATCATTGAAAATGATCTAGTATTCAAGTTCAAAACAACACATTTGTAACAATACAATTTAGTGCACAATGTAGTATCTTATGTCGTCTAGGACAATGCCACCAATTCGTGGAATCTCTTGCATTCTCAATCTTTTATTGAGACGCCGCCTTCCTGCTTTTTTGAAGTGACACCTTTCCTACTTAACAAAAGCCAACAAATGTCTCACTTGTGGAAGTTCTTCGTTACGATGTTTATCAAAGACGAGATGAGTGAATAACACGGGAACAACATGTGGGCTGATCGACCCTCATCCGAAATGGTGAATTTGTCCGGACACCCCTTGCCGGCCCCAACGCTGGGAGGGGCAAAGGGGTGTAAGGAAAAAAAATCGAGGCATTTCTATCATCTAGAGCATGGTTTTGTGTGTGGACTCCCAATGAACGGATGTGTGTGTGTGTGGGGAGGGGGGGATGGGGGGGGGGGTGTCGAGATGGGCGTCGTTCCAGATGCTCTAAGAATATGATCATTTGTGACTTGAGCCTTTGAAATAATGTTTTAATGCCATAAATTGTCAGGTTTTTAAATTAAATAAAGTGTGTGCACCCAATTTAATCTTACACGTACCCTTTGTTATTATTTTCAAAATTTTATGAAAACCTAGAAATGCCATGTGAAAACTTTACTAGTAATACTTTGTATTATTACGAAGGTACACAAAAATGCAACGGTGGCAGAGTGGGAGGATCGATCAGCTACCCTGTGGTCCTCTATGTTGTAGCCCATTAATTTCTGTGACTATGGTAGGAATTAAATCAGCCCATTAACTTCGCATGCTTTAAAGACACTCTTCAGATTGAATGCTCCAAACTGGTTTGGTTTGGTAGACTCCTTGTTTTAATTTTGGGAAGTCATAATGATTCAACAGCACTCTCATGGCCAGGTGGGGAGTGCTGACGCTGTAGACGCGAGCAAGCTGAAAAGTTAGGGCAACCTACGTTTTCATGTAGAAAATTATGTGAAATATCATGGATATTTATTTTTTTAAAGTTTTGTTGATCTCACCCTCATGGGTGTATATAAACTTATACTAAAGTAAATGGAGGGGAGATATTTCCCTCCGTACACAACTTCTAAGTTAGTTAAATATTAAAAGATCAACTTAGGGAAAAATCAGAAGGGGAGTACATACTATCAAATTTAAATATTATAAAAATATATATTAGAAAGATTTGGCGATACTAATTTACCGTCACAAATGTCACATTTCCCTACATAGTTGGTCCAAACTTTGAATATGTTGTACTATAACATAGGACAAAAGCTAGAAGAACACTTATTTACGGATGGAGGGGGTACAAGACAATCAATTAATTCATTGTTTAATCAACCATACTTTTACCTCCTCACATGCATAATCCCTTTAAGTTTTTATCATCCTATTTTAAAATTATTTACTACATATAAGTTAACATTCTGTAATTTTTGAGATTTAGAAAACGTACAATACCATAAAATAGTTGTCAAATTTGCACTTAAACCCATTTCAATATCCCCATCCAGAATTCTCTATATGAAAATAAAAATCACTTTTAGAGTTGGACAGAAGAATACAAATATTAGTGAATATGCGAGAATGTGTAGTGTCGAGCTTTATATTACACTACGGGAGAAAAAGCCTTTCTCGTGCATATATCGCCCTTTGCCGTGCAAATAGGTGCACGGCAAAGGCTTTTTCTCCCGTAGTGTTACTCCCTTGTTTAAATATATAAGGCATAAAACGTAGTTAAGGGTGGACATCTTCTTAGTTCGAGCAAGTTAGAGACAAAAATATGATCATGTACACTACCAAATCAATGCTGATACGTATGTCACGAAATATATTTTCAGATAGTATTTGTAGTCTAGATCTCGTTTATTCTATATGATTTATCAAATTTAATAGAGTGAGTTCCACATTTTACCCTTGTAGTTGTGCATTTGTGACACGTACTACCCTGCTTAGTGGTACTTTGATCTAAATATCTCATTTAGTAGACATTGAACACGTTTTTTTGCTCCAGCTTGGCATTTTGCTCGTTTTGGTTAGGTAGGACCGGCATATTACGTATTGATGATCCTATCCAAACTTCTCATCTCCATTTATTCCATTCCTTGTCATTATTCTTGTAATTTCGGACCCCATTCATCACTTCACTCCTTTCTCAAAGGATACACATAATAAAAAAGAGTTTCCAAATATTCTAATTAAACGGGGCATTTTAGATGAATTTGTATTAAATGGGGTAATATTTGTCACAAATGCACAACTAAGGATAAATGTGGGAATCCGCTCAATCTAATAAGGATTATAATTTTCATGAAATATATTTATCTTGTATTTTGAAAGGGTATAGTACTAAATGGAACCACGGTCCCAAGCTAGTCCGAGCAAATAGTCGGTACTATGGAGTTAGGCTAGCAAAATAAACTCTTATGGAGTATAGTAGTAGTACTCAAACAAAAGTTCAAGCGAGCAAAATAAGGGCTCGTTTGATTCATATGATAGGAAAAACATAGGATTAGAAAAATCAAAGGATTGGAATGTCATGCTCATTTGAATCCTATGGAAAGATGAAGTATGTTTGATGATTGTAGCAAAAGAATTTTTCTATGAGGTTGACCTAATGCATTTTTCCTATAGGATTTCCATTGCAAGATTTCTATAGGATTATTTCCTATAGAATGTGTTCCAATTAATCAAACAACTTATATAGGAAAATTTCCCTAGAATCCATTCCTACATAATTTCTTTACAAATCCTATGAATCAAAGGAGACCTAAACTTTTTGGTTGGGTTAATTTCGATGTCCTGCGGCGACATTGCACCATTTCTACTTGGCTCCGTACGTGCCAGGAGATGCAAGCATTTACTCCGCACGATCAATAACGAGGCTTAATGGCTGGCGCGGCGCGGCACACTAATGATTTGGATCCCCTGCGCCCCTGCGCTGCGGCGTCCCATCTGCACTGGTAAACACCGGTTAACCGTCCATCCGTGCTGCGCCTGCGCACCATGAAGGATGCCGGCTCGAGCTGGGCGAAACCATGGATCCATTGAAGTCGCATTGATGGATCCTCCGATCGGAAGTGTTCATCTCCGTCCACGGCGGCAGGGGATACGCGACTTAAAATCTCCAGGCCGCACGCCGCCGTACTACGTGAAATTAAGAAGCCAGGCGCCGCGCGCGGCCTGCCGGCGGGCCGGCCGGCCGGCCGGTGTCATTTACCGCGAGCGCGTACTCGCCGGCCGTCATCATCGCCTCCACCACGGGTACCTCGTGATGGCGAGCAGAGGCCGGCCGCCCGTGCATCTGTGCAGTAGTATCTACTCCGCTGGTAACAACAGTACCGGGATGACCATTCACTGCTCCGCCTGCGTACGGTACGGCGGCGCGGAGTAATGGAGCGGCAGTAGCACCTGACTGGCGAGCGCTGTTGCGAGCTTGTAATGGTGAATAGTGGCGGGAGACCACCACCGAGGTCCCAGGCGAGGACCGCTCACGTTGCCCGCCCGGTGGTGCTGGTGGGATTGACAAAGCAGGTTCGGCGGTGACTATGGTGGTGCTCCGACGCAATGCTTGCAGGCCCATTTGGTACGAAAGTTTTATGCTCTTTGGGAGGCCGGACTGCATCGGGGTAAGAGTAGCCCACGAGGTCGTGCGGAATCAGGCCTTTATGGCGATTCGTCAGCTGTACCAGCTCAGCTAGGAAGGCTCAAGACTTGCAAACGTAGGCCGTCTATAATGGGTTACGAAATTCCAGCCCTTCATAGACAAGGCTCTGGCGCTCATTCTACTGGCAACATTTTCTTTTGAAGTGAAAGGCCAGTTTCTATTGCGATTCCTACATACATGCCGACAAGTTTGGCACCGGGAAGTGCTATAGGCCGACCTGGTCGGCTCGTGCGGGGTGCCACACACCCCAGCGACTAGGTCAGGTAGGCTGGGCCGCGGCCCATTAGCTCAGGTGCGATTCTTTTCTCTTTTTTCTTCTTTTTTTCTGTTACTAATTTTTTTATTTTTTTAAATCTAACATTTTTATGAAACTATTTTCCAGATTTTTTAAAATATGGAATTTTTTTAAATTTAATAGTTTTAAATTTTGAACAGTTTAATATTTTGAACAGTTTATGATTTTTTTTGAAATTTGAAATTTTTTTATGTTTGAACAGTTTTAAATTTAAACATTGTTTGGGATTGAACATTTTAAAAATTTGAACATTTTTTGAGATTGAACATTTTTTAAATTTGAATATTTTATGAGATCGAACATTTTTGAACTGTGAATATTTTTTGGGAATGAACATTTTTTAAATCTATTTTTAAAAAATATGAATTTTTTTTAATATGAATCTTAAAAAAAGGAAAAACGAAAAAATAAACAGAAAACGAAGTAGAACTGGGCCGACTAGGCCGGCCCATAACGCACGTGGGGGGGGGGGTGCGGCGCGGTGTAACGGGCGACCTGGTCGGTGTATAGGAATTCCCGTCGGCACCTGCACCGCGCCGCACACCCCTGCACGCGGTGTGTGCCGGCCGGTGAGGACTTTTTTCCTGTTTCTTTCTCTTATTCTTTTCTTTTATGTTTCCTTTTTTGCTTTTCCGTTTTCTTGTCTTTTCTGTGTTTCTTTTTTCTGTTTTCTCATTTTATTTTTCACTTAAAATATTTTTTGAATTTTTGCAAATTAAAAATGTTCAAGTTTGAAAAAATGTTTAGATTAGAAAATGTTCATATTCAAAAGTTGAATGAATTTCGAAATTTAAAAATTTGAACAAATTTTGAATTTTGAACGAATCTCGAGTTTTGAACAAAATTTTCTAAATTTGAATGATTTCCGATTTTACGAACAAATTTTGAATTTTGAACAACTTTTGAATTTTGAAACAATTTAAAATCGAACATTTTTAAAATCTATAAATAGGAATTTTGAACAAAATTTGAAAACAGGGGAAAAAACTGAAAAACGAGTTTTTAGAAATAAAACTGTGAAAAAGGGAAAAAATAAAAAAGAAAAAAGATGTTTACCTGCTGGGTCGGGGCCCATTAATAGCCGCCGGGTCGGAGGGGGGTGCGGCATCCGATACCTCCCAACCTGGTCGGCATATAGGACCTCCCAATTTTTATGGTCAATTAATATTTGCCCACCAAGTCTGCGCACACCAAGTACCACACACCCCGCGCAGGTGATGGGCCTGCCCATTTCGAGATTTTTTTTGTTCGTTTTTTGTCTCTTCTTTTTTTTTTCCTTTTTCTATTTTGTTTTATTTTTTATATTTAAAAACTATTAAGATTTTAAAAAAAATTATGATTTGAACAATGTTTGGTTTGAAAATGTTTAGATTTTGAAAAATGTTCTAATATTAAAATTGTTATATTCAAAGTTTTCAATTTTTTAAAATATGTTTAAATTTTAAAATTATTTAAATCTTAAAACAGTTCATATGCAAAGTGTTCAAATTTTGAAATATGCTCATATTCAAATTAAATAATCATTTGAAAAATGGGCACGTTCAGAAGTTTTCAAATTTAAAAAATGGTTTTTGAAAAATGGTTTAGATTAGAAAACCAGTTTTGAAAACTATTCAAATTTTAAAATGTTTACAATTTGAAAATTGTTTTGTTTTAAAAATTGTTCAACTTCAAAAATGAGAAATAGGTAATAGAAAAGAGACGACAAAAAAGGCATTGGGAACTAGGCCGGCGCAACTCGTTTCTTTGTGTATGCACGCATTGGTTAATGTGACAATCAAACTGTGAGAAGATGAATTGTCAAGAATGACCCATAGGGCGGGGTAGAGGGTTGCCCGCCCTTGGCCACATCAGCTAAGGTTCTAGACCAAGCTTTGTTTGTGTTTGTACTTTTGTGACCCAACAATTTCGAATAATTGTACTCATAGAAAACATAGATGGTTCAAGTTGCAGCCTACCATGTCTCACTTTGACTCCTCTTATGGAAAAAATACTCCACATTTTTTTAATTTTTTCTCGATGTCACGGTTTCTCTCGAGCCTTCCCGAATCTGCTGAACAACACCGAACCTCCTGCTCCTTTCCAAGGTTATGAGTATTCATTAGTATAGAGGAATATAGAATGACATAACTATACCATTCCGTAAGAAGCTCTCCTCCGCAACAGTTCTAATTGTCCCTATCATACATGTTTGGGACACCAAATATTCTATTCTCGTATTAATTGGGTGCCAAATATATCTACTTTTACCCATCTTTTGCATATGCATATGAATCAGTTACTCACATAATTGTGTTACGTGATTAATTCTAGAAGTACAAATGTATATACATGTTTACACAAAGAGTTATTGGTAGAAATAAGTATCATGATATATAGTTCACTCAATCAGTAGAAATAAGTAGTTTCAACTATCTTCACCGAGATACCAAAGACCATGGATCTATTAAATGTAGAAATTATTTAATATTCTATTACATGACAGTTTTCTCTTGTGAAATATTAATATTTTTTAAGTCTTTCACGTGTGACCAAGTGGTGGAGTTTGCGAGAGATTCATGGAGGAGAAAAAGTATTAATCATGCTTAAATTTGAGTACTATTTAAAAATTTAGCATAAATATTATATATATCTTTAATGAATTTTCTGAAGAAGGGAGCCATGGCCCCCTACCCTAGGAAGGTCCGCCACTTTGATCAATGGCCCTTGGTGTTGCGTTGCCCTAGGGGCCCCTAAAATATGTGGACCGGCCTTGCGGCTACATGTCAGCCTCCCCTGTGAACTTATCTATCAAGACGGAAGAACACCATCCTACTTGCTTAATTTAGCTTACATGGTTTAGTACTAGTACTGAAGTAGATAAGTTCTTCTTCCTTTCTTGAAGGGTTTGAATATGATCATCAAAGAGAGTTTCACAAAAGAGACTGAGTTGCGGTTGTAGATCGATGTCACATGCGACATCGTCGCCATGGTAGCGACGCCGCTCGCTGCGATGGCCTTGCCCCACACCACAATCCTGATCATGGAAACAAGCGTATCTTCCGTCCTCGTCGGGCTGATCGATGATGCAGTACAGAAATTCTCAATGACGAAGGCAACCACCCATTGTGAATCCGCTTACTTCAAGTGTCCCCGTTCTGTGCGGTGCTCCTCATCGTGTTCCTAGCGCCGTCGGCCAGTCGGGTACTTGTGTTGTTATTAATCGTCGACTACGGATGACCCACCATATATAGGGCGGGGTGGAGGGGTGCTATCCTTTGGCCCATAGGAGCTTAAGGGTCGGGCCAAGATTTGTTTATGGTTGTATTACTATATTCTACTTTGGTGGCCCAACAATTTAGAATAATTGTACTCCTAGAAACTATAGATGGTCCAAGCTGTAGCCTACCATGTCTCTCTTTTACTCCTCTGACAGAAAAAGTACTCCAACATTTTTGAATAATATTTCTCGATGCCACGGTTTCTCTTGGGCCTTCCCCAATTTACAGAACAGGCTTGTTTTCAAGGTTGTGAGCATTTATTAGTAGGGACTAAAGATACAATCACATAACTGTACCATTCCACAAGCAGATCTTCTCCGAAACATCTCTACTTGTCTCCATAATTTATGTTTGAGAGACCGTATATTCCATCCTCTTATTAATTCAGTGCCATCTAATTTTTTCTCATCTTATGCACATGCATATGAATCAGTTACTCACATAATTGTGTTATGTAATTAGTTATAGAGGCACATGTGTATACAAGTAGCTATTGGTAGAAATAAGTACATTGTAGTTGGCTCGATAAGTAGAATTAAGTAGTTTCAACTTAAAACCATGGATCTAACGAATGTACATATTATTAATATTCTATTACATTACTTAAATATTGTTCCTATGTAATACTAATATTTTTAAGTTTTGAGGGGCCAAGACACCAATCATGCTTAAGTTTTAAGTAATATTTAAGAATATTTAGCATAAATATCAGTGATATCTTTAATGAATTTTCAGGCCATGGGAAAGCTCCGTCACTTTGATCAAGGGGGTTTTTGGTATCGTGTCGTCCTAGGGCCCTAAAATCTTTGGATCGGTTATGTGAATTATTTAAAATTCCAAAAGTACGTCCATGCTAAGCCTAAGCCTAAGACTTGTTTTGAAACCGTCTATGCTTATTTCTAATGTTAAGCCTAAGACTTTGCGGTGGTTATCAACCAATGTTAAGCATATGACTTGCGCTGATACAGGCCGTATGTGCTTATTTCTACTACCGGCCTGTTTTGAAACAGTACGCTGAAATAAACCTTCAGTGTCTTTTTCGTCTTCTGTTTTCAAAGCATTGCCATCTCTTTCGATCCTTGACACGAGACTTTCGCAAAAAATTAAAACAAGTGGTGAATCGTGATGGATGATTGGTTACTCCAGATCAGACAAAGCATGTGCAGGCGTTGTGGTTCATGTTCAGTTGTACGAGCATCTAAAGAATCATTGGTTGGTCGTACCGTTTCATGCCAGCCTAATTGATGCAAAAATAATGATAACCACGTAGAAGAGAGGTGAGTATCGTCTCCACATGTAAACGCCCAAGGGATAGCAGTGTATTATCTTTAGCAAAATGATGAACAAGACTAGCAATGTGACAAATGGCAGATGGGTGCCATTTTTTCTCTTGTTTTAATATATCGCCAGATCGAGGATCCACATGTTGCCATGTTGGCCGAGTCATATTTAGCTGTCATTTGTATGCCATCCCCACACATAATAACTGGTCATACCTAATTGTGTGTAATGGCTCCAACAGCAAATTCATTCATTTGGACAAATGCATTTCGCTCTACAATAAAGTTATTAGCACGTATGCATAACTGTTCATCCCTCTGTAGTCGAGTGGCCAGGCCGGTTGTACGTGGTATCCTATCACTGCACAAAATTAATCGCGGACAACATGTCCACAAAAGTAGATAAGTTTAGGAAAGCACACAAGAAAATACTCTAGTAAAATTATCAAAACCTTGCTGAGAACAAATTTGAGGTCTACAGTTATTATACATTTTGATTTTTTCTCTGTTATTGTCGTGTGTTAAAAAGGTGTGTTAGTGTCACATAATCGTGTTTGTACACACTACAGTTCTACAGCCCAATACTATTGAAACTCGTTAAAACGTTTATCGAAAACAGCCGTCGACCCAACACTAACGGTTATGTGAATCCTCAATGGAAACAATTCTGTATACCATTGCTTAGGGTTAAAAGTTGCAACATTTACAGGATGATTGAAAACCCTTATTTTGATGTCCACTATACAATTTTTCTTTTTGGCGATGTTGGGGTTTTCTTTTGGCCGTAGAAGCCCATTCTAATGCCTTCACTTCCGCCACATCGTTTTCGACTCCTCGTTCCACCTCTCCCCTTGAAGGACGTAGGAATGTATGAGTGAGCAAGTTTAGAAAATCAACTGAATCTTACTTATTAGAATGTGTAAGTTCATATAAATGATGCATGAGTAAGAAATTAAGAAATGCAGCTCTATTTAACATACGACTACAACGTCCATACATATAAATAATGCATAAGTCCATTTAAAGAAGGCGTCAGTAAGAAATTTATATATAAATCCTTTAAAATCATTACAAAATTTGTAAAGTTCTAAACTAAACTAAGCTCCTCAATACTAAGAGTAGCATGCAAAAACGTTTTGAAGTCTAAAACTTGCAAACTCATTACAAAGTTGTTAAGTTAAAAAAAAAACTAGGCTTCTCTAGACTAATAGTAATATGCAGATGTATACATCTATCACAAGAACACACTAATATATTAACATGGAAGCATATAAATTGAAGAGAAGAAGAAAAACAATAAAATAACAATTTGGACCATAGACGAGGCAGGCTCACCTGGCACCGTCTCTAGGGTTCTCCTCATCCTCCGCTGCCGCCAGTGGCCCTTGACCGGCCAAGGAGTAGGGCATGTCGATGCGAAGATCATCATGTTAAGATCCTCCTCGACAACATCCATTTGAAACTAGGGCCCCGAGAGGATGATGACCGTCTGCTTCTTTTTGCTGGGGCACAAATGCACGCCGTCTGGTCGACAAAGAGGAGCACCACCACAATGCCATATCACCAGTGAACTAAATTGTGTGTTTCTATAATCTATAAGCGAAACAGGTTACCGTTTTGTGCTACTAGTGGTACCGATCATCATGGATACCAATTCACTGGGACTCCAAACACGGAGTGAAGTAGCAAGGGATCTTCCCACAAGGGTGACTCGAGTGTTTATATATTGTATTTCTCTTTTCTCTTCTAACAACCTACAAAACAAAGTAGTGTTGCGTTGTGCCCCCAACTTCACCAAGTTTTTGTCAAGCACAAAGTTTCGTATTAGAATTTAAAGAAAATATAAAAAGTAACAAAGTAAAGTAAATAAAGGAAATGCAATATGAAAGGTAAACTAAATGGTATGCATTAATAAAGTGGTACGTTAATGGTAGTGGTGTACTTTATATGAAAGAACTAAATTCAAGAAAGATAAATATTGTGTTCTTATGATCAAAACTAGACTAGGGTTCATGTGTTCACTTGTCTACCCTCTTATAAACATGATGGAATCAAATAGGTTAAATAAAGTCATAGTATTGATGTAACTTAAATATGTGTTTGATAAGTATTGATATGGGCATCACGTCCTATGGTTGATATGATAATGCATATCTCACTAGTAATACTCTAGTAAAAGAAAACTCCACAAACTAGATTCATCATAAACAGAGTAATGCATTTGTATCTTTGACATGATGTTGAATATCAAAAATAAAAAAATGGTGCCTCAAAAGATATGAGATCACCACTATTGGTCACTTGGTGATAGTAACACACGCATTCATTTGTCCCAATTGAACCAACAACGGAAAGGTAAAAACCATAGTAGGACCCAAATTTTCTGGTCATTGTCTAGTTCCATACTACCATGTTACTCCAACTAATGCACACATTCCTCCTCACATGTCGTATCATACTAGTTGGATGAAAACTTGTACTCAAGAACGAGGTACATAATATACATATACTCATACATCAAATACAAACTGAAAATTGCAAACCCAAATACCAATCTCAATAAAAACCAAAGATCCGCCACAAAGAGGTTACATATAGATAGTCACAATCCCGAGGAAAGCTCATGTGACTCTAGAATCATTGAAAAAAAAAGAGATATAGGCCAAACTACTTCCAAAAACCATAGTCTGGGGGTGGAGTACTCCATCTTCATCATGAAGACAAAGGATACGTTGTTGGAGAGGTTGGGGATGCAAGCCGGCGGCGTTTCTGCCTCCAACCTTTGTTGTCGTTGCCTCCGTTTTGATGTTTTTGTTTCATGGTTCGTTGTCCTCTAGGATCACGATTGGGACCCCTTTTGTAGAAGGTTTTAGGTTAAAACAAAGAATCGACGAGAATATGAACGACACCGGAGCCGTGAAGCAAAAGTTGGGCCCCATGGCACGACATGGGTATTAGGCGGCACCATGGGCCCTATCTTGGCCCTCTTGCTGGCCCAACTGAGGTCCAAGTGCTCCGTGACTTCATTCTTGGTAAAAATACTGGCTTAGAATGAATCCATGTTCTTTCGAGTTCACGAAGGTCCCTGGAAGTTAAAATACGAAAGAAGGAGTTTTCCGCCCTGCATGGTTATAATCACTGTTCAAAAACTAGGCCGATTCAGCGATTACTAGGCCGATTAATCGCTACTAGGGGTCTAACCGTGTCAATTACCATTAATCGCTTGTGTTAATCCTTTAGCCCGATTAATCATACCAAAAGTCCGATTACTATGTATGTTCCCGATTAACTACTACGCTTGGTCAAAAAAATTACAAAATTTTCAATGCATATCGCTAGTATAGGTGCTACCCCTCCCCAATAAAGAAGGTTTTGCAAAGCTCCCGCTTGATTGCAGCCTCCAGCAACTCGATTTCCACTGTCGACAACTAGTTCCTTGCCCTCCTAGAGCAGTTACTCGCAGTTTCCCAGACCTCAGATAGAGGAGCTCGTCCACCTTGAGGAGCTCATCCAGGAGCTCGAGGACACCTTCAATAGGTTAGGTGGTTGAGGTGTAAGATGGGTTGTAACCCTAGGTAGGTGGTGGGAGAAGATAAACTTTAGAGGCGAGAGGAGAAGAAGTGGAAGGAAGGAACGCATTTTCGGCTAGTGGATCCTGATTCACTCGTGACTTTGAATATTAGGTCACGGAGGAGAAGGTCAATAAATTTTTGGATGACTTACGTAAACACCTAAAAGATACTTGATGTCTACTCACGCTTCTTTTTCTGTAGACAGTGTTGGGCCTCCAAGAGCAGAGGTTTGTAGAACAACAGCAAGTTTTCCCTTAAGTGGATCACCCAAGGTTTATCGAACTCAGGAGGAAGAGGTCAAAGATATCCCTCTCAAGCAACCCTGCAATCACGATACAAGTCTCTTGTGTCCCCAACACACCTAATACACTTGTCGGATGTATAGGTGCACTAGTTCGGCGAAGAGATAGTGAAATACAAGTAGTATGAATGTATATGAGTGGTAATAGTAATCTGAATAAAATATGGCAGCGAGTAAACATGCAGTAGAACAGTAAGTAAGCGGTGTTTGCAGTATTGAAACAAGGCCTAGGGATCATACTTTCACTAGTGGACACTCTCAACATTGATCACATAATAAATTAATAACTTCTCTCATTTGTGCTACATACGCTCTTTTGTTGGATGACAAACACCATTCGTTGTGTAGGGCTACAAGAGCTCCCTCAAGCCGGAGTTAACAAGCGCCACAACATTCAGCATTCATATTTAAGTAACCTTAGAGCATAATAGATCTTTGCAAAATAAACCGAGAACTAACATAGCATACACACTGTCCACATTACACTATGAAAGGAGGAATAGATCACATCAATACTATCATAGTAATAATTAACTCCATAACCTACAAGAGATTATGATCATAAACTACGACAAGAACGACATGATGCACACACTGGCACCTTTACACCATGCAGGAGGAATAGACTACTTTAATAACATCACATGAGTAGCACATAAACTAGTAGCGATAAAAATCTCATCATATAGATCTCAATCATGCAAAGCAATTCACGAGATCATTGTATTGGAGTACAGAGAGAGATTAACCACATAGCTACCGGTACAACCCTTAGCCTCGAGGAGAACTACTCCCTCCTCATCATGGGAGCAGCGTTGATGGAGATGATGGTGGTGTCGATGGAGAAGCCTTCGAGGGCACTTCCCTGTCCGGCGGCGTGCCGAACAGAGACTCTGTCCCCAGATCTTGGCTTCGCGATGGGCGGCTCTGGAAGGTTTCTCGTACGTGGCTTTTCGTATCAAAGATTTAGGTCGGGGGCTTCTTATAGGCGAAGAGGCGGAGTCGGAAGGGCTACGGGGGCCCACACAGTAGGCGGCGCCCCCTCGGTCGCGCCGCCTTATTGTGTGGGGCCCCTGTGGCCCCTAGTTCCTCTCGGGTGTTAAAGCTTGTGGAATTCTAAAATGCTGGGCGTTGATTTCGTTCAATTCAGAATATTTCCTTACTAGGATTTCGAAACCAAAAACAACAGAAAACAGCACTTTGGCATCTCGTCAATAGGTTAGTTCCGAAAAATGCATCAAAACGATATAAAGTGTGAACAAAACATGTAGGTACTGTCATAAAATAAGCATGGAACATCAGAAATTATAGATACGTTGGAGACGTATCAATACTAAACCTCAATTCCAAGAAATTATATCTTCTAGCAAGACATTCACCGAGCAAGCCGCACATGTTTTTCTGGGATTTTAGGCTCTAGAGAAGTAGGGCCAGACATATAGAGGCTTATATACTTATTATTTTTCTTATATAAAATGTTTTTAAGTGCTAATTTGTGTAGGTTGCACCGATTAATAGCCAACCGATTAAATCAGTTAATCGTCCGAATTCTGATTAATCGCTACTCCCAAGTCGATCGAGCAGTTAACGATTACCGATTTCCTTATCATTGGTTATAATACAAATACTCCCTCCGATCCTAAATATAAGCCATATAGTTTTTGGCATGGAAATTAAGAACCACACTTTTGGGAAAAATTACACCTTGTTTGGTTAGAATTAACCCTAGGCAATTAACGTGAGCTAATAGGGGACTTTGCATAATCTAAGAAAACATAATCGAATCACTAAAAATATTTTCCATACAAGTGGGGCAACATAGTAAACCTTATATTATGGATTTTTTCTCAAAACACTATATGGCTTATATTTAGGACCGGAGGGTATATGGCTTATATTTAGGACCGGAGGGAGTAAAAGGGATCTTATAGGGAAGTCCTCAAAATCATTCTAAAACATGATTATAACACCTTATATGAATGAATAATGATGAAATATGGCACAATAAACTACAAAGAACATATGTGCATTTTAGATGCATCATCATCTCCAAACTTAACCTATGCCCGTCCTTGAGCATGAATGTGATAACTAAATGTGCTTTCTAGTTTGTAGTCAAAAGATACACAATATAGAATTCATGATCTTGTTAGTAATTTCCTTTGTGAATATTAGTTTACCTTATTATTCATAATTTATTGTTTACATATATCTAAAAAACATAAAAATTGGTAATATGACAACAAAGAACAAAGCTTGAGGACTTTGCAACTTCTAATGATGATTATTTGCGTGCACCCATCACTCAGCCCAATGTAGATGCGGAGAACTATGAAATTAAACCTCTTTTTATAACTTTGGTTCGGCAAAACTAATTTGGAGGTTCCGCTTCTGAGGATGCATGTATGCACTTAAATACTTTCACAGAGATATGTGGCATGATGCGTATTAAGCATATTAGTCACAATGCTATTAAATTACGCTTATTCCCCTTTTCACTTAGAGGAAAGTGATAGAATGGTTGCTATCAGTTCCTTCGGGAACCATTACTTCATGCGAAAATTGTTGCAACATATTCATGGCTAAATGTTTTCTACATGCAAAAACTATGTTCTAACTTTACATGTTAGACAAAAAGATTCCGATCCTCTATCATTCGCGTGGGAGAAGATGAAGGGGTCTCTAAGAAGGTGTCCCAACCACATGATGGAAGAGTAGATCATTCTACATTTGTTTTACCCTGCTTTAAACAAAATGTCCTAGTCTATGCTTGAAACTACAGCTGGAGGGACATTCATGGGAAAGGAGATCGACATCGCCACAGAGCTTCTCAATGATATGCAAGATGTCTTTACTCTTATGCATGATTGAGCTTTATGTCTACTTTTTTACTTCAAATGATCATTGTACTTTGAGTATAAACCATAATAAACTAAACCAACAAATTAACTATTAAAAGAAATCTCTAATAACCTCACCAGGGGTAGCAATTGCTTCCCCGACAGTGGCCCATAAAAAGGTTGATACCTTCGATCTGGACTACGGATTGTATTACTTGAAGTTTCTTTCCTAGAGACCTAGGTTTATCAAATCCACGAGAAGATTACTTTTGTAAGATCACTCGAATCTCTGTAAATATCAATATAAATACAAAATCACACTGTAGGGGCTTCCCCTACGATTACATTGTGAAAAAAAGTAAGATCACTTGAACAAGACTTGTAGTTTTTGTTTAACTTTTGCTTTATCAGACCAACAGTTTTCTTGTGTTGTTGTGTACCAATGGTTTGGAGATAGGCCAGGGCTTAATTTTTCACCTGCAGATGTGCATTAATAAATGGGATTCAAATATAAAATGAATATGCCAATATACCAAAATAAAGATGTAACATATAACATGGGCGATGCATCCTAGAAACACAATAGTGTCGTAGGCCTCAGTCTTTACGGATCGATTATCTACATCAAGTTCCTATGCAGCACACAAAGTCTTTCTATTCAGATAAATCAGACAATACCATTAGGATCAACTACGTCACCGTTACTCCCTAGAAGATAATCACACTATCAACCATGAATATTTTCACTTGAGCATGACATCGAATCATGCAACAATATCTTCTCAAACCTTAATCTTGAATGTTATCACTTGAGCATGAGATCGAATCATGCAACTATATATACTCAAACCTCAATACCATAACCGGTTTTCTAGTTAGGGTACATGTCGAACCTTAAGATCGAGATAAAGAGATCGGAGATTAGAAACGGATCTCTACTACCATACTACACAATACCTCATAAGTAAATAGATGCACATGATGCTGCGAGGTTAGGCCTTATCCCATAGCTCGTGAGGGCTACTCACACATGATTAGATCAACAATCATAAGTATTGTATTTTAAATCTCAAAGAGATGAATTATAAATAGTCTTACAATGTCGTCAATCGTGAATAAATTAAGATTACAAGTAGGGGACAAATGATCGAGAGGATGATGATGCTAAGGCGGTAAAGTTGATGGCGGATGTGCAGGGCTTCGGTGTAGATTCGATCTGATTCGATCTGACTATGGTGACGGAATGTGATTTTTCTCTTTGTGTGTCTCGAATGTTTTGGGTGCCTTCACGTTTTATATTGGTTTTGACAAGACGAAGTCACTGACACCTGGTACGACCAGGCCATACGTACGGGCATGACCATACTAGTGGTCGTTAATCCTTTTGCGAATCAACTCTGAGCCCAGGTTAAGTTGGTGACATCTCCAGCCCGTAATTCTTCATTAATTGCCCTTGATTCCCTCCTAAATATTTTATTTATGCACAAAAGAAATAAAAAACGAGATTTGCATATCTTGGCATTGATTAGCACTTAATAGGAGGTCTACGAAGATATTTGCTTCATACGGAGACAAGATACCCCGTTTTAGATGGAGATAAACTGGTCATTTTCACAAGCCACCACCGAGCCATTATCTTCGGCAGAGTGCATGTGCCCCCACTTCCCGCCGACAAGGACTTCAAACACGAGTGTTGCATGCGATGTGGCTAGACCCAATGTACGATGACAACAGCGACTACCGACCGACGCTATTTCGCGAAGAATGAGAGGCGGCGCTAAACCGCTTCACCGGCGACCATCCACCACCGGAGAAGAACAAAGCCAAGCGAACGCGGTTCTAGTCAGTGGCCGGCAGCACCATCGAGGACGTCATCGAGAACGCCTGTCATGTAGGCTTCATTCCGTTGGCTACAAAGATCGGCATCGTCAATCTCGACACCGATGAGAGAATAGGGGCTGTTGTGGCCTCTGGGCACAAGCACCCAACCCAAACAAGTCCGATGAGAAAGCCTTCACTGCCCATTAGATTTTTAATCCGTAGGATGTATCAATGATGCACTCTCCCTCTTATTTCTCCATGTGTGAAGAATGATGTTTTTCATCATAAAGATGGTTTTCCATCTCAAAATAAATATGAAATGATAAAATGCATCACCCCGAACTAAACACACAATGGGAAGACACAACCTAATTTTTATCCACGGTCCAACCCAAACGAATCGAAACGGATACATTTTATGTCCGAAATAGGTCGGACGCTGGAGATGTCCTGTGCTGGTAAAACCATCATTGTGATCAAAACTGCGTGTCGATGAAAATAAATAAAAAACCTCCATGCTGTCAATGGAACAGTTCATCGAAACGTAACTGCAGGGCTCCCCACAAGAGGGGTCGAGACGTTCCCTGGAAACGCGGCATATAGACGCGCCCCCACGATCCCTCCCTCCGTCCCACCTTCTCTTCTCTCGCCCCCCGCCCGCTTCACGTCCCCTCCTTCCACAAACCAACCCCGCCCCGCCCAAGAACAGCGATCGAGAGACCGATCGAGATCGTCGTCGCCCCGCACGCCGGACCATCCCAGGAGCGGCCAAGATGAGGGAGATCCTGCACATCCAGGCCGGCCAATGCGGCAACCAGATCGGCGCCAAGTTCTGGGAGGTGATCTGCGGCGAGCACGGCATCGACCCAACCGGCCAGTACACCGGCACCGGCACCGCGCCGGAGCAGCTCGAGCGCATGGACGTCTACTTCAACGAGGCGGGGGGCGGCCGCTACGTGCCGCGCGCCGTCCTCGTCGACCTCGAGCCGGGCACCATGGACTCGCTCCGCTCCGGCCCCATCGGCAACATCTTCCGCCCGGACAACTTCGTCTTCGGCCAGTCAGGCGCCGGCAACAACTGGGCCAAGGGACACTACACCGAGGGCGCCGAGCTCATCGACTCCGTCCTCGACGTCGTGCGCAAGGAGGCAGAGAACTCCGACTGCCTCCAAGGTACGTACCCCGCTTTCTTAATTGGATCATCCTCTTCATTGATTCTCTGCATTTCTCTGCAATCTATCCGCATGCATTTCCCCTGGATCTGTTTCTGGAACAGAGCCGGGCATCTTACACTTCGAAAAACCGTCCATTCGCGTAAAATCCTCTAGATCACAGCGGGCAATGCGCGATCCATCGGAAATCTGTTGTATAATTCGAAAATTGATCAGAATATCACGGAATGTTAACCGTCGGATCGATCAATGTTTGCTGTTGTTTGATCTCCTATTCCTTTGGTAATTAAGGATAATATAGAATTATCTTCACATTTATTAGACTCTGCTGTCTTCCAGCAGAGTGCCAGGGTAGTGTGTTGCACGTAAAACAAATCTGCCAACTTGGCAGCATTTACAAGCAGTCCGGGATCCACCATACTACCTGGATCCGGTGCTTCCAGTCATGGGTCTAGATAATTTATGGATCCAATATTGTTCAGTTGACAGATCACGCAGTTTGTCCTAACCATTTGTTGAACCTAATTTTTGACATACATATAAATACTTAATGGGTAACTCAATAATCCCACCATTGTTACCCCTCATTTAATAATTGATTGCACTACTGACACGATGCATCCCTGTTTCATCGGTTCAAATCATACGCTTATCGTTAAGTATTGTCTGATCCCAAATCGTAGTGACATGCCTGGGATCAAGATGGCCGAGAATTAAGACTAAATGTAGTGCTTTCCTGCCTTTAACTTTAGGGCTAATCTTTAGTTGAATGAATCAATCAACCGCTAGAAATACTGTTGCTAAGCATGCTAGTGATGAAGGTTCTGAAAGTTACGGTATACACAGACTTACACTTCGAATCCCATTGTCTCCTGAGAGGCATTAAATGTTTTGATAGGAATCCCATTGTCTGAGAAACATAGTGAATTAACCAAAAGTAACCACCGTTGCACATTATGTCGAAATGTGGTGGGAATTTGAGCATTGACATATTGTGGTATCGTCTCATGCAATGGAACCGGGGCGAGGCCCTTTTCATCTAAAATATTTGAGCATTGACTGACATTGGGAGTGTTGCTGACGGTATGACATATATATATGCAGTTTAACGACAAACGTAGATTACAGATGCCTCAGATGGTGTATCAGTTTTCGCACCAATCTCTCATGAAAACATTTTCCTTTTTACGGCATCTCCTGAAAAATGCTTGGTGAAAGGCAATTCTCTGATTGCCATTTTCAGAGCAAGCTTTCAAGACTGCTATTTTTCACTTCATTTTCCTCACTTGGCAAGAAAATAGTCAACTTGGGGATATCCATTTTATACGGGCAAAGCGACCCAGCAATTGAAAACATGTTGAGATAGACTTCGCCAAAATTACCCATTAGCTTTTGAATATCCATAAAATAAAACAGGAGCAAATTCAGGTGGCAAACAACTTTGTAGTAGTCGGTCAGGTACGACCTTAGTACAGAAATACCATTTGGTTGCGTCACATCACATGTCGACGTCTTCTTTTGTTGGTTGAATGTTAATTGGCTTATCACCACACTAATAATGTACTAGTACAACTATAATGCTGTGATCACTGACAATGTTGTACAACCTAACAATAACACAAGAAAGGAGGTTTGAACGAACGGAATACTGTCGGCGTTGGTTGCTGCAAATGGGACAGTGAGACAGGCTGTTGCCAGTGCATGGTTGTTGGGTAGATCCTTAGATGCGTTGTTGATGTTCTGCTTAATTAGTTAGTTAATCATGTACTTGCAGGTTCCGTTTTAGACTTATCTGACGTGATGTTAATGAAATTGTAGTACACCTGATGATAGCAGCAGAATAAAGAAATATACTAACTTTCAGTAATACGATTGATGATTTCTGTACACCTGATGTAGTACAATTAGATAGACACATCCCGTGGAGATCAATCTCTGTCCTATGTATATAATTTTTCTTCGATTGATGATGCGTTGCTCAGTGCATGTTAATTTGTAGTTCTGTTGTTAGGCTCCGTGTCGGGTAGATGTCTGAACCTGAATAGCACAACAGATTAATTTTCAGTCTCTGAGCTCCTGAAAATGAACTGCTTTCAGCAAATCGACTTTCCATGTTAGACGGTAGTGCTTTCAGTAAAGATTAGCAACGTCCCAAAGTACTTCTTAATTGTTAATTCTCCATCTTAACTGAAGCTGCCATACATTTTATTCTAAGCAGTGACCAATGCAGTATGAGCTAGTACTTGTGTTGTTTACTGAACGTGCATTTTGTGACAGGTTTCCAAGTATGCCACTCTCTAGGCGGTGGGACTGGTTCAGGCATGGGCACTCTGCTCATCTCCAAGATCCGGGAGGAGTACCCTGACCGCATGATGCTCACCTTCTCCGTGTTCCCGTCCCCCAAGGTGTCCGACACGGTGGTCGAGCCCTACAATGCGACTCTGTCCGTGCACCAGCTGGTGGAGAACGCCGACGAGTGCATGGTCCTCGACAACGAGGCCCTCTACGACATCTGCTTCCGCACTCTCAAGCTCACCAACCCGTCCTGTAAGCCTGCATTTCATTCCATGCATCCATTGCAGACGATATATATCTGTCAGTGCCAATTGAACTTATGGGAATGCATACTTGATCAATGCAGTCGGTGACCTGAACCACTTGATCTCGGCGACGATGAGCGGCGTGACTTGCTGCCTGCGCTTCCCAGGGCAGCTCAACTCGGACCTCCGGAAGCTGGCTGTGAACCTGATCCCGTTCCCGCGTCTGCACTTCTTCATGGTCGGATTTGCGCCGCTCACGTCCAGGGGCTCGCAGCAGTACCGCGCCCTTACGGTGCCGGAGCTGACGCAGCAGATGTGGGACGCCAAGAACATGATGTGCGCGGCGGACCCACGGCACGGTCGGTACTTGACGGCGTCCGCCATGTTCCGGGGCAAGATGAGCACCAAGGAGGTGGACGAGCAGATGATGAACGTGCAGAACAAGAACTCCTCCTACTTCGTCGAGTGGATCCCCAACAACGTCAAGTCGAGCGTCTGCGACATCCCGCCCGTGGGGCTCTCCATGGCTTCCACCTTCGTCGGCAACTCCACCTCCATCCAGGAGATGTTCCGCAGGGTCAGCGAGCAGTTCACCGCCATGTTCCGGCGCAAGGCTTTCCTCCACTGGTACACCAGCGAGGGCATGGACGAGATGGAGTTCACCGAGGCCGAGAGCAACATGAACGACCTCGTCGCCGAGTACCAGCAGTACCAGGACGCCACCGCCGAGGAGGAGTACGACGAGGAGGGGGAGCACACCGCCGACGAAGCGTGATCCATATATGCGTCGGTTATGCAACCCCATCAAGTCGCTTTATATATACCTCTGCAAGTGTACGTATGTTGATGTTGTCGTGTCTGCCGGACTGCTGCCTGTACGTTTGTGTGTTGGTGCTCGTTTCTGTTGCCGTCCTCCTCATCTTTCACTTGTCATTTTTATTTCAGGCTACTTGAACTTGTTTGCTTAAGCATTTGGCAGTACTGTCTTCTCTGTATATGTTAGGAATATGTATCTACTTTATGTCTTGATTCATTATCTGCTCAACTATTTTTTGGGGTACAATTGTCCGCTCAGCTCAGTTCTGCGCATCATAATCGTCACGACCTTCATGTCAAAGTAGGAGACTGAAACAAACTAACTCTTGGATAACTGAGAATTTGCTTAGTGGTCCCATAGCTCTGAATGTTAGATTTTTTTTTTAGAACAGCTCTGAAGGTTAGATAGTACCAGTTTCGATTTTCTTTCTGGTCTGTCTAGAAGCCCAAAAATTCCACATACTCCATATACCCTAGTCGCACACAAAAAAACAGCCCGTTGAGTCTAGCAGCCCAATACAAAAGGTAAGAAATACAAATAAGCCCAGGAGGCCAGCCTAAAAAATAAACTAGTCCAACAGACAATGTGCCATGAGAAAAGTAATTGCACACAAGAAGGTGCAATTACACATGTATGTCTGTAGAATGAGAGATAATTATTTGGATAAAAAATGTTTATTATTTTTTTCAGATTCTAATTGCACACTTAGATATGTAATTGCACATATGTGTGGAATCACACATAGATTTGTGATTGCATATATGTGTGCAATTTTAAACTTGCTAAGTGATATTTTAAATTTGTTTTTTCATGTTTTTTCAAAAATAAACCTTGGAAGGTGTATTAGATATATAGAAGAAAAGGCAAAGAAGCCCAGTACAACACTGCAAGCGGCTAGTTTACGTTGCCAACATGAAGTGGCAGCTCCTGAAGAAAAAAACCTACTTTCCTAACCGCCACCAAAACTCCACCGGCTCCGGGAAGCCAAAACTATTGGTGCGAAAGAGCCTAGCTAGACGCTACTGCACGAACTTCTACTTGATCTTCTTCTTGATCTCTAGGATGGATGGACTGGCGGCGTTGAAGACCACGCCATTCCGGTGCCGCCAAATGCACCAGAAGACAAGGATGATCGCAGTCCAAAGATCACGTTGTGGAGGAGGTCCACCAACTGACCAAATCCGAGTTCACATATAACTGGGCTTGTAGTTGTCTATTTTCTAAGCCAATTATTGGACTTCTAATTTGTGTATGCAAAATATCAAAGCCCACCAAAGGAAAACAGAGGAGAGTATCCTTAATCTTGATGATGTTGATCGATCGAGAACAACTAACAAAATTCTCGGTCAATCGAGCCCTAGCGACATCCAATTAATTTTTCCCGGGAGACAGCTGAAGAGAATGTCACGGTGTTAGTTAGTTAGTGGTCGTGGCACTGACTTTATTTTAGTAATAACCCAGTTGCTGCTTATTTGGCGATCTCAATCCTCGGATGTCTAGCCTAGTAACTTAGTCGTTGCTGATTTGATGATCTCAAATGTCTAGCCAGTAAGAGGTTCAAACCGGACTTTTCCAGCCAGTAAGGCCTACACAAACCACATCATTACATTAGCTTTTCGTACATTTGTGACCATGCCATCAATCTGACGAGATGCTATAAGATTTGTACTATGCCGCCAATATCTGTCCCTTTGTCATTTCTGAAAGCCAAGTCGCTGCTCAGGTCATCGCGCATAGTTAAATCTCACCCGGTGGCCAGTGTGTAGTTTTGCACAACTTGGAGGCTTTCAGGCTAGTTGTCCTAGTACACTGAATTCTGATCAGGTCAACCCCCTTATCCTTGGCTGCAAGTCTGCAACAATACACGAAACGACCCTGAAGCGACAAGTCTTCTGGTTTCTGAAGAAATTAGAGTCTACCAGATGGATCCAAATTTCTTTGGCTATTTGACAACAGCTCCACCAAAATACCGAAATTTGAAACTTTTTAGTTCCAGGTCCAAATCCCAATACTCCCTCCAATCCATATTGAGAGTTGTCACTAGTATTGATGTATCTAGATATATTTTAGTTCTAGATGCATCTATACTACTGGCAAGTAATATGAAGGGAGTACTATAACTAAATTCTTACTGAAAGTTCAGTCGTAAGAACAGTCTGGTCTGCTTGCTCTGCGTTTTGTCAGGTTGTGATTCATGTTCTTCTAGGTTAAGTGCAAGTGTGAGCACACATGACCAATATCAAAGTAGATTAGCAAGCGACGAACAGGTTATGTTATTAGCAAACCACAACATGATATTAGCTTTTCGTACATTTGTGACCGCGCCATCAATCTGACAGGATGCTATATGATTTGTACGCTATGCAGCTATTACTTTGGCCCTTTGTCATTCTGAAAGCCAAGTCGTTGCTCAGGTCACCGCGCATGATTAAATCTCACCAGTGGCCAAGGTATAGTTTTGCACAACTTGGAGGCTTTCAGGCTGGTTGTCCTAGTATGCTGAATTCTGATCAAGTCGCCCCCCTTATCCTTGGCTGCAAGTCTGCAACAATACACGAAACGACTCTGAAGCGACAAGTCTTCCAGTTTCTCAAGAAATTAGAGTCTACCTGAAGGATCCAAATTTCTTTGGGTATTTGATAACAGCTCAAGAAATGAGGCCTTGCTTTTGGAGAAGATAGATTTCTGGTGTTGTCTTGGTGGTGTTTCGTCACCTGTTAGAAGAAATAGATCACAACAGCAGGACTTTTCTTTTAGATAATTCTTCTTTTTGTTTTGGCCGTGCATCCATATTGCCATTAAAACACTGTGTTGTTGCAGGTGTAATTGGTATCTTCATAATATTAATATATTTTATTTATCGGAAAATTTGACAACTGCTCAACCAAAATAACGAAATTTAAAATTTGTTAGTTCTGGGGCCAAAGCCCTGTACTATAACTGAATTCTTACTGAAAGTTCAGCGCATGTACTGCCTGGTCCGGTTGCTCTGCGTTTTGTCAGGTTGTGATTCATGTTCTTCTAGGTTAAGTGCAAGTGTGAGTGCACATGACCAATATAAAAGTCCACTAGCAAGCGAGGAATATGTAAAGTTAAGGAAAAACTATGAGCCATAGAGTAGCTGATGTAGTGCACGCTCTGGATTCTGGAAGAAAGACCAACGATTCATAATTCACTGGCATGATTGCCTTCTCGGGGTAGGAAATCGATGCGGTGTTAGCCAGTATGAAGGTGGACACGCTCCGGGGCCGGACGGCTTCCCCGTTGCCTTCTTCTAGAGATTCTGGCATTTGGTGAAGCCTATGATTATGGACATCGCGAATGGTTTTGCTCTTGGGAGAGCTGACATTGGTAGGCTTAATTTTGGAATCCTTTCTCTTATCCCTAATGTCCCCGGGGCGGAAGACATTAAACAATTTAGGCCGATTGCGTTGATTAATGTTATTTTTAAGTTCGTCGCCAAGGCGTATGCTACTAGGCTATCCCCTACCGCGCATATGACTTTTAGTCGCTCTCAATCCGCGTTTATCAAAGGGAGGCAGATCCATGAGGGTGTCCTTTCCCTTCAAGAGATCATCCATGAATCTAAGTCCAGTAAACTTAGGGGAGTTTTCCTGAAACTGGACTTTGAGAAGCCTATGACCGGGTGAACTAGCCCTTCCTCCGTGAGGTTCTTTTGGGCAAAGGCTTTGAGCCTGCCTGGGTCCACAGGGCTATGAGTCTGGTCTCGGGGGGCCAGACTGCTATCTCCATTAATGGGGATATTGGAAACTTTTTCCGCAGTGGGTGCAAGATGCGCCAGGGTGACCCCTTATCTCCTATCCTCTTCGACTATGTCGTGGAGGCCCTAGCGGTTATTTTGGATAAAGCTAGGGGGTCTGGGCACATTGCGGGTGTGATCCCACACTTGATACCTGGGGGGAGGGGGGCGGTCTCTCACATGCAATATGCAGATGGCACCATCATTATGATCCAACCTGACAACTTGGCGGTTGCCAATCTGAAATACATTATGCAATGTTTTGAGAGCATGTTGGGTCCCTGGATCAACTTCCACAAGGGTGAGGTGATGGTGTTGGGCGTGGACTAGTAGGAAGGACTCAAGATTGCACACATGCTGAACTGCAAGCGCGGATCCTTCCCGTTCTCCTACCTGGGCTTGCCGGTTAGTGACCGACACTACAAGAAATCTGCCATAAGTTGACAAAATAGAGGTGTCACTGAAACGTCAATAATGGCTACTTGTGACGTTACGGTGACGCTTTTCAAAACGTCGAAAGCTGGGAGTCAGCAGTGACTGCTTAAGACATTCCACTTGAAAACGTCGTAGAGCTTTGTGACGTTTTAAAATGTCACTGACGGCATGACGTTCCCAAAACGTCATGGGCACCTGCCCCCGAGTCCAGCGTGGCAATCCGACGTGGCAAAATTATGACGAAACCAAAACGTCTTAATTCAAAATCAGCCCGGTCCAATTCTGTATTCTACATGGGCCGAGCCCAATAATTCCAGCCTTTTACCATAAGCATTGGCCCTTGTTTTGGTCCATTTCTGTTTTGGGCCTTAGCCGTTTTGCACCCTTTTTCTATTTTGGGCCTCACCATTTTTACAGCCTTTCTCTATTTGGGCCTTAGCCTTTTACGATCCATTTATTCTTGGGTTGGTCAGGTTTATATTACCAAGATTAGACAATATATAAACATCAACACATGATGAAATCATCCATATAAGAGCAGTAACTGAATATATTACAATATTTTCACAAATCAAATATATATACAAGAAAGACACTGACAACAGATTCATATACAAGAGAGTTCAGCAGGGAATCGCCCCCTCCTGTTCTCGTGGATGATCGGAGGGTCTTGCCTCGCGATTGGCTTCAGAATTTTGGATTTCTTCTTTGCCTGTGCAGCTGCCTTTGACACTTCCTCGGCATTGTAACCTGAATGAGCAGAAAAGGGTGATAAATTCATTCTGTGTTGAAACTTGAAACCAAACGATAAACTAGGACGCAAGTGGCATGGGTCAAGGCGTCATGTTGATCCATTGTCCAATTCTAGTTCATATGCTTCGACATGAATACAGAGGGAACATCCAATTAAGTTAGAATAAATTGTTAGATGGTACTGATCGACTTGCATTCATTCCTGAAACTTACTGTACTGTCATCCAGTTGGGCAACCGCACCAACAGTTTAGAACAAATTAGTAGGTGTTAAATGAGTACATGTTCTTTTCTACATACATATTATACAGTGCAAAGACAAGTTCCTTTCTTGTTCATCTTATTTGATGTAAGTTCAGTTTTCTTATTTGACAAACTACTGGGTGTTTGGATTATCACAACTACCAAAGTATCAGGAAACAATTGCTGTTAGCTGGCTCTTTATAGCTCAGCTCAAGTTTTGAACAAATGCTACCAAAAACAACAGCATGACAATAGATCTACTAAAATAGTACATGATAACAGATTAATCAATAAAGATGGTCACTCACAGTAAGGACTGGGCCAATTGTCAAATCTTCCAGCTTCATTCTTTCAGAAAGTCCCTTCAATTTCTCAAGTAGCCCACTAGCTGACCAATTCTGCAATTAGAAGAAATCTTTCAAATAAACTACAAGAAAAGATAAACACGGTTATTGCAACCTATTGACAGGGAAGCACAAGCTTCTAATGAACTCCAAAAGTTCATACAGAACAATTCGTATTTCTTTCTTTCTCTTGAGCTTCTTGCATAATGTATCCAAACAACAGAAATCAATATGATAAGAGATAGCTGGACTTAAACCTAGTATTCATCAACTTACATGTACTAAAGATATCAGCACATGTACGACAAACAAATATGGGAAAAAATATGTTAAAATTGCCTAATATTAGGGGCATATGTGATATATGAACAACGAGTAAATGAACAATCAACCAACATTAGCATGCCATAGTTGCATAACCAGGATTACAAATATCTTTACTGATCTTATGAAACAAAGCAGAACTAATAACATGCACATACAGCAAATCATAGAGCAGAAAAATGCACAGACCTCATCGCCATCTTTTATACCAAACACGCGCAATGTTGCCTTGTCATCCGTCAGTTTTTCGTCCTTGAAGCACAAGCAGAAGTGGCTCCAGACGTACCGCCTACAACAAGTAAATCAGGAACCTTAAATATTAAGTTCCCACCATATTCAGAGTCGATTTCAATCTAAATTGCCCGTTTCTTCGCTATTTGTGACAGAAAAAATAGTCAAATTATTTGAATTCTCCAGATCACATCGCAGCGCAATTGAAAAGCAAATAACTTGGCAAATCGCATAATCCATCATCGCATCTACATATGTTGTATATGTGTAGGTGCCTTACCAGGTGATAGCGTTAGCCATGTCATCGTAGAGGCCGATGAAGAAGCCTTCGATTGCTGCCTTGAGCTCCCACACAGCGGCGGACCTCGCGATTTGCACATCTACACGATTTCAGCAGCAATGCACACAACGTCAGAAGACTCGAAATCCCCATGTCGCGTCAGGATTTTCAATCGAGGGCAAAAACCCAACCACCCAGACATTTCAGGGGAATTAAACGGAAGGGGCAGACAGGGGTTTGATACCGAAGTAGGAGTCGTCGAGTTTGCGGATGACGAGGCGGAGGCGCGGCTCGGGGAGGCGGTGGTAGGAGAAGCTGGCGCGGCCGCAGGCGAGCGCGCCGATGCAGGCCGCGTTTGAGCGCGGTTGAGCGCGGCGCCGCACATGTCGAGGAGGAAGCCGCTGATCCAGAGCCTGTTGAGCGCGTACCGCCGTATCACCTGCGCGCGCAGCAGAGCGTAATAAACAGTGAGAAGATAAACGGCGGCGTCGGCGATCCGGGGAAGGGGAGGGAGGGGAGAGGGAGGGAGGGAGGGGTGTCTTGAGCTTGAAGGAGAGGGGAGGGAGGATGAGCGTGCCCTTCTTCTGGAGCACCACCGTGCGATGCTGTTGCCGGCGGCGCCGGCCAGCGTGAGCGCCACCGCCTCCCACATCTCCGATCCGATCCGGCAGTCACCGGGCGCGCGTGCGTGGGGATTCGCGGAACTTTCTGCTGTTGTGCGGGCGGAGCAGGAGAGCACGCGGGGGGAGGCGGTTCGGGGGCCGGAGTTGGCCGGGATCTAGGCCGGAGAGGAGGAAGGGAAATGGCTAGGGTTTCTGGCTGGCGGGGCGTTCTGGGTCAGTTTTGTTGGAGTGGTTTGGACTGGTCGTGCCGCGCGTGCCCAAAATTTTTAGGCGCCAATGGGAAAATCCAGCGCAGCAATTTCGGTTCATGTTTGGTGCGTTGGATTCATTGGACGGTTGAGATCCAAATCTGGGGCTGATCCTTGGTAGGTTGTTTCGTGGCTTCTGATTGGCTAGATTTTTTTTGGCCTGCTAATGACGTTTTGACCTAAATTGCCAATGACATTTTTTCCCAATAACGTACGATTTTCTAGGGTTTTGCCCCCCCGAGTGGCCAAGGACGGTCAAAGCTAGGAACGTCATAAAGTTATGACATTTTGATTTCCAGTCATAAAAAAACGTCATATTATGGTAGATTTCTTGTAGTGGGAGCGCTGACAGCCGCGGACTGGGTTCCCCTGTCAGCCAAAGGGGGCAAGCTGCAGACCCCTGGATGGGGAAACTTATGTCCTCTGCGGCTAGGCTGACCTTGATTAATGCATGTCTGTCCAGCTTGCCACTACATGCCATGGCGGTCTGCCTCCTGGGGAAGGGCCACATAGCATTATGGAAAAACATATTTCGCGTTTCTATTGGGACAACAATACCAAACACAAGTACCACTGGGTGCGGTGGTCTGCGGTTTGTAAGCCAAAGAGCCTGGGGGCTGTCTGCTGGTCAATTGGATCTGGAGGCTCTACTCTTGAGAGCAAGGCTTGTGGGCGGAGATCCTGATGCGGAATAAACACCTGAGGACTAGGGACCTGATGTTGGATTCACACCGACCGGGTTCACAGTTTTGGAACTCCATCCAGAAGCTCAAGCACTTGTTTCGCCTGGGGGCCAAGCATGCGGTGCATAATGGCAATGCGACGAGATTTTGGCGGGACTGGTGGCAGGGGTCGGGGCCTCTGTGTGATAGGTTCCCCACGCTCTTTGCCATTGTGATGAGGACATCCCTACCTCACTACTACCTCCGTCATTATCAACTGAAGATGAACCTACTGTGAAGCTCAAGTCCAATGAAGTCAGGATTGGACCAATGACACGAGCTCGTGCGAAGTTACTTAAACAACAGGTGAACTTGTTCCTGAACGATATCTTGATTGATGAGAACTTTATACTACCTAAGTCCTATTACTTATGTATCATCAGGTATGAAGAGGAGACAAGCATCGCACGAGGAGGAGAGGAGCAGCTGGACGTGAAGATGGACGTGAAGCTGGACAAGGAGCTGGACATGAAGATATCTCATGGACGCGCGAGGGAGGAGCGGGAGGCATGCGCGAGAGAGAAGACGACGTCCGGGCCGGTCCAAGCCGGTCGACCGACCTCTAGACCGGCCAGTCCGGTCCCTGGCCCGGTTAACCGGTCGCCAACCGGAAGGGACGCATCGTACCGGGCAGAAACCAGAAAGTTGCAAAGTTTTCGGTTGCCGCCCGGTTGACCGGACGCCAGCCGACCTCCGGCCCGGTTGGAATCGGACCGGATTCGTCAGTCTGTCTAGACCAGATCTATTGGGTCGGTTATTCTTGTATCTTTTCGACCAGAACTCGTCCCGGACACCTATATAAGTGCCCAGGACGCACCCCCTAGCTGCTTTGGACCACGTTTAAGATAAACCCTAGTTCTTAGTTGTTTGCTCTGCAAAATTATTGAATTCCCTACACCATATTGCTTGATATTGTGTAGATCCTGTTTAAGTCTTGTGTGATCTGTTCCATTGGGAATTAGACGGTTGCAACTTACCGCTTCTTGGTCGGCGGCTACGTGCGCAAGTGTGTGGAGCTGCGAATATCTTGCAGGTGAAAGAACATCTCTCATGCTATGTTTTGAGTGTTTGATGTCAATATATGTGATACACTAATGATTGTTTAAGTGGTACAGGTATTACATAGATATTTATTCATGTGTGTTGGATTTGATCATCTGCCAAAAGATATCTGAAAAAGTTGGGTAGGCCGGATAATCCGGGCCGGATATTGTTGAAATATCCGATTTCGCTAAGTCTTCGAGGAAAAGCAGCTCAGTGGGGGCCGGACATTTGCCGGATATTGTCCCGGTATTGTAGGGCCGGAATATCCGGGCCGGATATTTTGGAAATATCCGGCCCCCATTTTTGGCTAAGGAAGAAAAGTGGCTCTGGCATAGGGCCGGATATTTGACCGGACAATGTCACTGTTTTGTACCTGCGGCCGGATTATCCGGTGGGGGCGGATTATCCGCCCCAACTTAGGCCGGATTATCCGGCCCCCGGAAGACTCAACGGTTGGATTTTGGGGGGTATTTATACCCCTCTTCTTCTTCCTTACCTCTTTGCTCAATCATTGCTCAAGAATTCAAGCTACACCACCATTAGAGCCACCTCAAGAAACACAAGATTTGCAAGATCTCCTTCCTCCCCCAACCAAAGCTCTTGATCTTTGGGGATTCGAAGGAGAAGCCACCGATCTACATCCTCACCGAAGCGTTTTCATTTCCCCCTCACTTGTTTGAGGGATCTCATGCTAGTGTTCCTATTTGGTTCCCTAGTTGATTTGTTGTTGATGTGTTGTTGTTGATTGTTGTATTGTTACAGATTTGAGCCTCCAATTCAGTTGTGGATGTGTGCCCCAAGAACCTTGTAAAGGCCCGGTTTCCGCTCGAGGAAATCCCTTAGTGGAAGTGGGCTAGGCCTTCGTGGCGTTGCTCACAGGAGATCTGAGTGAAACCTTCGTGGCGTTGGTTTGGCTTGCGTAGCAACCACACTCTCCAAACGTAGACGTACCTTCTTGCAAAGGAAGGGAACTACGGGAATCATCTCCGTGTCAACGCGTGCTACACTCTCGGTTACCTCTATCCCACTCTATCTCCTATATATTGCGTAGCTATATCTTGCTTAGTTGATAACCTTGTCATATAGGTAAATTCACTTAGTTGCATATCTAGAGAATTTACCTTTGTGTCAAACCTAAATTGAAAAAGAACTAAAAATTGGTTAGCACCTATTCACCCCCCCTCTAGGTGCGGCATACGATCCTTTCAATTGGTATCGAGCCTCGGCTCTTATTTCGGCTTAACCGCCTAAGAGTATGCCGGACGAGACGCCTATGGAAGAGTCCGATAAGTTGGTCATCATGGAGGAAATCAATTCGTTGAGATCCTCCATGGACGCTCAAATGGAAAGCATGAGAAAATTGATTTCCGAGCTTTTGACTCCGGTCCCTCCTAAGGCTCCCGTCGTAGAGGTAAAGGACACGGGTGTGTTAGAAGAGGGAGGTGCTTCGGCACCACCCTCCTCTACCAAACCCGTGGAAGGTGATAACTTAAACACTAACAAATCTACCATTGCATCTCCTAGGGATACTAGTGGAGGTGAGAGCTACAATCGAGTAGCTCCACCTTTTCTATCTCCCGATATACCGGTTCCCCATCCTCATTTGAACATTCGGGGCGACCCACCTAAGTTTTCCGTTGAGAACTACGACACTTGGCGATTTGAGTTTCGCTCTCATGTTTGCAGTGCCTCCAATGAACTTTGGAGAATCATCCAGGAAGGCTTCAACCCTTACAACCCCGACAAGTTGACTAGAAGAGAAGCGGTTGATAGTCAACTCAACAACACCGCCTTGCACATGATTCAAACTAGTGTGGGGACAAAAGATTTGCCTCGTGTTCGGAACTACACCACCGCCAAGGAAGCTTGGGAAGGTTTGGCCGCTAGTTGCATTGGAAGTGAGAGCACGAGAAGGAACAAGTATAATGCTCTTCGGAATCAAGCCGAAGGATTCATGAGGCTACCGGATGAAGATCATCAAGACATGTATGCAAGACTCCTCATTGTTGCCGATTCCTTCCGGCTTATTGGTGCCACCCACATCAATGACTCTTGGATCAAGGAGAAGTACATTGAATGCATGATGCCATATGTACCCATTGATGTCAAGACCCTTGTTGGGAGAGAATGCTATTCCTCTCTCTCTTCTCAAGATGCCGTGCACGAGATGCAAGCCCTCAAGGTGCTCGAGCAAAACTCTCATGATTCTCTCAATCGTGCCATTGGTATGTCAAAAGGGAACAATCTTGCCTTGGTGGTCAACCCCGTTGAAGAAGTGTACCCTCAAGAGCAATATAGGGCATCTTGGAGTATGTCCTATCCGGAAGATTTGGAATGCCACTATCATGATCACATGGCCTTCCATGCAAAGTCTTTTTGGGTTAATCCCTCCAAGGCCAAGGAAGACAACATCAAGAGAAACCACAAGAGTGGGTTCACTAGCTTTGGTCCAAAGACAAGATCATGCTACAATTGTGATGACAAGCGCCACTTCATTGCCGAATGCCCCTATGAAAATAGAGAGCTTCATAATGGAAGGCTCATTCCCAAGGACAAGAGCAAAGAATCAAAGGGCAAATATTCAAAAGCCCCCAACAAGAAGTTCTACAACAACAAGACCAAGAAGGGCAAGAAGACCCCAAGAGTTGTGCTAGTGACTAGGGAAGAATATTCTTCCGATGAAGTTGTAAGCTCTAGTGATGATGAAGAAGGAAGCTCAAAGAAGTGGCCGCCATTGTCACTACCAACATTCCCTCTTCATCTCTCTTTGAATCCCCCAATGAGAATCCTCATATCAAGAATGCACATTGCTTCATGGCAACGTCCTCCTTGGACACATCTATTGTGCTATCAACTCAAGAAGAATATTCCTCCGGAGATGATGATGGTGATGATGAAGATTGGTCGCTCTTGCCTCCCTCTCCACTAACTCTTCATCACCAAGTGAATCCCCCAATGAGATCATTCATGTGGAGGAAGAAAGTTGTCTCATGGCTAAAACCTCCGAGGTATCATCTCCTAGCCCCTCTATGCCTAACATATCAAGTGATCTAGGGGTTGATGATGCTAGTCTAAAAGTGAAACAAGAAATGCTAGAATTTGATGAATTCATGTTTAACCTACAAGGTATCAACAAAAAGCATGTTTCAAATCTCATGGCTCGTTTAGCTCAACAAAATGATATGCTTGAGAAAAAGGGTCAAATAGAGAGAGAAGACTCTCTTGAAATCCATGCTCTTAAAAATGCCCTTGAGGAAAGTCAAGAAGTTATAGCCTCTCTTGAGGAGAGGCTAGAAAATCTTGAAGAGCCTCAAGATGAAATTAACAAGCTCACTAAAGCTAGAGATCATGCTAGGGCTAAGACTAAATTGCTTAAAAAGGAAAAGGCCCAATTTGGTGTTGATCATGAGAAACTTGTGAAGGATCTAGATGAACTAGACAAAGCTCACAAAGCTTTGAAGAGTGAATACTCTCTCCTATCCAAGTCAAATGAGCAACTTAAAATTAGGCTTGCTTCATATGATATGCCTAGTTCCTCTACTCCTTCTTGTGATCATGCAAATATTATTGAGGAAAATACTAGGTTGAAGGATGAACTTGCTAAGGCTTCCTCTCCCCAAAATAAACTTTCTTTGGATGATCTTTTGAGTAAGCAAAGATCAAACAATGGGAAGGAGGGCCTAGGTTACAATGCCAAGGCGAAGAAGGCTAACAAGCAAAAGGCCAAGCCCGCACAAGAGAAAAAGAAAGATATCACCAATGGTGAAGCCCCTAAGGGCAACACCACTAATGATGATAATGCGGGAAATGCTAACCCTCACTATGTTCTATTTAAAGATTATTATGGTGATGTTTATGCTAAATATGTTGGCCCATATGATGGTTATGTTGCTTGGTCTATTTGGGTCCCAAAGACCCTTGTTGCTAACAAAAGAGGACCCATTGAGAAATGGGTACCTAAATCCAAGAATTGATCTCATGTAGGACTATGCCGCCGGAGGTTCAAAATGGGTACTTGATAGTGGATGTACAAGTCATATGACCGGCGGCAAGAACCTCGTCAAGGAGTTGAGGCCCAACATAAACAATATCACCGTCTCCTTTGGCGATAATTCTACATCCGAGGTATTGGGTTTTGGCAAGGTTGTGGTTGCACACAACATAACACTTGTGGATGTCATGCTTGTCAAAACCCTTGGTTACAATTTGCTTTCCGTTTCCGCCCTTGGCAAGATGGGTTTCGCCGTCTTTATTGATAATGATATTGTGGTCCTCTTGTGGAGCAAGACTCTAAAAGTCGCTTTCGTTGGGTATCGCGAACATAACTTGTATGTGGTGGACTTTTCGGGGACCACCACTTCAAGTGCGATGTGCCTATTCGGAAAGGCGGATGTGGGTTGGTTGTGGCATCGCCGCCTAGCCCATGTCAACATGAGAACTTTGCAAAGTCTTCACAAGGGGAACCATATTGTGGGACTAATGGAAAGTGTTTCTTTTGCCAAAGATCGTGTGTGTAGGGCTTGTGTTGAAGGCAAAATGCATGACTCTCCGCATCCAAGCAAGACTATCATCTCTTCCAAGAGGATCTTGGAGCTCCTTCATGTGGATCTCTTTGGTCCCGTTACTCATGCAAGTCTTGGTGCGAAGAAACATTGCTTGGTGATTGTTGATGATTACTCAAGATACACTTGGGTCTACTTTCTCAAGACGAAATATGAGACTCAACAAATATTCATTGACTTTGCCACCGAAGTGCAACGCCAACACAACCTCCTCATTATGGCAATAAGAAGTGACAACGGCTCCGAGTTCAAGAACTACACACTCAATGATTTTCTTAGTGATGAGGGGATTCGTCATCAATATTCCGCTGCTTACACCCCTCAACAAAATGGTGTTGCGGAGAGGAAGAACCGGACTCTTATGGATATGGCAAGATCTATGATGGCGGAGTATAAATCCCGCTATAACTTTTGGGCCGAAGCCATCTCCACCGCTTGCCACTCTTCTAACCGGCTCTATCTCCGCAAGGGATTGAACAAGACTCCATATGAAATACTCACCGGCAACAAGCCTAATATCTCATACTTCAAGGTGTTCGGTTGTAAGTGTTTCTACAAAATCAAAGGAGTTCGTTTGTCTAAATTTGCTCCTAAAGCTTTGGAGGGTATATTTGTTGGTTACGGTGCCGAATCTCACACTTATAGAATCTTTGATATAGCCTCCGGGATTATCATCGAATCTTGTAGTGTGAGGTTCGAAGAAAATGATGGCTCCCAAGTGGGGCAAGTTGATGTATGTGCAGGTGATGAAATACCTCAAGATGCCATAGTAAGAATGGGTGTGGGATTTTTCCCCCCCATTGAGGGACACGGTGTGGCGTCTCGGGAAGGACTATGCTCTACCACGGTGGAGCCCTCATCCTCTCAACATCAACAAACCCCATCCCTTGAAGCTAATGATGCACCAACCCAAGAACAAGAAGAAAACCCTCCCTCTCATGTACAAGATCAAGGACAAGATCAACCTAGAATTCATGATGGCTCCGATGAGTATCCATTTGATATTTGCGCTTCACCAAATATTGTCCAAGATCAAGCACATGAGGATGAGCATTCTCAAGAAATTGAGGAAGCTCAAATTGAAGGTCAAGACGGGGACCCAAATGATCAAGTTGATCAAGTGACACCTCCAAGGCCTACCAAGGAGGAGATCGAGGCCCGTCGTCTAGCAAGAAGAGAAAGGCAACTTGAACGTCTTGAACACACACATGACAAGGTTCTTGGTGATGTAAGGGCAAAGGTCTCCACAAGAAGGCAATTGGCTAACTTTAGCAATCATCATGCTTATATCTCCGTTGTGGAACCCAAGAAAGTATTTGAAGCCCTTGAAGATTCGGATTGGGTGGAAGCCATGCATGAGGAACTCAACAACTTCAAGTGCAACAAAGTGTGGACCTTAGTAGAGAAGCCAAAAGAGTGCCGCAATGTTATTGGCACTAAGTGGATATTCAAGAACAAGCAAGATGAGTTTGGAAATATTGTGAGGAACAAGGCAAGATTGGTGGCTCAAGGTTTCTCTCAAGTTGAAGGAATTGACTTTGGAGAGACCTATGCTCCCGTGGCTCGTCTTGAGTCCATCTATCCTTCTTGCTTATGCATCGCATCATAACTTTAAGTTGCAACAAATGGATGTTAAAAGTGCATTTCTTAATGGTCCTTTGCATGAAGAGGTTTATGTTAAGCAACCCCCGGGGTTCGAGGATCTCAACTTTCCTAACCATGTCTACAAGCTTGATAAAGCACTTTATGGTCTCAAACAAGCTCCTAGAGCTTGGTACGAGCACCTTAAAGAATTGTTGGTAGACCGTGGGTTTGATGTTGGGTTAATCGATCCCACTCTTTTTACTAAGAGGGTTAATGGGGAGCTTTTCGTTTGCCAATTGTATGTTGATGATATTATCTTTGGCTCTACTAACAAAGCTTTCAATGATGAATTTTCAAAGCTTATGACCGATAGGTTTGAGATGTCTATGATGGGAGAGATGAAGTTCTTCCTTGGTTTTGAGATCAAGCAATTGAGAGGAGGAACCTTCATCAATCAAGCAAAATATCTCCAAGACATGCTCAAGAGGTTCAAGATGACCGAGTTGAAGGGCGTGGCCACTCCTATGGTTACCAAATGTCATCTTGCACTAGATCCCAATGGTAAAGAGGTGGATCAAAAGGTATACCGCTCCATGATTGGATCCTTGCTTTATCTTTGTGCATCTAGACCGGACATAGTGTTGAGTGTTGGTGTGTGTGCAAGGTATCAAGCTTCTCCTAAGGAGAGCCACATGATGGCTCTCAAAAGAATCTTTCGATATTTGGTTGATACCCCAAGATATGGTATTTGGTACCCCAAGGGCTCAAGCTTTATTCTCAATGGATATACCGATGCGGATTGGGCGGGTGACAAGGATGATAGGAAATCAACTTCCGGGGCTTGCCAATTCCTTGGTAGGTCCTTGGTGTGTTGGTCTTCTAAGAAGCAAAATTGTATATCTCTCTCCACCGCCGAAGCCGAATATGTTGCCGCCGCAAGTGGATGCACTCAATTGTTATGGATGAGGCAAACTTTAAAGGAATACGGTGTCATTTGTGACAAAGTGCCTCTATTATGTGACAATGAAAGTGCCATCAAGATTGCCTATAATCCGGTGCAACATTCAAGAACGAAGCATATTGAGATCCGGAATCATTTCATTAGGGAATCATTTCATTAGGGATCATGTTGCCCGTGGTGATATTGAGCTTATCTATGTTCCTACCAAAGATCAACTTGCCGATATATTCACGAAGCCTCTTGATGAAGCAAGGTTCTCTTATTTGAGGAATGAGCTAAATATCATTGATTCAAGGAGTATAGCTTGACCATCTTGCAAACACACCTTTGTCTCAAAACTTTATTTGGTTTAGATGTGGGCATGGAAATAGGGGGAGTGCGGTTTAAACTATTGAGCTATCCCTCCCCCCATAATGCCAACATTAAAAGAAATCATTCTCTTTATATCATATAATGATATGTGAGCTTCAATGATGAGTAGTGGTTTTGGGCCCAAGATACATCTTCGCGGTGCCATGCCATAACACTCATATATGGTGGCCTAGGCCACCACACTCTTCTTTGTGAAGAGTTGGAGTTATTTGAGTCTTATCGCCTTTTATTTGACAACTCCATGTTCTTATGGGAAATCACTCTAGTTTGGCCTTATTTGCTCATATCTTGCAAACTTGAGTGATCATGTACCATTAACAGTTTGTATCTTCTACAACCTAAGCCTACTCCCTACCATAAGCCATTTCCATCTTGCTCATTTGTCATGTTTGGTAAAAACTTGGAGTTTGAGGTGTTTCGGTCGGATGATCTAGGTCGCTCCATCTTATTGGTAAATTTGCACCTTATATGTGACGTGATACTTTATTGCATCACACATGAGTCTTGCAAATAACCAACGAAAGATGGGACGGATTCCCCGTGATTCTGGAATTTTTCAGAACCCCGGATTATCCGGCCCCAGGCGACCCCGGATTATCCGGCCCGGCCGGATTATCCGCCTTAAACTAGGGCCGGATTATCCGGCCTGGGCAGATCTTGAAAGGGTTGAGGACGAGGCCGCGGGGGGGCAAACGGTTCACACCACCCCCACGCGCCTCTCTCTCCTCTTTCTCCTCTCAAGTTCGCCGGACCTCCTCCTCCTCGCCGGAGACGCTCCGTCCGCCCCCTCTCGGAGTTCGTGGGTGGATCGGGTGCATCTCCTCCCTAGCTACCTTCTCCTCCAAGCGGTTTCCACAATGGATGTGGGTATGATTCACAATCTCTAACCCTAGATGTTGTGTTTTATATGTGCTATTTTCTTGGTGGAATTGGTGTCTAGTTGTTCCAAATCTTGTGTAATGTACTCCTCTTGCATGCTATGAGGCCGATCTAGTCTTAGACATGATTTTGATTGGAAAACTGCAAATCTCGCAGGGCCGGATTATCCCCCCCCCGAGCTGGCCGGATTATCCGGCCGGCCGGATTATCCGCCCCCAGGGGACACCGGATTATCCGGCCTGGAGCTTCATCGCCGCTGCAGTTTGGCTTCAATCTATCATGTCTAGATTTGTACCGACTTATAGCATGTTTCTCGAGTATATTACTGTATCTTACATGACTTATGAGCATTACCTTTCCTTTGCTACCCGCCTTTGCTTCTCACAGGTGGTGCTTCTCGGGGTGGTCGGAGACGCTCAAGGCATGATCGATCTAGTGATGAGTTTGCCTCCAATGCACCTCGCAAGTCCGTCACTTCAAGGCGGAAGAACAAGGAAGTGAGGGAGAACTACAAGACCATGGACCCAGTTTCTTACTCCGCTATCCGTTTGAAGAACTGGTATGATGATGTCCCAAGGGATGAAGACATAGCGGGCAGGAGATATTGGTGCACTGAGCAGGAGTTCATCTTCAAGGACATCTATGAGCCCATGAAGAATCTGAGACCCATGCAAGCTATCGATGTGGACATTCTGGCAATCAACGATCACTTTGAAGATGCTATCTGGGTAGCTGGAAAGATGGGCTTGCATGATATCATGAAGATTCAGTGTGACTGTAACATCCCAACCTTGTGTTTATAAATAAATGAGTGATCATGTGCATCTCATGCATGTAGTTTGCATTTGAGTAAATTTTTGCATCAAAGTTTAATAATTTTCAATTATGCAATTCCCTCTCTGTTTCTTCTCCATTCCAAAATCTCTCAAGATTTTCAAAATTAGACAACATGGCATTGTTGTTTCAACAAGTCCATGTGTGTTTAATATCTTCTCTGCAAAATTTGAGTTTCAAACAAAATTCAAAACAGAGTTGGATTTGGATTTTGAATTGGAGAAACAAAACCAGAAAAAAATAAAGGGAGAAACCCCTCTCTCTTCTCTCTCATGGGCGCAGCCCATCTCTCCTTCCCTCTCTTTTCTCTCTGGCTCGGCCCAACACAGCCCAGCAAGCAACCAAAGCAGCCCAGAATTTGTCCAGGGGGCTTTTTGCAAAATCGTCGTCTTCCCCGCGCATCCAAGCTGCTGCCTGGCAGCAGCCCGACCGAGCGATGGCGCCGGCGGCCACGATGCGCCCCGCCGCCCCCGGCGACCTACAAAAGTTCGCCGCCGCCGCGCCCTGGAACCCTAGCCCCAGTCTCCCCCTCCCCCGCTCTCTCCCGCGCCCCCTAGAACCCTAACCCTAGCTCACGGTAACCGGCCGGCCACCGTCGATTCCGGGCCGGAGCTCCCGCGGCACCGACCCCGCCATCGCGCTCGGGGTGAGCAGGCGAATCTCCCGTGCCCTCGCGCTCCCTCCCCCTCTCTAGCGCGCCGCGGCTCTGCCGGCCGCCGCCGCCTTCGCCGGCCCACGCTCGGTGGCCAATAGCGGCGCCGCCAAACGGCCCAGCGTCGCCCCGGTCTTTGCCCGCGCGCCCTTTGCGGCTCCAATCGGCGGATTGGAGCTCCGCCCGAGCTCAGTGAGCAATGGCGCGCGACGTCGCATGACGTCGCGTGACGCCATAATTACATTTTATATTTTGTATTTTATTTCTATTTTCTTTAAAATAGAAAATAATATGACATGCGGGCCCTACTGTCAGATATTTAATAATTTCATAAATGTTTAGAAAAGAATAAAATTATGACATGTGGGTCCAACTTTTATTATTTTTATATAATTTTCAGAAATTGATTTAAAATGAATTAAACTTGGAAAATTCATAACTAATTCATTTTAAATCAGAAAAATACAAATAATATATCAAAATGATCAGAAAAACAAATCCTAGTTGTTTATCCATGTTTCATACATCTTTGAACCAATTAAATATGAGCCTTAGTAGAAACCCTTATTTGACCCCTCTCATATGTCGGGATCGATGCCGAACCCCCTTTAATTTATGTCGATGCACCTAGGGTTACCCAAACCCCTTTAATATGACATGTCATCATATTTTATGTGCATTGCATTGTACCTTGTCTTGATTGTGCTCTTCCTTTCCGGTATTTGGTTCTTCTCGATAGGGACCGAACGCGAGCCTGAGATCAACGCCACCGAAGAGCAGCACCAGAACAACGAGGGACAAGGCAAGCCCTAACCTGGTTCATATATGGTTTCGAAATGCTTTTACTTCTGGTTCTTACATATTGCATCCGCTTCAAATATGTTTTATCGGCAGTTGTAGATATCCTATGTGTGCATATTCCATCCTTGTAGCCCAGAGTTCCTGATCCACCGCTCCCAGCAAAACTAGGTCTGAGCTTGTTCGCATCGCTAGAGCCGTATATGTGTTATGCTTAGCCATGCTTAGCTGTTGAAGTCTGATCCATCCGGTTGATGAATCAGAGCTACGAATGAACCTAGTTTGACAGGATGACGTGGTAAGATCAGTGATGATGTTAATAAACATGTTAAAGGCTTGGATGGGCCGCCACATGGGGATGTGGTGATTTGACTCGTTCTCGCCGATACTAGGACCTGAGTTCTCGCCTTCGGAACCAAGACTGAGCGTACAGCCACACGGGGCCCATGGGAACCCCTTGGCCCGAACTTACCTAGCTTACCCATGAGTCAATTAGTTTGCGTGTTCCATTTGGCATTCTGCATGGCGAAGGCGTGGAAAAGGTTTTCAAAGGTGCATCATACAGGGATGTGGCTAGGGTGAAGGATGCTGTAGGCATTGAACTGGATCCCCTGCGCACAATGACCGGGACCGCCTCGGAGAGTGGCTACCTACGATGACGGAGCTCCCCAGTTAGTTTGACTCATGGAATAGGCGAAGTAAGGGAAAGGTTTTGGTCGACCACCCTCTGCCAGCACACCAAGGAAGTGTGTTATACTAGTGGCACTAAGAGTCGGTCGGCGCGTGTGGATAAAATTGTACACCCCTGCAGGGTAAATCTTTTCGAAAAGCCGTGTCCACGGTTATGGACGACTTGGTGATGGATTCTGTGATCATAGACAACTTGAACCTAATCGTAAAACTTGTTGTCAATGTGTGATAAGGATCCCCTCTCAGGGTGTCGAGGGGGTGATCCTAGGTGATAGGTTCAGGTGATGATGAAGATTCGGTGGATTCAACATGATGATATTAGAGCTAGAGTTGATATCGCTCTCTTACCCCTTTTGAAAATGGTCTGAATAGACGAGCTTCTGCTCCCTCCTGTTTACAAAGGAAAACTGGCTTTCCGCAAAATAAGCTCCACATAAAGCCTCGCATACCCGCTTTGCTAACAGGTTGTACTAAGTCTTGCTGAGTCCCTGTACTCAGCCTTGCATGCTTTGTTTCAGACGAAGTCCTTCCAACAGATGGTGGCTTCTACCTTGACGTCGACGAGTAGTTCGGAGTTCCTCAGGCGGCAGCCTGAGACTTATGGGCTGGGACGTCGCCTTATGTTATGGCCTCTTAGGCCCTTTGCAGTCTTGTTATCTAGATAACATAATTTGCTTTCCGTTGCTTGTTGAATTGTGGTCAGTGACCTCTGCGTGTAATAAATTTGGATCTTAACTCTGTTAAGAGTTGTAATATATTTGCTTTCAGTCGTAGAGTCACTGTTGTGTTACCGATTCTCACCCTGTAGGCCCTAGAGATCTAGGTTAGGCTTATGCCAGATGTGATATCTGGGTTTGTCTAGCCCTGACCTCCGGGGTCGCGACAGGTTTTGGTATCAGAGCAGGACTGCCTGTAGGAAACCCTTTCTATTGGTCGATGTTGAGTCTAGTGGTTGTGAAAACTATTTGAAAGCTAAAAGTATTTGCGAAAATCTGATTAGGATTCTTTTTACTCCTTATCTGGTATCGCTCTAATTCAAAGTCACACCTTACCTTGTGTTGATTTGGAAAAGTTTTACCATCTCTTCTGGTCTTTCAAAACTTAGGTGCCTCAAGGGCAGGTCGTTTCTTAACCAGTTGACTTGAGTTGAGTTCTCTAAAGTCTTGTGTGTTACTTGTTCTCTCTTTGTTTCGTTTCAATTGAGAGATTTCTTTCCATCATGATCTCTCTACTTTATGGGTTCCACATCATCTTGTTCTAGGCTTCGAGGTTTCCTTTCACCTCGGATGTCTCCTTTTTATTTGATTGGGTACTTCTGAAGCTAGGTATGGCTTCTTGAAAGTTACCTTGTGATTACTACCTCGTAGTGTCCTTTGTGTCACTCAGATAGTAGTTACTCCTTTCTCTGTGTTTTAACCCTTGGACTTGAACCGAAGGTCCCGGATTGTGCTGGGTTCTTTTGAACCTCAGTACATGATGCTGGCCTTTAACCCAAGATCCATTCCGTTGATCCCTCCTCCGGTCGTGCTCGTCTGACCCATGTCTCTGCTGATGAGGCTGAAGAGGATCCAAGCGTCCTAATGGGTACGCTCTATATAAACTCAATCCTAGCTACAGTTCTGTTTGATTCCGGAGCATCGCATACATTCATATCTCAAGAGTTTGCACAAAAGCATGATATACCCTTCGAGACAATGCCCTCCCCTCTAGAGATCACAACTCCTGGGTCTCGTTGGCAAACCATTTGGATTACCCGTGAGGTCATAATCAGTATAGGGCATCTTTTGTTCCCCACCTCTCTCATTGCCCTCAAGTCAACTGACATTGATGTCATCTTGGGCATGGATTGGCTAGTAAAGCACAAGGCTGTCATTGATTGCGCAGCTAGGTCTATTGTTCTGACCGATCTTTCTGGCAAAAGTATTCTGTATTGGGCTCCATCCGCAATACCTCCATCGGCAAGGTTTACCCCTGAAGCCGAGTTGTATGCCGTTGAAGCCCTACCTAAACCAGAAATCTCTGATGTCTGGGTGGTCCGTGACTTCCCAGATGTCTTCCCTGAAGAGTTACCTGGCATGCCACCTGATCGAAGTGTGGACTTTGTCATTGAGTTGGTTCCCGGAACTGCTCCTGTTTCCCGGAGACCATATCGTATGCCTCCGGAAGAGTTGGTTGAACTGAAGAAGCAGTTAGAGGAGTTAGAAGAGAAGAACTTCATCCAACCTAGTACTTCTTCCTGGGGATGCCCTACCCTCTTTGTCAAGAAGAGAGATACAAACATTCCGCGGCTGGTTATTGATTACCGTCCGCTCAACGCAGTGACCATCAAGAACAAATACCCTCTTCCTATAATCAATGATCTTTTTGATCAGTTGTCCGGTGCCACAGTCTTCTCCAAGATGGATTTGAGATCAGGGTACCATCAAATCAAAATCCGAAAGGAGGACATTCCAAAGACAGCGTTCACAACTCGTTATGGTCTTTACGAGTACACTGTCATGTCCTTTGGCCTTACAAATGCTCCTGCCACTTTTATGCGGCTCATGAACTCTGTTTTCATGGAGTATCTTGACAAGTTCGTCGTGGTCTACATCGACGATATTCTGATCTACTCCAAAACCGAAGATGAACATGATGAACATCTTCGTCTGGTGCTAACCAAACTTCGTGAGCACCGTCTCTACGCCAAATTCTCCAAATGTGAGTTCTGGTTAAAAGAGCTCATCTTTTTGGGTCATGTTATCTCTGAAAAAGGTGTTGCAGTCATTCCAGATAAAGTTCAAGCCGTTCTTGACTGGAAGACACCTAAGTCAGCTAAGGAGATTCGAAGTTTTCTCGGTCTGGCGGGTTATTACCGCCGATTCATTGAAAATTTCTCCAAGATTGCCAAGCCAATGACCGATCTTCTCAAGAAAGACAAGAAGTTCGAATGGTCAGAAAAGGCTGAAGAAAGTTTCCAGGTTTTGAAAACCAAGCTGACTACTGCTCCTGTGCTCGTCCTTCCGGACACAAGCAAAGACTTCGTTGTCTATTGCGATGCCTCTCTCCAAGGGCTCGGATGTGTGCTGATGCAAGATGGCCATGTGGTGGCCTATGCCTCTCGACAGTTGAAACCACATGAGCTCAATTATCCTACTCATGATCTCGAGCTTGCAGCTGTGATCCATGCTCTTAAGCAATGGCGACCCTACCTTTATGGTAATCGTTGCGAGTTGTACTCGGATCATCAAAGTCTGAAGTATCTTTTCACCCAGCCGGATCTGAATAACAGACAGAGAAGATGGTTGGAAGTCATAAAAGATTATGACTTGGGTCTCAACTATAAACCCGGCAAAGCCAATGTCGTTGCTGACGCGCTAAGTCGGAAGTCCTATTGCAACAATCTGATGGTTAAGCAAGCGCAACCTTCTCTCTATGAGGAACTTGCAAAACTCAACCTTGAGATTGTTCCTAGTGGATTCCTTGCTAATCTAGAGGTGAAGCCCTCTCTTGAAGACCAGATCAATAAGGCTCAGAAGCAAGATTCTGGCATTACCGAGATCAAGAAGAACATTGCTAGCGGAGTTGCTAAATGTTTCTCCATTGATGATCAAGGTACCGTTTATTTCGGTAAACGTCTAGTCGTGCCGGATAAATCGGATCTCAAAGAGCTAATCCTTAAAGAAGCTCACGAGTCACCCCTTTCCATCCATCCTGGTAGTACCAAGATGTATCGGGATCTTCGCCAAAGATTCTGGTGGTCCGGGATGAAGCAAGAAATCGCTAAGTTCGTTGCTGAATGCGACGTTTGTCGTCGTGTGAAGGCTGAACATCAAAGACCTGCTGGCACTCTCCAACCTCTATCAATTCCAGAGTGGAAATGGGATGAAATTGGCATGGATTTCATTACCGGTCTCCCCAAGACCAAAAATGGAAGAGATGCTATATGGGTAGTCATTGATCGTCTATCCAAGGTTGCTCACTTCCTTCCTATCCGAGAAGACATAAAAGCTAGTCAACTAGCAGATCTGTATATCTCACGGATAGTCAGTCTTCATGGTGTTCCTAAGAAGATCATTTCTGATCGTGGGAGTCTGTTTACCTCAAAGTTCTGGTCTAGCTTTCAACAAGCTATGGGAACTCGTCTTTCCTTCAGCACAGCCTATCATCCTCAAACCGGTGGTCAAACCGAAAGAGTGAATCAAATTCTTGAAGACATGCTCAGGGCATGTGTTATATCCTTCGGTAAAGATTGGGAAAAGTGCCTTCCATTTGCCGAGTTCACCTATAACAACAGCTTCCAATCTAGCCTGGGCATGGCAACTTTCGAAGCTTTGTATGGTAGAAGGTGTAGAACTCCTTTGAACTGGTCCGAAACCGGAGAAAGAAAGTTCTTTGGACCAGATATAATCAATGAAGCAGAAGATCAAGTTCGCATCATTCGCGAGCGTCTGAAAACTGCTCAGTCACGCCAAAAGAGCTATTATGATCGCCATCATCAAGAAGTGAAGTATGAAATTGGTGATCAAGCTTATCTTCGGGTCACTCCTCTCAAGGGTGTCCGTCGCTTCGGTATCAAAGGCAAACTAGCACCTCGCTATGTTGGTCCTTTCCGCGTCCTTGCCAAGCGTGGTAATGTTTCTTACAAGTTGGAGTTACCTTCCAACTTTCCTGAAGTTCATGATGTCTTCCATGTGTCTCAACTCAAGCGTTGCTTCAAAGATCCTATCCGTGGTGTTGATCACGAGACTCTTGACCTTCAAGAGGATCTAACTTATCGAGAACATCCTGTTCGTATCCTTGATGAAGCCGAGCGTAAAACTCGACGTCAGAGCATCAAGTTCCTGAAAGTTCAGTGGTCTAATCATTCTGAGCAAGAAGCAACCTGGGAACGAGAAGATCGTTTACGATCTGAGTACCCTTCCTTCTTTTCTAAAATCTAGGAATCTCGAGGACGAGATTCTTGTAAGGGGGTAGAGTTGTAACATCCCAACCTTGTGTTTATAAATAAATGAGTGATCATGTGCATCTCATGCATGTAGTTTGCATTTGAGTAAAAATTTTTGCATCAAAGTTTAATAATTTTCAATTATGCAATTCCCTCTCTGTTTCTTCTCCATCCCAAATCTCTCAAGATTTTCAAAATTAGACAACATGGCATTGTTGTTATTCAACAAGTCCATGTGTGTTTAATATCTTCTCTGCAAAATTTGAGTTTCAAACAAAATTCAAAACAGAGTTGGATTTGGATTTTGAATTGGAGAAACAAAACGAGAAAAATAAAGGGAGAAACCCCTCTCTCTTCTCTCTCATGGGCGCAGCCCATCTCTCCTTCCCTCTCTTTTCTCTCGGCTCGGCCCAACACAGCCCGCAAGCAACCAAAGCAGCCCAGAATTTGTCCAGGGGCTTTTGCAAAATCGTCGTCTTCCCGCATCAAGTGCTGCTGGCGCGGCCAGCCAGCGATGGCGCCGGCGGCCGATGCGCCCGCCGCCCGGCGACCTACAAAGTTCGCCGCCGCCGCGCTGGAACCCTAGCCCCGTCTCCCCCTCCCCGCTCTCTCCGCGCCCCTAGAACCCTAACCCTAGCTCACGGTAACCGGCCGGCCACCGTCGATCCGCGCCGGCGAGCTCCCCCGGACCGCCGACCCCGCCTCGCGCTCGGGTGAGCAGGCGAATCTCCCGTGCCCTCGCCCGCTCCCTCCCCCTCTCTAGCGCCGCCGCCGGCTCTGCCCGGCCGCCTCGCCGCCGGCCACGCTCCGGTGGCCAATAGCGGCGGCGCCACCAATTGGCGTCGCCGGGTCTTTGCCGCCCGCGCGCCCTTTTGCGGCTCCAATCGGCGGATTGGAGCTCCGCCCGCTCACGTGAGCAATGGCCGCGGTCGCATGACGTCGTGACGCCATAATTACATTTTATATTTTCTGTATTTTATTTCTGTATTTTCTTTAAAATAGAAAATAATATGACATGCGGGCCCTACTGTCAGATATTTAATAATTTCATAAATGTTTAGAAAAGAATAAAATTATGACATGTGGGTCCAACTTTTATTATTGTTATATAATTTTCAGAAATTGATTTAAAATGAATTAAACTTGGAAAATTCATAACTAATTCATTTTAAATCAGAAAAATACAAATAATATATCAAAATGATCAGAAAAACAAATCCTAGTTGTTTATCCATGTTTCATACATCTTTGAACCAATTAAATATGAGCCTTAGTAGAAACCCTAATTTGACCCCTCTTATATGTCGGGATCGATGCCGAACCCCCTTTAATTTATGTCGATGCACCTAGGGTTACCCAAACCCCTTTAATATGACATGTCATCATATTTTATGTGCATTGCATTGTACCTTGTCTTGATTGTGCTCTTCCTTTCCGGTATTTGGTTCTTCTCGATAGGGACCGAACGCGAGCGTGAGATCAACGCCACCGAAGAGCAGCACCAGAACAACGAGGGACAAGGCAAGCCCTAACCTGGTTCATATATGGTTTCGAAATGCTTTTACTTCTGGTTCTTACATATTGCATCCGCTTCAAATATGTTTTATCGGCAGTTGTAGATATCCTATGTGTGCATATTCCATCCTTGTAGCCCAGAGTTCCTGATCCACCGCTCCCAGCAAAACTAGGTCTGAGCTTGTTCGCATCGCTAGAGCCGTATATGTGTTATGCTTAGCCATGCTTAGCTGTTGAAGTCTGATCCATCCGGTTGATGAATCAGAGCTACGAATGAACCTAGTTTGACAGGATGACGTGGTAAGATCAGTGATGTTGTTAATAAACATGTTAAAGGCTTGGATGGGCCGCCACATGGGGATGTGGTGATTTGACTCGTTCTCGCCGATACTAGGACCTGAGTTCTCGCCTTCGGAACCAAGACTGAGCGTACAGCCACACGGGGCCCATGGGAACCCCTTGGCCCGAACTTACCTAGCTTACCCATGAGTCAATTAGTTTGCGTGTTCCATTTGGCATTCTGCATGGCGAAGGCGTGGAAAAGGTTTTCAAAGGTGCATCATACAGGGATGTGGCCGGGGTGAAGGATGCTGTAGGCATTGAACTGGATCCCCTGCGCACAATGACCGGGACCGCCTCGGAGAGTGGCTACCTACGATGACGGAGCTCCCCAGTTAGTTTGACTCATGGAATAGGCGAAGTAAGGGAAAGGTTTTGGTCGACCACCCTCTGCCAGCACACCAAGGAAGTGTGTTATACTAGTGGCACTAAGAGTCGGTCGGCGCGTGTGGATAAAATTGTACACCCCTGCAGGGTAAATCTTTTCGAAAAGCCGTGTCCACGGTTATGGACGACTTGGTGATGGATTCTGTGATCATAGACAACTTGAACCTAATCGTAAAACTTGTTGTCAATGTGTGATAAGGATCCCCTCTCAGGGTGTCGAGGGGGTGATCCTAGGTGATAGGTTCAGGTGATGATGAAGATTCGGTGGATTCAACATGATGATATTAGAGCTAGAGTTGATATCGCTCTCTTACCCCTTTTGAAAATGGTCTGAATAGACGAGCTTCTGCTCCCTCCTGTTTACAAAGGAAAACTGGCTTTCCGCAAAATAAGCTCCACATAAAGCCTCGCATACCCGCTTTGCTAACAGGTTGTACTAAGTCTTGCTGAGTCCCTGTACTCAGCCTTGCATGCTTTGTTTCAGACGAAGTCCTTCCAACAGATGGTGGCTTCTACCTTGACGTCGACGAGTAGTTCGGAGTTCCTCAGGCGGCAGCCTGAGACTTATGGGCTGGGACGTCGCCTTATGTTATGGCCTCTTAGGCCCTTTGCAGTCTTGTTATCTAGATAACATAATTTGCTTTCCGTTGCTTGTTGAATTGTGGTCAGTGACCTCTGCGTGTAATAAATTTGGATCTTAACTCTGTTAAGAGTTGTAATATATTTGCTTTCAGTCGTAGAGTCACTGTTGTGTTACCGATTCTCACCCTGTAGGCCCTAGAGATCTAGGTTAGGCTTATGCCAGATGTGATATCTGGGTTTGTCTAGCCCTGACCTCCGGGGTCGCGACAGTGACTTTAGCCCAGCTTTGGTGAAGCAGTTCTTTGCCACTTTGGCAATCAGGAAAGATGAGGAACACACCATGGAATGGATGACTGGCTCCACTCACTGCAGTGCCACTCTGCGCCAGTTTGCTGGTTATCTTGGAGTTCCTGTTGATGGGGGTCGTCGACTTCATGGACCACAACAGACAGATAAGAATGCTCTTATGCATCTCTACACCTCAGCGGGAAAAATTGGTCAAGCTAAGGGGCTGCTTCCCATATACAGTCAGTTGCTTCGGTTCTTTCGGGCAACCATTTGCCCAAGTGGTGGCAACAATGATGCTCTTCGGGGAACCCTTGTGGACCTTATGCACCTCAGCTATAAGTGTGCTCGTGATGTGAATGAAGAACGGGACTACACTCTTGATGTCATGGACTTTATCTTCCATGAGATCCATGATGCCATGGTCTCCCGGACCACCATACCCTATGCACCCTACATTCAGCTTCTCATCAACAACTCTGTGGCTAGGGTTGGTGAAGACATAAGTGGGTATCCTTTGGTGAAGCACCATGTCAAGAAGCCCTACAAGCTTAAGCCAGTCTCTTCAGCCGTACCTGCTCCTGACACTTTCATGCGTGATGCTCGCTCTAGTGGCTTTGCTCCTGCTCGTCACCCTGATGTCCCGGCTATGAGGAAGCAAGTGAGCCGGCTTAGTTGGTTTCAGCGTCACATCTTGTGCATGAACATTGAGATACACAAGGAAAACTATGCTGCTAGCCGAGAGCGTTCTGAGATTAAGCACACTCAGGCGGTTATTCTTCACAAGCTCAGTGGTGATCAAGGACCCCCGCCTCAGCCTCCAGCTCACCAGGGTTACAGTGGATGGCACTCTGCACAGGTTCCATGGAGTGAACTTGATGACTGCCTTCAAAGGTCCAACACCTCTCGCCGCTCCCCGGATGCACCTGACACTGATGAGGATGAAGAGGAAGCGGCAGACGAGTCCGATGATGATTATGCCTCCGAGTGATTCCCATGGGACGAGTAGCATCGCGCTTGTCCCCTTTTTGGCGTTTCGATGCCAAAGGGGGAGAAGTGTTCTATTAGGAACTATCTCGGGGATTTGCATGGTTTGGGCACAAGCATTTGCGTTTACCATTCCTTTATTGCTTGTGTTCCCTCGTATTTGCTCTATTTGCTTTGGTTGTGTCTCGTTTAAAACTATGTGCTATGTGGTGTGAGACATTGTTAAGTGTGAGACATTGTTATGGTTTTCGGATTTCTATATGTTGAGATCAAGGATGCTATATTATGTGTGATGTTATATCTCCGTATCTTATATCTACACATGGGTATGACTTCTTGCATCCTATCTCAACTTCATATTTGTTTATGTCTCGTGTTAGAGCTCATGATGGATATCTCTAGTGTTGAGGCAACTCAATCCTATGTGTTGTGTATTTGTATTCAAATGCAAATTACTTATATGCACACATGTAGGGGGAGTGCCTCTATGTTTTTGCCATCATGTTTGTCTCTATAGTTATTCTCTTGCAAATCCGTATATTGTCATCAAACACCAAAAAGGGGGAGATTGAAAGAACATCTCTCATACTATGTTTTGAGTGTTTGATGTCAATGTATGTGATACACTAATGATTGTTTAAGTGGTACAGGGATTACATAGATATTTATTCATGTGTGTTGGATTTGATCATCTGCCAAAAGATATCTGAAAAAGTTGGGTAGGCCGGATAATCCGGGCCGGATATTGTTGAAATACACTACAAGAAAAGTTCTGATAGACAACGTCCCAAAATCGTCAACTAAGGGGCATTTTTCGTCGCCTATGGGCCTAACCCGACGATATGGGTTCCGTTGTCGAAACTGCGTCAGCAAAGTCCAACGACGATTTTTCGGTCCGTCGCGCTTGGCGCCCTTCCGCCACGGAAAATCGGACCGTTGCGGAAGTGTTTTCGGAGCCCGTTGTGCGACGTCATGCAAACGACACGTGGCAGTTAGCGATTAACGGCGTTAACCGCTGAAACCCCGTGGTAGATGGTAGGCCCACACGAGGCTGCCACGTCTTAAGCGGGCGGGCAGATGACATAGTTTGACCGGTCAACTATATAGCTCGGGGTCCATTAGTTACGTGGGCCGGGCCTAACCTCTAATGTTGACTGGTCAAAAGTTAAATGGGCCGGCCCATTTAACATGTGGGTCCACCTTACACAATGGGCGCCCAAGAAGCAAGTGGGCCGGGCCAAAAACACGTGGGTCCCACTTTCCCGTTAAAAGGCGGCCCATTTAGTGTGTGGGGCCCACCGTATAGCAAGTGGGCCGGCCCAACAAGCTAGTGGGCCGGGCCAAAAACACAGGTGGGTCCCACTTTCTGTTAAAGGGCCGCCCATTTAGTGTGTGGGGTCCACCATATAGCAAGTGGGCCGGCCCAACAAGCTAGTGGGCCGGGCCAAAAACACAGTGGGACCCATCTTCTGTTAAAGGGCGGCCCATTTAGTATGTGGGGTCCACAATAGCAAGTGGGCCCGCCCAGATAGTGGGCGGGCAAAAACACATGTGGGTCCCACTTTCCTGTTAATGGGCGCCCATTTGGTATGTGGGGCCCACCATATGAGTGGGCGCAAGATATGGGCCGGGCCAAAACAGTGGGTCCCACATTCCTATTAATGGGTCGGCCCAACAAGATAGTGGGCGGGCAAAAACACGGTGGGTCCACTTCCACTTAAAGGCCCATTTACCATGTGGGACCACCATGAGCAAGTGGGCGGCCCAACAAGATAGTGGGCGGCCCAATAAGCACAGGTGGGCCCCCTTTGGCGGCCCATCTAGTGTGGGGTCCACAATATAGCAAGTGGGCCCCACAAGATATTGGGCCGGGCCAAAAACACAGGGGTCCCGCTTTCCTCTTAAAGGGCCGGCCCATTTATTATGTGGGGTCCTCCAAAAAAGCAAATGGGCTGGCCCAACTATTTAGTGGGCCGGCCCAGTAGTTGGTGGGGTCCACCCTTAAAGCAAGTGGGCCAGCCCAATTAGTGTGTGGGGTCCACCGTAAATCAAATGGGCTGGCCCAAGAAGTAAGTGGGCCAGCCCGTTTAGTTGCTGTTTATATGCCGGCATAATATGCGCTTTAGGATTTTGCGGGCAGGCACATATGTGATTTCGTTTAATTGGGCCGTTTAAGGGATGGGAATTCGTGATTTAGATACTGAGAATATTTACGCAGCATTGATTTCTGTCGGATAGCCTCACTTACCACAAGCACCAAAGAAAAAATGCGCGAAAGAACTATAAAAACTAACTAAATATTACATCAGCTGCAAGGCATTGAAAAAATATTACAGAACCCAGAGAAATTGAATGGTAATTAAACCTAGCAATACAATGAAGCGATCCGGCAATCTTTTAAGTTGTCCATGCAGCACCTATATCTGAAACAAAGACATTACAAGTTAAGATAGCAACAATGGAAAGGCAATGACACTACAATATTGTTTGGCAAAGAATTTGGAACTCATCATTTCGTCGTTATAACAAGATCATTGTAATGCGCACAATAAGCAAACAAAGAGTGCATGCCGCATACCAACAGCCAATATAACAGAGCATGTTAGAATGAAACAGCAGACTTACTACTGTCGAGTCCCATGCAAACCAACATGTTCAGGGAGTACAAAATTGGCATGAACAACATAGTAGCAGGCTATAAATTTTGTAACAACGACTGAGCAAGATGAAGTTATGATGGCTACATCTACAGAGCAGGGAATGTAAACCAAAAATAGAAGTTACGATGGCAAAAGCTAAAGAGGAGGGAATGTGAACCAACATGTGCCAAGTGCAATTACTTCATTTTGGCCGTGAACTAAATAATACTCCTGAACTTATAGTGAAGGGGATGCAAATCAAGATGTTTCGGGATATAAACTTGTAATGAGCAACACATGGAGGATAGTTAATGCTGGAGCTTAGGATGGACCAGATACAGAATATAGTGGGATCACCTGTGAACTTGTATAAGAGGGAATGCAAACCAATATGTTCAGCTTTCCATATGTGAGCGTCATGCCAAGTCAGAGAAACAAGTCAATAATGCAGCTTTTGAAGAACAAGATGGCACGCAAAATTATTATCTAGTAGTATGACAAGTTTATTTGTACTACAGGCTAGATAGCAGAGTGATAGCATGCCAAACTAAGTCCTTACTTTGTTAGCTTACAATGAACTAGATACAAAACAATGGCATCACCTGTAGTACAGGGAATGCAAGCCAACATGTTCATGGAGTAAAAAATTGGCACAAACAACATAGTAGCAGGCCATAATTTTTGTAACAACGACTGAGCAAGATAAAGTTATGATGGCTAGATCTACAGAGCAGGGAATGTAAACCAAATATAGAAGTTACGATGCCAAAAGCTATAGAGCAGGGAATGCGAACCAACATGTGCAATTACTTAAAATTGGCCATGAACTAAATAATAGCAGGATGTTACTATAATACCTACAGTATAATTTTTGTAACAACGACTGAGCAAGATAGAAGTTATGATGGCTACATCTACAGAGCAGGGAATGCAAACCAAAATGTTCAATCGCTTAAAGTTAGCAATGAAGTAGAAAATAGCAAGGTGTTACGGTCATAGCTAGGAATGAACTAAAAGAGCTTCAGACAAACAAGCATCTGAACCCAGAACATGGCGCTAAAACAAGGGACTTACATTAGGAGAAGCACTCTGTGGGAGTCACAGCAGATCTTCCTGGGGTTGATAGATCCGGTGATGAAGTACGCTACATGTGCTACTTGGGGTTGGAGAGACGGCCATTACACTTCATGGTTACTCATCTCGTCTGCAAAAACGTAACGGCGCGTCGTTAGCACAAACAGGTTCCCCCAAGATTAAACAAGAACTTGCAGGCAAGCAATAGAAAAGCGACAGTAGAAGAGTTTAGATCATACACGGCGCCGTGAAGCAGATCCGGTTCATGCACAGCGGTGTCGGTGAGCAAGATCCGATGCGGTGGACGACGGATCCGGCGAAGCGGCTCCGGTGGGGTGGACGATGCCGCAGCTGAAGCGACTGCGGTAGACTGCTGGATGAGCATATGGTTTCGAGGTTCGGCGGGGATGATCCGGTCCGGTTGATGACGGCGTCGATGAAGCGGCTCCGGCAGGCAGCCGGATGACGAGGATCGCGAGGCCTCGGGTAGGCCAGGGAAGTCCGGCGGGGATGTTCCGGTGCGGTGGTCGTGGAGGTGGGAGAGAGAGGGACTTGGGAAGTTCCGGTGGGTGGTCTCAGAGGAGAGAGTGAGGGAAATGAATTTTTTTTCGGGGAGTTTCGGAGCTAGGGAGGTGGTGATCGAAAAAATGACGGGTAGACCCCCCACCAACCGACTTATACATGGACATTGTTGTCATCTTTACGAGGGTAGAATGGGAAGTTAGAAGCGTGTGAAATATTTGTATTTTTCGGGCGGGAAGTTTTGCCGCTGGAATGAGATTTCGAATTTGGCTACAATCCAAGTAATACAAAAATATGAGACCGTACTAGTACGGCCAAATGTCACATCAATTCATCATCACGTTGAAAATCGGTTACGACGATCATAATTATTGGCCGTTGGCACAACAGTTCTCCAACGCTTGATCCAACGGTCAAAGTTCCTTTTTTTAAGAGAACGGTCAAAATTCATTGGATTCGCTCGGGAACTGCGCGCGCCAAAACGAGTCAGACGAAGATGTTTCTAGAGTTCTCACGGACGCGTCTTGGCGATACATTGAATGCAAATCTTGCAAGGTCAAAAAAAATGCAAATCTTGCAGGATCGTATGTGGCTGCTATGAGCTGAAGTACTCCATGAAACCGTGAACATACATGTAGATGGGAATCCCATGTAGACGATCTGAAGAACGACCCGCTGCATCTTTCACAAATCCATCTACATGACATGATAAACTTTAATTAAGAAGCAGCCACGTAACAATTATTGCCCAAAATCTAACGGGTTCGACAATAAGCTGGTAATTCTCTATTATATATAAACACCAAAAAAATATAGCAAGTAAGAAAGGAGTGTCAATGCCACCAGGACTTACAAAAAAAGGGAATTAGCACTTCGTAATCTCTTTGTTTTTACACATACCTTCTGCTCAGGAATCCAGGGCCTAGGGTCACATCAAGTCATAATCAGAAACCAAAGTCGGTTCCCATGTTCTCCAATTCAAAACGCGTACAAAATATTTCAGTGTGTGAAATAATGTTGAGATTTTGAATTAGAGGGTTGTTAAGCTATTGATTATATGGAGTCGAAATTTGGTAGCATACATAAGTATCTCTGTTCACAACTCACCTGTACAGAAGCAGGAACAGCTGTTGTGTTGCAGCACAACACAAAGGAGAAGCCACTGTTCCGTTCATTGCACTCAATACAGCGATGAATGAACCAGACCAGTTGACAAGCTTCTAGACCAGTATGTAGAAAGATGGAAATCAATGGATCACAGAAAATCATCAGTGTCAAGCTTTAATGCACTAGCCAACGCGACCAAAAGTCCGAACTGATGGAAAGGGCTAGGCAATCCACTTTATACATCGCAACAAAAAGTCCAAACTGACAGAAAAGGCTAGACCGGGAGAAGAGAAGAGAAGGTTTGTGAAAGCGATGACTCGAACTTGAGACTATGGGCTCTGATACCACGTCAAGCTTCATCCACGAGCCAACGGAACCACAAGTCAGAACTGATGGAAAGGGCTAGGCAATCCACTTATAATATTAACAATCAGCAGGGTTCCGGTTCAAAAAAATCCACATCACAACAAGGAAACGACCACCAAGATCATAGCAATTGCAGATAAATGCACCTACGAAATATGCTCAGACTAAGGAACCATTTTACAAGACAAAGGTAATGACCTGTCACTGTCCCCGTTCATCTCCAATTATCTAGCAGATACTCTTCTTACTACTTACTAGCATTCCTAACCTGCTCCAGTAGGGCCTCCTTCTGTGCTGCTATCGTTCTAAAATTGTCGACTTCTAGTCTTAGCGCAGCTGATGCAGCTCGTTCTACTTGGAGTTGCTCCTTTAGAACTTGAGCATGCAAATACTTTGACTTGGACATGGACTTGCACTTCAGCAGTCCAGCATTCCGTAAGAAAGTGTTTTTGGCAATGCCTTTCTTTTTTATTGCCATAGAAAATGCCTTCACACATTCTTCATCGGTTTTTTCCAGACCGTTTTTACCGGTTTTTGCCATCTCTAATTTCATATCTTCCTGCAAAAAATTCAGTTCGTACACATGTGTAAACATGATAGTTACTACAGAGAAACTTGCTGATAGTAGATTTATCATGTGTATGACCTACTTTTATTCCTACAGTTTGGCATGTCTGATTCACATCACATGAATTTTAATAAACATATATAATATCATATTGACATGTACTTTACTACTCCTATAAGTTGGGATGTGAGTCGTCACAAAATTTCAATCTTTGAGAAGACTTACAAGAACACTCTGTGCGACTTCTCCAATCACTTCAAGTTTGTTCTTCTGGCATGCTTCAAAAATCTCTGGCAGAGTCATCTCTTTGTTTGGTTCCCTTTTACTTGCATTATGTAACATCTGCATTTTAGTACTACCATTTATAAATCGAATAACGTGGTTGAAATGGAGGATCATAATATAAGCTGCACACTGGTGTATATACTCTGCATGATCTTTTACTAAAATATTTCTAAATAGCAGTATAAAACAACATGTCCTTACTTTTTGCCGAATGTGCACTATAAGGTTACGAGATCCCGTACGGCTAGGTAAAAGTAGTTTACCGCGGTTTTCCTGATTCTGTTTAGCCAAATTCTGCAAAAAGGAGACTAGTGAGACACTGCTATAAATAAGAATCCAAGATGTGATCTGGTCTCAGTCTTACAAATCATACCATATTCTTTGGATCAGACCAGTGCTTCACAAGATCTCCCCACTGTTTGTCAGTCATTTGCTTAAAAGGAGATATAGTTGGAACACTCCCAGTAATCTTTCCAGTGAAGTATTTCTTCTTTAGCCTGCTGCGATACTGGCGCAGACAGTCTGAGAATAGACTGTTGAGAACATGCTTTACTTCCTCTTGGTCCTCATCGAACTCGAACCTTAACTGTTCACAACAATATAAACCGTTGGTGTGATATACATAGATCCAACAACAAGCTAGAAGGAACGGGACGTGCCAATGTGGTATACTAGTATGAGTAACATTACCAAGAGAAAGATGACTTACGTGTAACCTGTGCACTAATTTTTCAAAATGCGCAGAGGTGTCTACGTGCTCTTTCCATGTTGGGAAGATAGGAATTTCATTCCTGACGAAAATTCCTACATCCGATGCTAATTTACAAGATTCTTCTGGGTCCAGTGGCCTTCTGCCACCTACGATAGATGAAAGGCGAAATCTTGATTCCATCCCAGCAAGCTTAGCTACGAACATTTTCCCTACTGTTGGGCCCCTCGTTTTTCTTGATCGTGGTGCAACTACAAAGTTAAGCATTACATCAAGCTATCAAGGTAGGTATATATATATATATATATATATATATATATATATATATATATCTATAAAGTATAACTTTATAACGGAGAATGAAACTATAAGCATTGGAAAATGTACCTTCTTCGGTGTGGGGCTCATCCTCAGGGGAGTTGTCTATGGCAGGACTAATATGGGTCAGTGGGAGATCATCAACAGTTTGTTGATGTTGTGCTAGCAGTGTTTGGCCAGTTGTGGTTGTGTCAGCTGGGACTGGTACAGTGTGTCCTTGGGCAGTATTTCCTACCACAGCTACTGCTGATCCCAATTGTGGCTGAGAAGTTGCCGTGGAAACTTGTTCTGCTGCCAATTGTTGTTGAGAAGTTGCTGTGGAAACTGGTTCTGCTGCCAATTGTGGCTGAGAAGTTGCTGTGGAAACTGGTTCTGCTGCCGATTGTCGCTGGTTGACTGGATTGGTAACAGGTGGCTGATTCAACCGCTTGGGGTGTTCACCACGTTTTTTTATTTCAGTACTCTTAGAATTTTCGTTATTTTCTTCAACTGGTGCCATGAATCGCTGAGACTGTCTAGTAGCAGAAGCAGGTTTCTTTTTTGGTTGCAGCTGTTCTATCACCAATTCAGGTGCCTGTTGAATGGTCTTCCTCTCATTGGTGGTTCCTGCGAAATTCTTACTTGAAGCTGCAGATTCCTAGCACACATAAACGATATTTCAGTCTACAGAAGTCCCATATATGATGATATGCAAATGGAATAGAATGAAGAACAGTAAAGGATGACGTGCATGCTGAAACATATATATGATGCATTAAGGAGACCTAGAGGTGGCATGTGAACATGTTTGGTGGGATTCAGGATACAAGTATACAACACATGGAAGTTGCAAAACAGATATCTCAAAGTAAAAACACAGAAATCACCTGGTGGGGTTGAGGAGAATGGTCAGGCAAGGCATCTTCCTGAGTCAGCTCTCCAAGAGGCTCAGCATGATCAAATTGTGAATCATAACATTGTTCTTTATCTTTGGGAAGGGGAAAGGGTTCTTCTCCGATTTTGTTCAGGTTTGCACTAGAGGCAATAGCGTTACACATGTTTGTGCCCACACGGCTTGCATATCTTATACATATATTCCGTATCCGTTTCTCTTTTAATTCATTCTTCTGTATTGCAATAATATCTAGCATGCATTACAAAAAAAATGCTAATGAGATGGCGGTGCAAGTAAGCAAAAAAATACTTTTCGAAATCACATGCATAACGAATGCGGCCATATCAACCTTCTTGGAAGTGGGCGCGTGTACGCTTTGGTTTCCTGCCGTCGACCATGGAAGCGCCCATCTCTCCAGTCCGGTGGACGGAAGGAGTCGGGGATTAAGATACGAGAACCCGGCGATGGTGACTGTCGCTGACAAGGCGGCGGTGGAAGTCGGCTACGGAGGAGCTCGTATGGTACAGTGGTCGTCGGTGGGGGTGGGGGAGGTGGAAGCTACTCCGGCTTGCTAAAAAGCAAGGGAGACGGCGGAACGTCGTCGGTCACTACGGTGGCCGATGAGAAGGCAGTAGTGCTGGTGTGGGAGTGGGACAGTGGGCCGGCGCCGGCGTGTGAGATGATCCGGTGGGTCATGCAGGGTGGAAGCGTGAGAGAGAGATGCGGGGTTCGGCGCCGCCGGTGATAGGTCTGAATTGAGCGGTCCGGGGGGATAAGATCGACACTGTACTTATTTCACATCGCTTTGAATTTTGGAAGCGGGGGGGATTTTGGGAATTTTGGGGCAGAGTTGAAATTATTACTGGTTGCTGTGGGAACCCTAGCCTACGAAATCCCAAGTCTGAAGCTGAGGGCCCTTTTGCTGTGGCTTTTTGGCTTTTGGATTTTGGAAGCCAAAAGAATATAATATTTGTTTTTGGCTTCCAAAATCCAAAAGCCAAAAAGGCAAAAAAAAAAAGGGCCCTGAGTATGTTCGGGTTCAAGGGGATATGCTTGTTGGTTCTTGGGTGCATATGATCTCTTTATTTCGAAATTCATCTTCTATACATTTTGAAATGTCAAAAAAGAATAAAACGAAAAATGCATGTGTACTTCTTCGCTTGCTTTATACACATAAAATATTTCAATGGAAAAATCGAATAGTAATTTGGGCTATGTAAAAAAGAGTTACTCCGTAAAAAAATTGTGCTAACCATAAGGCTTTTTATGAGACATGTTTTCTCTCTTTTTTTACATCGACCATGAAAAAAACTTGTTTTTTTACATCAACCATGAAAAATACTTTTTTTACATCGACCATGAAAAATACTAGGAATTTGCTAAGAGCATCCACAACGTGTAGCCAAAAGTGGTTCCATATTTGATTTTTGGCTTTTTGAACTAGTTCCATACATTGTAGAGGTAGTTCCAAAACCAGAAAAACAGGGAACCGGAGCAAATAGGTGCTCCGATGCCAAATTTCACTTTTGGCATTTGGAACTAGTTCCCTACATTGTGAGAGTAGTTCCATATTGGCTTTATGAGTTGTTTTAGCTTGATGGCGGGACCCACGTTATAAATATTTGGAACCACTACATTGTGGAGCTATTGCTATATTTCACACCAAAGCCAAATTCACCATCGTATCAGATTTGGCAATAGCAACATTGTGGATAGCCTAAAGTTATATTTTCCATCTTGTACACAATTAAAAATATCTTTAAAACAAACAAATCTCTAATGTCTAGGTGTACCATCTCTACTAGTACTAGTATATATACACGTGCCTTGCACGTGAGGGCTCTTTTTTTTAGTGAAACAACTTCGACGCAATAAGAATTCGATCTTTTTTTTAACAAAGGAGGGGGGCCCAAGGGCTTGGATACCATTAAGTGCAACAGAGGGGTACATATTACAGATTGCAGTCAATAGTCACTTGGGTTGAAAGCCAATGCAAGCCCGCCTACATGATAGCAGGATTTTGTGAAGCTTTTTAACTTAATTGGTCAAACATGCGAAGCATGTGCCATTTACTTGTACAACTTTATCGGAAAAAAATACTTGTACAAGCTAGTTCCCCTAAGTACTACCAGCACATAAGTAAACAAAAGAACCAGGGACATCATCAACTGAAAACAACAATCTATTCATATAGCGGCTCTTGCATCACCCTTTGAAAATCATCTACCTGCAAAGATGAGTGCAGAGTTTCTGCTCGTGCTTTCACCTGTTCCAAGATCGTCCAGTTGATCTCATGGACATCTGCATCAGCCAAAGCGGTAACCAAGTTGCCAGCCACTAGCTTCTGCAGATCAGCAACAGCATGTAGGCCATCTTGAATTGTAGAATTCCATCCTCGGTTCATTTCTTTGTTCCGCCAAGTGGCCACATCCAAGTCCTTTTGAAGACGCCTAATCTTAGCTTCCCCAGTGCCACATCCTTCTGTTTTGTTCCTACAAACGTTTGCATCACTGGAACTCTGGACATCTGTGCTACAATGCTGCTTGGCAGGGACATGAGCAGTCACTTGCTTCTGCGATTTGCCATGCATAAAATCAATCAGCAGATTAAAAGGAAATATGTTGGTTGATTCATGTCACCACTTTCAGCAACCCATGAGTTTCTAAACCTTAAATGGAGTCTAAAACATTGCAATAAAAGGGTGGGTGCATCATTTGGATGCAGAGGCCGGGGCGACCCTATTTTCAAGAAAAAATTAGGAAACCTGAAATCTATATCTATATCTCTACCATCTATACCACTCCACTCCTGTTGACAGTTTGATCTCTTTCAGTACATTAGATTATGTCATGTTTAAAACACTATTATAAAATTACCTCCTTAATGTTGAGCTCAGGAGGATCCAGATGTGCTGATCCTAGGCGGCCACTCAAATGATTGCTTGCTAGAACAATAGGACCAAATCCCGCCTCCTTTCTACCAATGTCTGCATCACTGGCGCGCTCACTGTCTTTGTTAGGAACATGAGCAGTGGCTAGCTGCTGCAAATCAAAGTTCATCAAATCAATCAGCAAACAAGACATATGAAATTTGAGCAGTGCGGCTAAATACCTTCTTCAGCAGCTGCCCCACGGAATCGTCCTTTTGGCGGCACATCACACGTGTGAAAAATCTCGGCAACGACTTGGGGTGCGGTGATTTTGTCCCATTCCACAGTATGCCGAGCTTGGCTGCAATTATCATATTCTGCAAGATATTTTGCCTCCGAGATTCTTCGTAGGCATTCTCGAGGGGAATATCTAGCAGGCATTACAAAAAAAAACAGATGCTAATAACAAGCAGTGGAAGCAAGCAATAAACTAGTCTCGGAAATCAAATACGGAGTACATAACAAAAGCTGCCGGACAAAGTGTTCAACCTTGGTCGACTGGGGAGGTGGCGCGTTGGCCGTTCGGTTTGGTTCGGTGGATCATGGTGGCGCTTTGTGTACCGATCTCGCCGGCCGGTAAGATGAACCAGTGAGTCGGGGAAGCAGATCCGACGAAGCGGACGGAGTGTGGTTGACGGCGTCGCTGAGCTGGCTCCGGTGCGGTGGATGTCGGCTACGGATGGAGGACTGAGAGGGAGCGAGACGGACTAGGTGCGAGGTAGGGAGAGAGGCCCTTGCTTGTCCGTGGGTGGGGCTGGATATAGGGGAAATGAAAGCGAGGTAGGAAGATAGCATCCTGCTAATTTATGGTGCTGAACTAGAAAATCCCGCCAATATATGGTGCTGAATTGCGGGCGGCTCATAGCTTGTGCACAAATAAAATGGGAAAATCCAAAAAATGTAGTTCAACAAAAAAAACTCTAGTAGGCAAAGTCGCTAGCTCGCCATGAGAAGATGCACTCCGCCAACAAAATGTCATGACAAGCTAGTTTGCTATGGATCTTGCATTAACCCTGCTCGATAAAATGGTGGGCAAAAAAAGACAAGCTAAATCAAAAATAATGGTGGTAGAAAGATGTAACTCTCAAATGTAAACTCTACTAAACAGGGCCAGCTCAAAAATATGCCTCATATTATTAGTACTTCCTCCGGTCCATATTAACTGCCACTAACATACATCGAGAAACAAAAAAGAGAAATCTGTCATGAATAGTTCCCGAATTCAAATCTGAGTTTCTCTGTAGACTATTCCCATCTGAGTTTCTCTTTTTTGTTTCTCGATGTATGTTTCGAATTTTGATCTGAAATTTTTAGGGGTTATCTTAATATGAGCTGTGAACGTGCATGATTTGTTTCAGATTTTTTTCGCAATGTTTAAATTTGGATTTAGGCCGCATGTCACCTCGCTACCGCTCGAGAAATGGAGCCCCTCTCCGCTGGGCTCCATAAAAGCTTCACTGTTCGTGTCAGACTGTTGAAGACACTGGCAAGTGCATGTCAGGGGGACAGAGAATAAATTTCGTCCACGTGTCGGCGCGTGCTGTCTACCCCAAACCCTAAACTCTGTCTTTATGAAGTCAAGCATGCATGAAGAGAAGTGGTTTTTGGTTTCAAACATGGAAATTTCAAAAACCCTCTCAAGAGCTACATTTTGGAGTGACTAATTTTTCATATTCATGATTTAAACTTGTTTAAATGGGCATAAAAATAGGCATAAAATTCAAAATAAATCAAAATAAATGAAAAACCAAGGCACATAGTCTTCTTATGTCATATAGTAAGCATTCAATTAAGTTGATAAACAAGGTCTAGACATATTCGAACCAGAAAAATCATGTATCTACCCCCTAACCCTAAACTCTGTCTTATGAAGTCAAGCATGAAGAGATGTGGTTTTTGGTTTCAAACATGGAAATTTCGAAAACCCTCCCAAGAGCTTCATTTTGGAGTGACTAAGAAGCATACATGCTTACTTTTTTATATTCATGTTTTAAACTTGTTCAAATCTTGGTCAAACCTAGGATTTGACCAAGATTCAAATGGGCATAAAAATTCAAAAAAATGAAGAAAAAAATGAAAAACCAAGGTCTTCTTATGTCATATAGTAAGCATTCAATTAAGTTGATAAACAAGGTCTAGACGTTTTAAACCTGAAAAATCATGTATCTACCCCCTAACCCTAAACTCTGTCTTATGAAGTCAAGCATGCATGGTGAAGAGAAGTGGTTTTTGGTTTCAAACATGGAAATTTTAAAAACCCTCCCAAGAGCTTCATTTTGGGGTGACTAAGAAGGATACATGATTACTTTGTCATATTCATGTCTTAAACTTGTTTAAGTCATGGTCAAACCTAGGATTTGACCAAGATTCAAATGGGCATAAGAATTCAAAAAAACAAAGCACATAGTCTGTGTATGTCATATAGTAAGCATTCAAGTTGATAAACAAGGTCTAGACATATTCAAACCAGAAAAATCATGGAAATTTCAAAAACCTCCCACGAGCTTCATTTTGGAGTGACTAAGAAGGATCGATGCAGGTTACGTTTCATATTATTCATGTTTTAAACTTGTTTAAATCTTGGTCCAACCTAGGATTTGACCAAGATTCAACAAATGGGGATAAAAAAATGAAAACCCAATGCACATAGTCTTCTTATGTCATATAATAAGCATACAATTAAGTTGATAAACAAGGTCTAGACATATTCAAACCAAAAAAAACATGTATGTGGCTACCCCTAACCCTAAACTCTGTCTTATGAAGTCAAGCATGAAGAGATGTGGTTTTTGGTTTCAAACATGGAAATTTCAAAAACCCCTTCCAAGAGCTTCATTTTGGAGTGACTAAGAAGCATACATGCTTACCTTTTCATATATCATGTTTTAAACTTGTTCAAATCTTGGTCAAACCTAGGATTTGACAAAGATTCAAATGGGCATAAAAATTCAAATAAAATGAATACCAAGGTCTTCTTATGTCATATAGTATGTGCGCATTCACTTAAGTTGATAAACAAGGTCTAGACATATTAAACCTAAAAAATCATGCATGTATCTACCCCTAACCCTAAACTCTGTCTTATAAAGTCAAGCATGCATGGTGAAGATAAGTGGTTTTTGGTTTCAAACATGGAAATTTCAAAAACCCTCCTAATTAAGAGCTTCATTTTGGAGTGACTAAGAAGGATACATGCTTACTTTTACATATTCATGTTTTAAACTTGTTTAAGTCGTGGTCAAACCTAGGATTTGACCAAGATTTAAATGGGCATAAAAATTCAAAAACAAAATCAAAAACCAAAGCAAGTCTTTGCATGTCATATAGTAAGCATTCAAGTTGATAAACAAGGTCTAGACATATTCAAACCAGAAAATCATGTATATATCTACCCCTAACCCTAAACTCTATCTTTATGAAGTCAAGCATGCATGAAGAGAAGTGGTTTTAGGTTTCAAACATGGAAATTTCAAAAACCATCCCAAGAGCTACATTTTGGAGTGACTAAGAAGGATATATAGATGCTTAATTTTGCATATTCATGATTTAAACTTGTTCAAATCTTGGTCAAACCTATGATTTGACCAAGATTCAAATGGGCATTAAAAATAGAAAAATGAAAAACCAAAGCACATAATCTTCTTATGTCATATAGTAAGCATTAAAGTTGATAAACACAAGGTCTAGACATATTCAAACCATACAAATCATGTATCTACCCCTAACCCTAAACTTTGTCTTATGAAGTCAAGCATGAAGAGATGTGGTTTTTGGTTTCAAACATGGAAATTTCAAATACCCTTCCAAGAGCTTCATTTTGGAGTGACTAAGAAGCATACATGCTTACCTTTTCATATTCATGTTTTAAACTTGTTCAAATCTTGGTCAAACCTAGGATTTGACCAAGATTCAAATGGGCATAAAAATTCAAAAAAATGAATACCAAGATCTTCTTATGTCATATAGTATGCGCGCAATCAATTAAGTTGATAAACAAGGTATAGACATATTAAACCTGAAAATCATGTATCTACCCCTAACCCTAAACTCTGTCTTATAAAGTCAAGCATGCATGGTGAAGATAAGTGGTTTTTGGTTTCAAACATGGAAATTTCAAAAACCCTCCTAATTAAGAGCTTCATTTTGGAGTGACTAAGAAGGATACATGCTTACTTTTCATATTCATGTTTTAAACTTGTTTAAATCTTGGTCAAACCTAGGAAAATCATAAATATATCTACCCCTAACCCTAAACTCTGTCTTATGAAGTCAATCATGAAGAGAAGTGGTTTTGGGTTTCCTACATGGAAATTTCAAAAACCTCCCAAAAACTTCATTTTAGAGTGACTAAGAACGATACATGCTTCCCTTTTCATTTTCATGTTTTAAACTTGTTTACATTATCTTGGTCAAATCTAGGATTTGACAAGATTCAAATGGGCATCAAAATAAAAAAATCAGAAAAATGAAAAACCAAAGCACATAGTTTTCTTATGTCATATAGTAAGCATTAAAGTTGACAAACAAGGTCTAGACATATTCAAACCAGACAAATCATGTATCTATACCCCCTAACCCCTAAACTATGTCTTATGAAGTCAAACATGAAGAGAAGTGGTTTTGGGTTTCAAACATGGAAATTTCAAAAACCTCCCAAAGCTTCATTTTAGAGTGACTAAGATGGATACATGCTTCCCTTTTCATTTTCATGCTTTAAACTTGTTTAAATTATCTTGGTCAAATCTAGGATTTGACAAGATTCAAATGGGCATCAAAATAAAAAAATCAGAAAAATGAAAAACCAAAGCACATAGTTTTCTTATGTCATATAGTAAGCATTAAAGTTGACAAACAAGGTCTAGACATATAAGAAGACCTTTTTTTTGAACTTTTATACCCATTTGAATCTTGGTCAAATCCTTGGTTCCACCAAGATTTGAATAAGTTAAAAACATGAATATGAAAAAGTAAGCATGTATGCTTCTTAGTCACTTCAAAATGAAGCTCTTGGGAGGGTTTTTGAATTTCCATGTTCGAAACCAAAAACCACAAATCTTCATGCTTACTTCATGAAACATAGTTTATATTAGGGTTAGGGGTACATGCTTGATTTTTCTTGTTTGAATATGTCTAGACCTTGTTTATCACACTACTAGGAAAAGGGCTATAGCTGCACGCAAGTGGTGCCGCGCACCACCATAGGCATGCGCCGGTGGAACATGTTGCGGCGCACCAAATAAACGCCGCCGGCGATGAACCTATCTGCGGCGCACACGAAAAATAGTGCGCCGGGATAAAATTCGAAGAGATCTGGCTGAACGGTAAATCTGGGCACCTTACCCCCGGCGCACCTCTATGGTGGTGCGCCGGTGTAGACAATTTACCAAGCGCACCACCATAGAGGTGCGCCGGGGTAAGCTGCCTAGATTTTCTCTCCACACCCCCCCCCGGAATCGCCTTTTCAGTTTTGAAAAAATAATAGAAAATGATAGAAAATTCAAAAAATAAAATCCTTTGAAATGCCCATGTAATATGTGATCTAGTTTTAGTAAAAATTTGAAAATTTGAATTTCGATGTATTATGCAAAATGGCGTCATCTTTCGGTAAAACGGGATTTCTGGTTGCATACGACCTCCGATGAAAAACTTTTTTATATCAAAATCTATCTACGCGAAATTTCCTATTCGAATTCAACCGCCTACGGCCGTTTGGAGAAAAAATGGATTCGTCAATTGGAAAACAGAAACAGGACTTTTTTAGATTTAAGATTTGGGTGAAAAAAAGAAAAATTACCCCGGGCACCACCCTACTTGGTGCGCCGATAGATGCTATATGTTGGAGCCAGCCTCCTCCCTCTTCTCTTTCCTCACTTTTCCCCCTTCTCCTCTTTCCCTCCTCCTCTTCTCCTTGCAAAATTCACCGCCTCCTCCTCCTCCTCGGTGACATCCCTCCTCCACCTCCCTCCTCCTCCTCCGGCGTGAGCTGCTCCTTCTACTTCACCTCGGGCTTCCTCCTCCGGCCTCCTCCTCCTCCTCCTCCTCCTCCTCAACCTCCACCTCCGGCCAACTCCTCCTCCTCCACCTCCGGCCAACTCCTCCTCCATGTCCACGGCCACCTCCATCTTCACCTCTGGCCTACTCCTCCTCCTCAACCTCCTCCTCATCCTCTGACTCATCCTCCTCGTCCTGCTCCTACACCGGCGCGGCAACGACAGTGGTAACACGAAAACGAACACGAGCTAGATCTAGATCTAGATCTAGATCTAGATCGGCTTTTTGGTTTCTGGATAACTTACTAGCGCACTAGGGTGCGCGGGGATAACTGTCTTACCGCCGGCGAATTAACCGGTGCGCCGGCAATAGCTCGTTATCACCGGCCCGTTCCTACCGGCGGGCTCTAGTGCGCCGGCAGTAGGCAAATTTGGTGCGCCGGCAATAAGCGTTTTCCTAGTAGTGTCAACTTAATTGAATGCCTACTATATAACATATATAAGAAGACCTTTTTTGTTTTTTTAATTTTTATACCCATTTGAATCTTGGTCAAATCCTAGGTTTCACCAAGATTTGAATAAGTTTAAAACATGAATATGAAAAAGTAAGCATGCATGTATGCTTCTTAATTAATCACTTCGAAATGAAGCTCTTGGGAGGGTTTTTGAAATTTCCATGTTTGAAACCAAAAACCACATATCTTCATGCATGTGCTTGACTTCATGAGACAAAGTTTAGTGATGTTTCTGGTTTGAATATGTCTAGACCTTGTTTATCAACTTAATTGAATGCTTACTATATGACATAAGAAGACTATGTGCCTTGATTTTTTTTAAAATTTTGTCCATTTGAATATTGGCCAAATCCTAGGTTTGACCATGATTTAAACAAGTTTAAAACATGAATATATATGAAAAATTAAGCGTGTATCATTCGTAGTCACTCCAAAATGAAGCTCTTGAGAGGGTTTTTGAAATTTCCATGTTTGAAACCAAATAACCACGTACTTCTCTTCATGCCTTGACTTCATAAGACAGAGTTTGGGGTTAGGGTTAGCTTGATACATGAATTTTCTGGTTTGAATATGTCTAGACATTGTTTATCAACTTAATTGAATGCTTACTAGATGACATAAGATGACTATGTGCATTGGTTTTTCATTTTTTTTTGAATTTTTATGCCCATTTGAATCTTGGTCAAATTCTAGGTTTGACCATGATTTAATCAAGTTTAAAACATGAATATGAAAAATTAAGCATCTATCCTTCTTAGTCACTCCAATATGTAGCTCTTGGGAGGGTTTTTGAAATTTCCATGCTTGAAAACCAAAAACCACTTTTCTTCATGCATGCTTGACTTCATAAGACATAGTTTAGGGTTAGGGGGTAGATACATGATTTTCCTACTAGTTTGAATATGTCTAGACCTTGTTTATCAATTTAATTGAATGCTTACTATATGACATGAGCAGACCTTGGTTTTAATTTTTTTATACCCATTTGAATCTTCGTCAAATCGTAGGTTTGTTGACCAAGATTTGAACAAGTTTAAAACATGAATATGAAAAAGTAAGCATGTATGCGTCTTAACTAGTCACTCCAAAATGAAGCTCTTGGGAGGGTTTTTGAAATTTCCATGTTTGAAACCAAAAACCACTTCTTCTCTTCATGCTTGACTTCATAAGTCAGGGTTAATTTAGGGATATATAGGGGGTAGATACATGATTTTTCTGGTTTGATATGTCTAGACCTTGTTTACCAACTTAATTGAATGCTTACTATATGACATAAGAAGACTACGTGACTTGTGCTCACTGAAGTGTGGGACCTCACGCATGGGAACCACACGTACGTAAGTGACAGACTTGTTGCTCTAATAACTCGGGTGATCATTATACTGTATTAGTACATAGTTTCCTATGGATCCTTCTTAGTCACTCCAAAATGAAGTTCTTTGAGAGGGTTTTTGAAATTTCCATGTTTGAAACCCAAAACAACTTCTCTTCATACTTGACTTCATAAGACAGAGTTTAGGGTTAGGGGTAGATACATGATTTGTCTGGTTTGAATACGTCTAGACCTTGTTTATCAACTTTAATGCTTACTATATGACATAAGAAGACTATGTGCTTTGGTTTTTCATTTTTCTGATTTTTTCTATTTTTGATGCCCATTTGAATCTTGGTCAGATCCTAGGTTTTACCAAGATTTAAACAAGTTTAAAACATGAAAATGAAAAGGGAAGCATTTATCCTTCTTAGTCACTCTAAATGAAGTTTTTGGGAGGTTTTGAAATTTCCATGTTTGAAACCCAAAACCACTTCTCTTCATGCTTGACTTCATAAGACATAGTTTAGGGTTAGGGGTACATACATGATTTGTATGTTTTGAATATGTCTAGACCTTGTTTATCAACTTGAATGCTTACTATATGACATAAGAAAACTACGTATGTGCTTTGGTTTTTCATTTTTCTGTTTTTTTTTTCAATTTTCCGCCCATTTGAATCTCTGTCAAATCCTAGGTTTGACCAAGATTTAAACAAGTTTAACACGTGAAAACGAAAAGGTAAGCATGGATCCTTCTTAGTCACTCCAAAATGTACCAATTGATAGATGTGTTAACTTTGCTTCATGGAAAAAATAATGTCATGTAAATGAGTTAACTTGGATTTCCTACCCTTGAATCCATAGGAAACTTTGTTCTAATGCACTATTATAATCAACCGAGTTTTTACACCAACAGGTCTGTCACTTACGTGTGGTGCCCACGCTTGAGGTCCCACACTTCAGTGAGCACAAGTCACGTGCAATAGGTACGCAAACTCCCAGCCATTTTCTTTGTCAAGAGAAGACGCATCAGGATGCGTATTGGAAGTCTGTGGGTCCTTCTGGATCCTTCGGTTGTCCCTCTCACAAAAAAAACAAATCTCTCTCATTCTCGGCCTCGCTCGACTCGCTCGCTCGCTCGCACCTCCTGCTCACTGACAAACCCTGCACAAAAGTCAACATCATCACCCCAAAAAGGGGAGACACCATAATGCTCTCCCTTCTTCTCTCCTTCCGAGTGATCCCTCTTCCTCCGAGTTTCACTCGACGGGCAAACACATATGTGCTGCATAGTAATAATAAAAAGGTACTACAAAAATTCGACCTACGAATCTATAATTAAATATAGGTTAAACTAGGGTTTTGCCCAGTACTACAGATCAAGGTTCAAAAAATCCAACTACGGGGTTCGAACAACCCCATTTCTAATCAAAGATTTTTTTCGACGTCATCCAAATGGCCTCAAACTATAGCATGGGCGGATCCAGACTATAGCCAAGGGGGCAGCCGCCCCCGCTCAATTTTCTGAAACCTTGTAATATGATATTTGCATCACTTATCATATGTTTGCCCCCTCTAAAAATTTATCCTAGGTCCGCCCCTAAACTGTAGGGTTAGCATCTAGTGCAGTATGTGTGAACATGTATGCACTATGTGTGCTATAACTTGTATGTCTTTCAAATTTGAACCAAATTTGAATAAGTGTAAAATATTTGAAATGGGGCTTTTGGCTTAAACGTTTGAAACCCAAAACGACTTCTCTTCATGCTAGACTTCATAAGTCAGGGTTAATTTAGGGATATATAGGGGGTAGATACATGATTTTTCTGGTTTGATATGTCTAGACCTTGTTTATCAACTTAATTGAATGCTTACTATATGACATAAGAAGACTACGTGACTTGTGCTCACTGAAGTGTGGGACCTCACGCATGGGAACCACACGTAAGTGACAAACTTGTTGCTCTAATAACTCGGGTGATCATTATACTGTATTAGTACATAGTTTCCTATGGATCCTTCTTAGTCACTCCAAAATGAAGCTCTTTGAGAGGGTTTTTGAAATTTCCATGTTTGAAACCCAAAACAACTTCTCTTCATGCTTGACTTCATAAGACAAAGTTTAGGGTTAGGGGTAGATACATGATTTTTCTGGTTTGAATATGTCTAGACCTTATTTATCAACTTAATTGAATGCTTACTATATAACATAAGAAGACCTTGTTTTTTTATTTTGTTTTTTAATTTTTATACGGATTTGAATCTTGGTCAAATCCTTGGTTTCACCAAGATTCAAATGGGCATAAAATAAAAAAATGAAAAAATGAAAAACCAAAGCGCACATAGTCTTCTTATATGTCATATAGTAAGCATTAAAGTTGGTAAACAAGGTCTAGACATATTCAAACTAGACAAATCATGTATCTACCCCCTAACCCCTAAACTCTATCTTATGACGAAGTCAAGCATGAAGATTAAGTGGGTTTCAAACATTTTTTCAAAACCTCCCAAAAACTTCATTTTAGGGTGACTAAGAAGGATACAGGCTTCCCTTTTCATTTTCATGTTCTATACTTGTTTAAATCTTGGTCAAACCTAGGATTTGACCATGATTCAAATGTGCATCAAAATTCCAAAAAAATCAGAAAAATGAAAAACCAAAGCAAAGCACATAGTTTTCTTATGTCATATAGTAAGCATTAAAGTTGATAAACAAGGGTCTAGACATATTCAAACAAGAAAAATCATGTATCTACCCCCTAACCCTAAACTTTGTCTTATGTAGTCAAGCATGAAGAGAAGTGGTTTTGGGTTTCAAATATGGAAATTTCAAAAACCTATCAAAAGCTTCATTTTAGAGTGACTAAGAAGGATCCATGCTTGCCTTTTCATTTTCATATTTGAAACTTGTTTAAATCATTGTCAAACCTAGGATTTGACCAAGATTTAAATTGGCATAAAATTAAAAAATCGGAAAAATGAAAAACAAAAGCACATAGTCTTCTTATGTCACATATATATATATTAAGCATTCAAAAGTTGATAAACAAGGTCTAGCTAGACATATTCAAATAAGACAAATCATGTATCTACCCCTCTAACCCTAAACTCTGTCTTATGAAGTCAAGCATGAAGAGAAGTGGTTTTAGGTTTCAAACATGGAAATTTCAAAAACCTCCCAAAAACTTCATTTTAGAGTGACTAAGAAGGATACATGTTTCCCTTTTCATTTTCATGTTTTAAACTTGTTTAAATCTTGGTCAAACCTAGGATTTGACCAAGATACAAATAGGCACAAAAAATGAAAAACAAAAAGCACATAGTGTTCTTATGTCATATCGTAAGCATTCAAGTTGATAAACAAGGTCTAGATATATCCAAACCAGACAAATCATGTATATATGTACCCCGTGTCGATCTTATGAAGTCTAGCATGAAGAAAAGTCGTTTTGGCCGGGTTTCAAACATGGAAATTTCAAGAACATCCCAAAAGCTTCATTTTAGAGCGACTAAGAAGGATCCAGGCTTACCTTTCCATTTTCATGATTTAAACTTGTTTAAATCTTGGTCAAATCTTGCTCAAGCATGAAGATAAGTGGTTTTGGGTTTCAAACATGGAAATTTCAAAAACCTCCCGAAAACTTCATTTTAGGGTGACTAAGAAGGATACAGGCTTCCCTTTTCATTTTCATGTTCTATATATACTTGTTTAAATCTTGGTCAAACCTAGGATTTGACCAAGATTCAAATGTGCATCAAAATTCTAAAAAAAATCAGAAAAATGAAAAACCAAAGCACATAGTCTTCTTATGTCATATAGTAAGCATTAAAGTTGATAAACATGGTCTAGACATATTCAAACCATACAAATCATGTATCTACCCCTAACCCCTAAACTATGTCTTATGAAGTCAAGCATGAAGAGAAGTGGTTTTGGGTTTCAAACATGGAAATTTCAAAAACTGCCCAAAAACTTCATTTTAGAGTGACTAAGAAGGACACATGCTTCGCTTTTCATTTTCATGTTTTAAACTTGTTTAAATCTTGGTCAAACCTAGGATTTGATGAACATGGTCTAGACATATTCAAACCAGACAAATCATGTATCTACCCCCTATCGACCCTAAACTTGTCTTATGAAGTCAAGCATGAAGAGAAGTGGTTTTGGGTTTCAAACATGGAAATTTCAAAAACCTCCCAAAATTAAAGCTTCATTTTAGAGTGACTAGTTAAGAAGGATCCAGGCTTACCTTTTCATTTTCATGTTTTAAACTTGTTTAAATCTTGTTCAAACCTAGGATTTAACCAATATTCAAATGGGCATAAAATATAAAATAAATAAAATAAAAAACCAAAGCACATAGTCTTCTTATGTCATATAGTAAGCATTCAAGTTGATAAACAAGGTCTAGACATATTCAAACCAGACAAATCATGTACCCCTAACCCTAAACTTTGTCTTAATTATATATGAAGTCAAGCATGAAGCAGAGAAGTGTGGTTTTGGGTTTCAAACATGGAAATTTCAAAAACCTCCCAAAAAGCTTCATTTTAATTAGACTGGCTGGTTAATTAAGAAGGATCCATGATTAATTACCTTTTCATTGTCATGTTTTAAACTTGTTTAAATCTTGGTCAACCTAGGATTTGACCAAGATTCAAATGGGCATAAAAATTCAGAAAAAATCGAAAGAATGAAAAACCAAAGCACATAGCCTTCTTATGTCATATAGTAAGCATTCAAGTTGATAAACATGGTCTAGACATATTCAAACCAGAAAAATCATGTATCTACCCCTAACCCTAAACTCTGTCTTATGAAGTCAAGCATGAAAAGAAGTACGGTGGTTTTGGGTTTCAAACATGGTAAATTCAAGAACCTCCCAAAAGCTTCATTTTAGAGTTACTAAGAGAAAGATCCAGACTTAATTACCTTATCATTTTCACATGTTAAACTTGTTTAAATCTTGCTCAACAAACCTAGGATCTTTGACCAAGATTCAAATGGGCATAAAAATTATTCAGACAAAAAATCTAAAGAATGAAAAACCAAAGCACATAGCCTTCTTAATTATGTCATATAGTAAACACTCAAGTTGATAAACAAGGTCTAGACATATTCAAACCAGAAAAATCATGTGTATATCTACCCCTACCCCTAAACTCTGTCTTATGAAGTCAATCATGAAGAGAATTGGTTTTGGGTTTCAAACATGGAAATTTCAAGTACGTCCCAAAAGCTTCATATATTTTAGAGTGACTAATTAAGAAGGATGTTGGATTCCGTTTTCATTTTCATGCTTGAAACTTGTTTAAATCTTGGTTGAACCTAGGATTTGACCAGAATCAAATGTGCATAAAATTCTTAAAAAAATAGAAAAATGGAAAACAAAAGCACATGGTCCTCTTATGTCATATAGTAAGCATTCAAGTTGATAAACAAGGTTTATACATATTCAAACCAGACAAATCATGTATCTACCCCCTATCGACCCTAAACTCGGTCTTATGAAGTCTAGCATGAGGAGAAGTCGTTTTGGGTTTCAAACGTTTAAGCCAAAAGCCCCATTTCAAATATTTCAAACTTATTCAAATTTGGTTCAAATTTGAAAGACACACAAGTTATAGCACACATAGTGCATACATTCTCACACATACTGCACTAGATGCTAACCCGGCCTATAGTTTGAGGCCATTGGATGAGGTCGAAAAAATCTTGGATTAGAAATGGGGTTGTTCGAACCCCGTAGTTGGATTTTTTGAACCTTGATCTGTAGTACTGGGCAAAACCCTAGTTTAACCTATTTAATTATAGATTCGTAGGTCGATTTTTCTACCTTTTTATTATTACTATGCAGCACATGTGTGTTTGCCCGTCGAGTGAAACTCGGAGGAAGAGGGATCACTCGGAAGGAGAGAAGAAGGGAGAGAATTATGGTGTCTCCCCTTTTTCGGGTGATGATGTTGACTTTTGTGCAGGGTTTGTCAGTGAGCAGGAGGTGCGAGCGAGCGAGCGAGCGAGTCGAGAGAGAATGAGAGAGATTTTTTTTTTAGAGGGACGACCGAAGGATCCAGAAGGACCCACAGACTTCCAATACGCATCCTGATGCGTCTTTCTCTTGACAAAGAAAATGGCTGGGAGTTTGCGTACCTATTGCACGTGACTTGTGCTCACTGAAGTGTGGGACCTCACGCATGGGCACCACACGTAAGTGACACCTGTTGGTGTAAAAACTCGGTTGATTATTATAGTGCATTAGAACAAAGTTTCCTATGGATTCAAGGGTAGGAAATCCAAGTTAACTCATTTACATGACATTATTTTTTCCATGAAGCAAAGTTAACGCACCTATCAATTGGTACATTTTGGAGTGACTAAGAAGGATCTAGGCTTACTTATTCGTTTTCACGTGTAAAACTTGTCTAAATCTTGGTCAAACAAAATTGGCAGAAAATTCAAAAAAAAACAGAAAAATGAAAAACCAAAGCACATAGTCTTCTTATGTCATGTAGTAAGCATTAAAGTTGATAAACAAGGTCTAGACATATTCAAACCATACTAATCATGTATCTACCCGCTAACCCCTAAACTATGTCTTAAGAAGTCAAGAATGAAGAGAAGTGGTTTTGGGTTTCAAACATGGACATTTCAAAAACCTCCCAAAACTTCATTTTAGGGTGAGTAAGAAGGATACAGGCTTCCCTTTTCATTTTCATGTTCTATACTTGTTTAAATCTTGGTCAAACCTAGGATTTGACCAAGATTCAAATGGGCACAAAAAAATAAAAAAAGCACATAGTGTTCTTATGTCATATCATAAGCATTCAAGTTGATAAACAAGGTCTAGATATATCCAAATTAACCAGACAAATCATGTATCTACCCCCTATCGTCCCTACTTCGTCTTATGAAGTCAAGCATGAAGAGAAGTGGTTTTGGGTTTCAAACATGGAAATTTCAAAAACCTCCCAAAATTCAGCTTCATTTTAGAGCGACTAAGAAGGATCGATGCTTTTACCTTTTCATTTCCATGTTTTAAACTTATTTAAATCTTGGTCAAACCTAGGATTTGACCAAGATTCAAATGGGCATAAAAATTCAGACAAAAAATCTAAAGAATGAAAAACCAAAGCACATAGCCTTCTTAATTATGTCATATAGTAAACACTCAAGTTGATAAATAAGGTCTAGACATATTCAAACCAGAAAAATCATGTGTATATCTACCCCTAACCCTAAACTCTGTATTATGAAGTCAATCTCTAGGATTTGACCAAGATTCAAATGGGCATAAAATAAAAAAAACATAAAATGAAAAACCAAAGCGCACATAGTCTTCTTATATGTCATATAGTAAGCATTAAAGTTGATAAACAAGGTCTGGACATATTCAAACTAGCTAGACAAATCATGTATCTACCCCCTAACCCCTAAACTCTGTCTTATGACGAAGTCAAGCATGAAGATAAGTGGTTTTGGGTTTCAAACATGGAAATTTCAAAAACCTCCCAAAAACTTCATTTTAGGGTGACTAAGAAGGATACAGGCTTCCATTTTCATTTCCATGTTCTATACTTGTTTAAATCTTGGTCAAACCTAGGATTTGACCAAGATTCAAATGTGCATCAAAATTCCAAAAAAAATCAGAAAAATGAAAAACCAAAGCACATAGTTTTCTTATGTCACATACATATATATAGTAAGCATTCAAAAGTTCATAAACAAGGTCTAGACATATTCAAACCAGACAAATCATGTACCCCCTAACCCTAAACTTTGTCTTAATTATATATGAAGTCAAGCATGAAGCAGAGAAGTGTGGTTTTGGGTTTCAAACATGGAAATTTCAAAAACCTCCCAAAAAGCTTCATTTTAATTAGACTGGCTGGTTAATTAAGAAGGATCCATGATTAATTACCTTTTCATTGTCATGTTTTAAACTTGTTTAAATCTTGGTCGAACCTAGGATTTGACCAAGATTCAAATGGGCATAAAAATTCAGAAAAAAATCGAAAGAATGAAAAACCAAAGCACATAGCCTTCTTATGTCATATAGTAAGCATTCAAGTTGATAAACATGGTCTAGACATATTCAAACCAGAAAAATCATGTATCTACCCCTAACCCTAAACTCTGTCTTATGAAGTCAAGCATGAAAAGAAGTACGGTGGTTTTGGGTTTCAAACATGGTAAATTCAAGAACCTCCCAAAAGCTTCATTTTAGAGTTACTAAGAGAAAGATCCAGACTTAATTACCTTATCATTTTCACATGTTAAACTTGTTTAAATCTTGCTCAACAAACCTAGGATTTTACCAAGATTCTCAAATGGGCATAAAAATCAAAAAATGAAATACCAATGCACATAGTCCTCTTATGTCATATAGCTAGTAAGCATTCAAGTTGATAAACAAGGTCTAGACATATTCAAACTAGCTAGACAAATCATGTATCTACCCCCTAATTAAAACCCCTAAACTCTGTCTTATGACGAAGTCAAGCATGAAGATAAGTGGTTTTAGGTTTCAAACATGGAAATTTCAAAAACCTCCCAAAATTCAGCTTCATTTTAGAGCGACTAAGAAGGATCGATGCTTTTACCTTTTCATTTCCATGTTTTAAACTTATTTAAATCTTGGTCAAACCTAGGATTTGACCAAGATTCAAATGGGCATAAAAATTATTCAGACAAAAAATCTAAAGAATGAAAAACCAAAGCACATAGCCTTCTTAATTATGTCATATAGTAAACACTCAAGTTGATAAACAAGGTCTAGACATATTCAAACCAGAAAAATCATGTGTATATCTACCCCTAACCCTAAACTCTGTCTTATGAAGTCAATCATGAAGAGAATTGGTTTTGGGTTTCAAACATGGAAATTTCAAGTACGTCCCAAAAGCTTCATATATTTTAGAGTGACTAATTAAGAAGGATCTTGGATTACGTTTTCATTTTCATGCTTGAAACTTGTTTAAATCTTGGTTGAACCTAGGATTTGACCAGAATCAAATGTGCATAAAATTCTTAAAAAATAGAAAAATGAAAAACAAAAGCACATGGTCTTCTTATGTCATATAGTAAGCATTCAAGTTGATAAACAAGGTTTAGACATATTCAAACCAGACAAATCATGTATCTACCCCTAACCCTAAACTCGGTCTTATGAAGTCTAGCATGAGGAGAAGTCGTTTTGGGTTTCAAACGTTTAAGCCAAAAGCCCCATTTCAAATATTTCAAACTTATTCAAATTTGGTTCAAATTTGAAAGACACACAAGTTATAGCACACATAGTGCATACATTCTCACACATACTGCACTAGATGCTAACCCGGCCTATAGTTTGAGGCCATTGGATGAGGTCGAAAAAAATCTTGGATTAGAAATGGGGTTGTTCGAACCCCGTAGTTGGATTTTTTGAACCTTGATCTGTAGTACTGGGCAAAACCCTAGTTTAACCTATTTAATTATAGATTCGTAGGTCGATTTTTCTACCTTTTTATTATTACTATGCAGCACATGTGTGTTTGCCCGTCGAGTGAAACTCGGAGGAAGAGGGATCACTCGGAAGGAGAGAAGAAGGGAGAGAATTATGGTGTCTCCCCTTTTTCGGGTGATGATGTTGACTTTTGTGCAGGGTTTGTCAGTGAGCAGGAGGTGCGAGCGAGCGAGAGCGAGTCGAGCGAGGCCGAGAATGAGAGAGATTTTTTTTTTAGAGGGACGACCGAAGGATCCAGAAGGACCCACAGACTTCCAATACGCATCCTGATGCGTCTTTCTCTTGACAAAGAAAATGGCTGGGAGTTTGCGTACCTATTGCACGTGACTTGTGCTCACTGAAGTGTGGGACCTCACGCATGGGCACCACACGTAAGTGACAGACCTGTTGGTGTAAAAACTCGGTTGATTATTATAGTGCATTAGAACAAAGTTTCCTATGGATTCAAGGGTAGGAAATCCAAGTTAACTCATTTACATGACATTATTTTTTCCATGAAGCAAAGTTAACGCACCTATCAATTGGTACATTTTGGAGTGACTAAGAAGGATCCAGGCTTACTTATTCGTTTTCACGTGTAAAACTTGTCTAAATCTTGGTCAAACAAAATTGGCAGAAAATTCAAAAAAAAACAGAAAAATGAAAAACCAAAGCACATAGTCTTCTTATGTCATGTAGTAAGCATTAAAGTTGATAAACAAGGTCTAGACATATTCAAACCATACTAATCATGTATCTACCCCCTAACCCCTAAACTCTATCTTATGACGAAGTCAAGCATGAAGATTAAGTGGTTTTGGGTTTCAAACATGGAAATTTTGAAAACCTCCCAAAAACTTCATTTTAGGGTGACTAAGAAGGATACAGGCTTCCCTTTTCATTTTCATGTTCTATACTTGTTTAAATCTTGGTCAAACCTAGGATTTGACCATGATTCAAATGTGCATCAAAATTCCAAAAAAATCAGAAAAATGAAAAACCAAAGCACATAGTTTTCTTATGTCATATAGTAAGCATTAAAGTTGATAAACAAGGGTCTAGACATATTCAAACAAGAAAAATCATGTATCTACCCCCTAACCCTAAACTTTGTCTTATGTAGTCAAGCATGAAGAGAAGTGGTTTTGGGTTTCAAATATGGAAATTTCAAAAACCTATCAAAAGCTTCATTTTAGAGTGACTAAGAAGGATCCATGCTTGCCTTTTCATTTTCATATTTGAAACTTGTTTAAATCATTGTCAAACCTAGGATTTGACCAAGATTTAAATTGGCATAAAATTAAAAAATCGGAAAAATGAAAAACAAAAGCACATAGTCTTCTTATGTCACATATATATATAGTAAGCATTCAAAAGTTGATAAACAAGGTCTAGCTAGACATATTCAAATAAGACAAATCATGTATCTACCCCTCTAACCCTAAACTCTGTCTTATGAAGTCAAGCATGAAGAGAAGTGGTTTTAGGTTTCAAACATGGAAATTTCAAAAACCTCCCAAAAACTTCATTTTAGAGTGACTAAGAAGGATACATGTTTCCCTTTTCATTTTCATGTTTTAAACTTGTTTAAATCTTGGTCAAACCTAGGATTTGACCAAGATACAAATAGGCACAAAAAATGAAAAACAAAAAGCACATAGTGTTCTTATGTCATATCGTAAGCATTCAAGTTGATAAACAAGGTCTAGATATATCCAAACCAGACAAATCATGTATATATGTACCCCGTGTCGATCTTATGAAGTCTAGCATGAAGAAAAGTCGTTTTGGCCGGGTTTCAAACATGGAAATTTCAAGAACATCCCAAAAGCTTCATTTTAGAGCGACTAAGAAGGATCCAGGCTTACCTTTCCATTTTCATGATTTAAACTTGTTTAAATCTTGGTCAAATCTTGCTCAAGCATGAAGATAAGTGGTTTTGGGTTTCAAACATGGAAATTTCAAAAACCTCCCGAAAACTTCATTTTAGGGTGACTAAGAAGGATACAGGCTTCCCTTTTCATTTTCATGTTCTATATATACTTGTTTAAATCTTGGTCAAACCTAGGATTTGACCAAGATTCAAATGTGCATCAAAATTCTAAAAAAATCAGAAAAATGAAAAACCAAAGCACATAGTCTTCTTATGTCATATAGTAAGCATTAAAGTTGATAAACATGGTCTAGACATATTCAAACCATACAAATCATGTATCTACCCCCTAACCCCTAAACTATGTCTTATGAAGTCAAGCATGAAGAGAAGTTTTTTTGTTTCAAACATGGAAATTTCAAAAACTGCCCAAAAACTTCATTTTAGAGTGACTAAGAAGGACACATGCTTCCCTTTTCATTTTCATGTTTTAAACTTGTTTAAATCTTGGTCAAACCTAGGATTTGATGAACATGGTCTAGACATATTCAAACCAGACAAATCATGTATCTACCCCCTATCGACCCTAAACTTCGTCTTATGAAGTCAAGCATGAAGAGAAGTGGTTTTGGGTTTCAAACATGGAAATTTCAAAAACCTCCCAAAATTAAAGCTTCATTTTAGAGTGACTAGTTAAGAAGGATCCAGGCTTACCTTTTCATTTTCATGTTTTAAACTTGTTTAAATCTTGTTCAAACCTAGGATTTAACCAATATTCAAATGGGCATAAAATAAAAAATAAATAAAATAAAAAACCAAAGCACATAGTCTTCTTATGTCATATAGTAAGCATTCAAGTTCATAAACAAGGTCTAGACATATTCAAACCAGACAAATCATGTACCCCTAACCCTAAACTTTGTCTTAATTATATATGAAGTCAAGCATGAAGCAGAGAAGTGTGGTTTTGGGTTTCAAACATGGAAATTTCAAAAACCTCCCAAAAAGCTTCATTTTAATTAGACTGGCTGGTTAATTAAGAAGGATCCATGATTAATTACCTTTTCATTGTCATGTTTTAAACTTGTTTAAATCTTGGTCGAACCTAGGATTTGACCAAGATTCAAATGGGCATAAAAATTCAGAAAAAATCGAAAGAATGAAAAACCAAAGCACATAGCCTTCTTATGTCATATAGTAAGCATTCAAGTTGATAAACATGGTCTAGACATATTCAAACCAGAAAAATCATGTATCTACCCCTAACCCTAAACTCTGTCTTATGAAGTCAAGCATGAAAAGAAGTACGGTGGTTTTGGGTTTCAAACATGGTAAATTCAAGAACCTCCCAAAAGCTTCATTTTAGAGTTACTAAGAGAAAGATCCAGACTTAATTACCTTATCATTTTCACATGTTAAACTTGTTTAAATCTTGCTCAACAAACCTAGGATCTTTGACCAAGATTCAAATGGGCATAAAAATTATTCAGACAAAAAATCTAAAGAATGAAAAACCAAAGCACATAGCCTTCTTAATTATGTCATATAGTAAACACTCAAGTTGATAAACAAGGTCTAGACATATTCAAACCAGAAAAATCATGTGTATATCTACCCCTACCCCTAAACTCTGTCTTATGAAGTCAATCATGAAGAGAATTGGTTTTGGGTTTCAAACATGGAAATTTCAAGTACGTCCCAAAAGCTTCATATATTTTAGAGTGACTAATTAAGAAGGATGTTGGATTCCGTTTTCATTTTCATGCTTGAAACTTGTTTAAATCTTGGTTGAACCTAGGATTTGACCAGAATCAAATGTGCATAAAATTCTTAAAAAAATAGAAAAATGGAAAACAAAAGCACATGGTCTTCTTATGTCATATAGTAAGCATTCAAGTTGATAAACAAGGTTTATACATATTCAAACCAGACAAATCATGTATCTACCCCCTATCGACCCTAAACTCGGTCTTATGAAGTCTAGCATGAGGAGAAGTCGTTTTGGGTTTCAAACGTTTAAGCCAAAAGCCCCATTTCAAATATTTCAAACTTATTCAAATTTGGTTCAAATTTGAAAGACACACAAGTTATAGCACACATAGTGCATACATTCTCACACATACTGCACTAGATGCTAACCCGGCCTATAGTTTGAGGCCATTGGATGAGGTCGAAAAAAATCTTGGATTAGAAATGGGGTTGTTCGAACCCCGTAGTTGGATTTTTTGAACCTTGATCTGTAGTACTGGGCAAAACCCTAGTTTAACCTATTTAATTATAGATTCGTAGGTCGATTTTTCTACCTTTTTATTATTACTATGCAGCACATGTGTGTTTGCCCGTCGAGTGAAACTCGGAGGAAGAGGGATCACTCGGAAGGAGAGAAGAAGGGAGAGAATTATGGTGTCTCCCCTTTTTCGGGTGATGATGTTGACTTTTGTGCAGGGTTTGTCAGTGAGCAGGAGGTGCGAGCGAGCGAGCAGCGAGTCGAGCGGGCCGAGAATGAGAGATTTTTTTTTTAGAGGGACGACCGAAGGATCCAGAAGGACCCACAGACTTCCAATACGCATCCTGATGCGTCTTTCTTGACAAAGAAAATGGCTGGGAGTTTGCGTACCTATTGCACGTGACTTGTGCTCACTGAAGTGTGGGACCTCACGCATGGGCACCACACGTAAGTGACAGACCTGTTGGTGTAAAAACTCGGTTGATTATTATAGTGCATTAGAACAAAGTTTCCTATGGATTCAAGGGTAGGAAATCCAAGTTAACTCATTTACATGACATTATTTTTTCCATGAAGCAAAGTTAACGCACCTATCAATTGGTACATTTTGGAGTGACTAAGAAGGATCCAGGCTTACTTATTCGTTTTCACGTGTAAAACTTGTCTAAATCTTGGTCAAACAAAATTGGCAGAAAATTCAAAAAAAAACAGAAAAATGAAAAACCAAAGCACATAGTCTTCTTATGTCATGTAGTAAGCATTAAAGTTGATAAACAAGGTCTAGACATATTCAAACCATACTAATCATGTATCTACCCGCTAACCCCTAAACTATGTCTTAAGAAGTCAAGAATGAAGAGAAGTGGTTTTGGGTTTCAAACATGGAAATTTCAAAAACCTCCCAAAAACTTCATTTTAGGGTGACTAAGAAGGATACAGGTTTCCATTTTCATTTCCATGTTCTATACTTGTTTAAATCTTGGTCAAACCTAGGATTTGACCAAGATTCAAATGTGCATCAAAATTCCAAAAAAATCAGAAAAATGAAAAACCAAAGCACATAGTTTTCTTATGTCACATACATATATATAGTAAGCATTCAAAAGTTCATAAACAAGGTCTAGACATATTCAAACCAGACAAATCATGTACCCCCTAACCCTAAACTTTGTCTTAATTATATATGAAGTCAAGCATGAAGCAGAGAAGTGTGGTTTTGGGTTTCAAACATGGAAATTTCAAAAACCTCCCAAAAAGCTTCATTTTAATTAGACTGGCTGGTTAATTAAGAAGGATCCATGATTAATTACCTTTTCATTGTCATGTTTTAAACTTGTTTAAATCTTGGTCGAACCTAGGATTTGACCAAGATTCAAATGGGCATAAAAATTCAGAAAAAAATCGAAAGAATGAAAGACCAAAGCACATAGCCTTCTTATGTCATATAGTAAGCATTCAAGTTGATAAACATGGTCTAGACATATTCAAACAAGACAAATCATGTATCTACCCCCTATCGACCCTAAACTTCGTCTTATGAAGTCAAGCATGAAGAGAAGTGGTTTTGGGTTTCAAAAAAGATCCAGACTTAATTACCTTATCATTTTCACATGTTAAACTTGTTTAAATCTTGCTCAACAAACCTAGGATTTTACCAAGATTCTCAAATGGGCATAAAAATCAAAAAATGAAATACCAATGCACATAGTCCTCTTATGTCATATAGCTAGTAAGCATTCAAGTTGATAAACAAGGTCTAGACATATTCAAACAAGACAAATCATGTATCTACCCCCTATCGACCCTAAACTTCGTCTTATGAAGTCAAGCATGAAGAGAAGTGGTTTTGGGTTTCAAAAACATGGAAATTTCAAAAACCTCCCAAAATTCAGCTTCATTTTAGAGCGACTAAGAAGGATCGATGCTTACCTTTTCATTTCCATGTTTTAAACTTGTTTAAATCTTGGTCAAATCTAGGATTTGACCAAGATTCAAATGGGCATAAAATAAAAAAACCGAAAAATGAAAAACCAAAGCGCACATAGTCTTCTTATATGTCATATAGTAAGCATTAAAGTTGATAATCAAGGTCTAGACATATTCAAACTAGCTAGACAAATCATGTATCTACCCCCTAAAACCCCTAAACTCTGTCTTATGACGAAGTCAAGCATGAAGATAAGTGGTTTTAGGTTTCAAACATGCATGGAAATTTCAAAAACCTTCCAAAAACTTCATTTTAGGGTGACTAATTAAGAAGGATACATGCTTCCCTTTTCATTTTCATGTTCTATATATACTTGTTTAAATCTTGGTCAAACCTAGCTAGGATTTGACCAAGATTCAAATGTGCATCAAAATTCCAAAAAATATCAGAAAAATGAAAAACCAAAGCACATAGTTTTCTTATGTCATATAGTAGCATTAAAGTTGATAAACAAGGTCTAGACATATTCAAACAAGAAAAATCATGTATCTACTCCCTAACCCTAAACTTTGTCTTATGTAGTCAAGCATGAAGAGAAGTGGTTTTGGGTTTCAAATATGGAAATTTCAAAAACCTACCAAAAGCTTCATTTTAGAGTGACTAAGAATGATCAATGCTTACCTTTTCATTTTCATATTTTAAACTTGTTAAAATCATTGTCAAACCAGGATTTGACCAAGATTTAAATGGGCATAAAATTTAAAAAATCAGAAAAATGAAAAACAAAAGCACATAGTCTTCTTATGTCACATATATATATAGTAAGAGCATTCAAAAGTTGACAAACAAGGTCTATACATATTCAAATAAGACAAATCATGTATCTACCCCTAACCCTAAACTCTGTCTTATGAAGTCAAGCATGAAGAGAAGTGGTTTTGGTTTCAAACATGGAAATTTCAAAAACCTCCCAAAAGCTTCATTTTAGAGTGACTAAGAAGGATCCAGGCTTACCTTTTCATTTTCATGTTTTAAACTTGTTTAAATCTTGGTCAAACTTAGGATTTGACCAATATTAAAATGGGCATAAAATAAAAAAATAAAAAAAACCAAAGCACATAGTCTTCTTATGTCATATAGTAAGCATTCAAGTTCATAAACAAGGTCTAGACATATTCAAACCAGACAAATCATGTATCTACCCCCTATCGACCCTAAACTTCGTCTTATGAAGTCAAGCATGAAGAGAAGTGGTTTTGGGTTTCAAACATGGAAATTTCAAAAAACCAAAAGCTTCATTTTAGAGCGAGTAAGAAGGATCGATGCTTATCTTTTCATTTTCATGTTTTAAACTTATTTAAATCTTGGTCAAACCTAGGATTTGACCAAGATTCAAATGGGCATAAAAATTCAGACAAAAATCTAATTAAAGAATGAAAAACCAAAGCACGTACATAGCCTTCTTAATTATGTCATATAGTAAACATTCAAGTTGATAAACAAGGTCTAGACATATTCAAACCAGAAAAATCGTGTATCTACCCCTAACCCTAATTAAACTTTGTCTTATGAAGTCAAGCTTGAAGAAAAGTGGTTTTGAGTTTCAAGCATGCATGGAAATTTCGAGAACCTCCCAAAATAAAGCTTCATTTTAGAGTGACTACGAAGGATCCATGCTTACACCTTTTCATTTTCAAGTTTTAAACTTGTTTAAAACCTCGTCAAACCTGGGATTTGACCAAGATTCAAATGGGCATAAAATTCAAAAAAATAGATAAATGAAAAACCATAGCACATAGTCTTCTTATGTCATATAGTAAGCATTCAAGTGGATAAACAAGCTCTAGACATACTGAAACCAGACAAATCATGTATCTACCCCTATCCCTAAACTATGTCTTATGAAGTCTAGCATGAAAAGAAGTGGTTTTGGGTTTCAAACATGGAAATTTCAAAAACCTCCCAAAAGCTTCATTTTGGATTGACTAAGGAGGATCCAGGCTTACTTTTTCATTTTCATATTTTAAACTTGTTTAAATCTAGGTCAAACCTAGGATTTGACCAAGATTCAAATGGACATAAAAAATCAACAGTTTACAACAGCACACAAAATAAACATGAAATTACATCTAAATCCCTAACTTTTACATGGAGGACCCCAGGCTGAAAGCAAGAAATGCGATCGGGTCTTGAATCTTGATGCGTCTTCTCTTGACAAAGAAGATTGCTGGGAGTTTGCGTACGTACATCACGTCACTTGTGCTCACTGAAGTGTGGGACATGACGCATGCATGGGCAACACACGTAAGTGACATGGATTCAAGGGTAGGGAAGCCAAGAGAAAAAAACGAGAATTTGGACAAAAATAACCCAATCTTGCTAGTATGTCGAAAGTTTGTTTTTCCCAATCTTTTCGACTTTGGGTTATTTCTGTCTATTTTGCCGAAAAAACGAGGACAGAGACTGGAAACGGTGATGCATCTAGCTTCAGAGTACGTCAGATTAAGACTTCATGAGCAACACTAGTCTGACGTAAGTACAGTGTATACAGACAAGACAGGGACTAGACATTGCTACCCACGTCCCTCTGCGCCCCTTCAAAGAAATCATACTCCGTACTAGAATCTCGAAACGTAGGAATTAGTCTGACACGATTTCTGATTGTTTAATTCATAGGATTGCAATTTTCAGAATTCATTGACAATACATTTTTATACAAAAACAAAAAATCCTTCATTGTGTAACCGTATGTTACTACTAGTATTTCTTTTGGTTTTCACACGCAATCAAATGTTATTGGATCCAAATACCGTTGTTTCTCAATCCTATATATTTGGAGATGATCATCACTCTCTAATCATACAATTTTCATATTCCCGCACTTTGAAAATCTTGCGAATAATCAAAGCAGCCAAAATCTATGGTGTGTATTGTATATGTTTATGCCATGCTTAGTTTCATCGAATATTGTTTGGTTGCATCGCGGGGAAACCGCGTGAATTTAGATTAATTGTTGCATGTTTGTTTGTGGTGTGACCAACTGCTTTTGCAACGAAACAACCCCCCCCCACCATGTACGCATTGTTTGGGTCGCATGCATGATGTGTACATAATGTTAAAATAGAAATAATGTAGGAATTGAATATGATTGCATGTTGAATTAATCCTATATGAGAGAAATCACACAAATTTGAATTGCATGTTCTTTGGTTGTAGTGCTACACAAAAAACACGTGAATTAGTATGAATTATCATGTATTCAAGAATCAAAGGAGCCACTGAGATTTGAATCCCACAAAATTTCTATGAATTTTCTTCGAACCAAACAAGCCCAACAAGATTCCAAAGGAATATAATACAACGAATCAAACAACTTCCGTTGTTGGAATATTTCCTTAGGACATCAATCCAATAGAAACTATATGATCCAGTTTCAGCGACAATCTGGTCGGTGTAGGCTCGAGGAGGCCAATTGTATATATATGTTTGGACCCGGTTGGTTGAGTGATCATGCTCGTGACATCCAGCATGAAAGGTAAAATTCGGGCAAGGCCAGCGTGACGCCACAATACTTTTGAAATATTCAAAAGCGCGTAATATTTGTGAAATTTTAATAATAGCTACTACTTATGTGAATTTTTTTCGTTCATACGCTTATTGGGGGGTAGGCTAACCCTAATGGCCTCCTCAAGATCCCTACCTCTACCAAGGTTTCCCGAGTTCATCCACCTCGATGGGTTCCTTGCCACTTTCGACCATGTTGTGGGCATCATTTCGGGTTCCCGTACCACGGCCAGTCCTTTTCAGGAGTCCCGAACCCGATGCCATAATATTTGTTTGAAAAAAATTCAAGACCGCACAATATTTGTTGAAATAAATGAATAAGCATTTTTAAATAGCTAAATAAAAGAAGTACGAATTTTGAAAAATTTATTTTTTCTAAAACATTAATTGGAGCATTGACATGTTGAACCCACTTGTCGATTTTGCTATCAACATGACTAACTAGCTGATTAGATAACCAAGTGGTGAAATTTGCAACATATTAGACCACCACATGGTGGAAACTGCAAAAAAAATGTCCAAGTGGTGGTTTGTGCAACATATAGAGCAGTAGAGTATATGGTAGTACAAGATGAAGAGGCCTCCAAGATGAATGTGCACTGCCGTGGGCCCGTGGTAATATATCATGATGATGGCAAAGGATCTTTTCTCTGCTGAAACTGTCCAGAGCTGATTTGATGAGACAAAATACAGCTCCACGGCGTGCAAGGACAGTATACAGTACATTAGCTTCTTCTCGGGTCACACGCCTTCACGCCAGGTGCAGTAGTGCAGCAGAGACCAGAGAGAGAAGGCACGCCCGTAGTACTCGTATTATTGATTTCAATTCAAATTGTTTTTTTTGCCTGCTTCTCCGTCTTCTTCATCTCCATCTTCTCTGGCGACCCCGCCTACACCAGCAGCCCCTGCACCACCGCCGCCATGCCTTTTTCGGATCATCTCGAGCCACCTGTTTGATGGTACTAGTAGGAGTTGTTGACTTTTATCCATATCGCTCTACCAGCTGCCGCTCGCACTGTCCTCCAATACCTCATACCCAAACGCCAGCGTCCCACTACCACACCCCCACACCCACTTGACCGCATCCTTCCAATGGCGAGATCGATCAATGAGAGTGGCAGTTCTTGGGTGTTTCCTGATGGCCCCCTTGAAGAAATCGCATCCCGATGCGATGTCATCACCGCCGCGAGCCTCGTCGGTTCATGCAAGTTTTATCATGATTCAGCAACACAAAGTGTAGCTCTGCCTGCATCTCAGCCGTTTGGCATGCCCTGTGTTCTTCATACTCACCAAACTGAGGTACCGCCCGCGCACAATCCCTTCTACCGCGTCCACAAGTTCAAGCAGGAGGGTGCGCAGAAGGACAAGCAGCATGATGCAAAAGATCGCAAGGGTACCTTGTGCCAACTGACGCCGATGGGGATCGCCCTTCTTGGCTTCCCCTGGAATTGGGAGCTTGTCAATGTGTACACTGGTCGCCGGATTCCTCTACCACCAATAAGTGAGTTTAAATCCACCCCGGATAAACTTGTGTTCGAGTCTAATGATCAACATCTTCAACTGCTGAAGATAGCTATTTGCCGAGTTCCAACAGCTGCTTCAAATTATACTAGTTTCTCTGTTCTTGCCATCTTCAACGCGGCAATTGCAGTCCTTCACTGTGCTTCTAGCAGATGGACAGTTCTTGACAACCAGTTCTTAGCGTACGGCTACTCCGATGCAATCATCCACAAGGGTATTGTATTTGCTGTAACTCAGACAGGCGAAGTTTATGCATGGAATCAACTTTCTTGGGGTAATTTTTCTCATCTCATATGATGTGTTTTCGCTATTACCTGCTAGTTTCAGATTTAGCTTTAGCCTTTTTCTTTTTGTTGTGCAGTTTTCGTGTCATGCCTGTACCTTTCCCCCTCTATATTCAATCAAAATCAGCAGCGATATGCCTTTGAGTCAAAATAAAGTACTCCCTCCGATCCAAATCAAATTGACTCAGCTTTGTCTAGCCAGTGCATCTAGCTAGACAAACTTGAGTCAATTAATTTGTGCATATCTAGCTAGACACATCCAGTTGAGTCAATTAATTTGGATCGGAGGCAGTATTTTAGCTACATCATTATTCATGTATGTAATGAACTAATCAAGTTTTGCTGAACTGACTTCAAGCTGTGCTTTCCTTTGCAAGGTCCTTTGTTGATCAGCACGGCACCTATTCCGCCAGAACTTGATGAACAAGGTCGGTACAATCTTGGCTCCTGGTGGTTAGCACGATCTCCTGATGGTTCTAGACTTTTTCTGGTCCATACCTGGGGCGTTACTGACGGGCGGGATTATACTGGACTGGTTCGGATTTTACCTGCTGCTGCTACCTCTGAGGGTCGTCATGGTCGCACTATTCGCGGGTATGGTAAGGGTTTACTTGGCTGCGAGGTGTACAGCATGGACACCAGTCAGTTGATGCCACCGAGGCCATGGAGGAGGATTATTTCCCTTGGATCATATTCTCTCTTCCTTGGAGTGAACTATCCGATTATCATTCCAGTAGAAGACGGGGCAGAACATGACCGTCCAAATATGGCGAGAAGCAACTCTGTTTACACATCGCACCATGCAGTAGGCCTTGCATATCCTCCTTCTCCAGAAATTTGCCGCTTCAGTTTGAATTCTGAAGACTGTACTGTTGGTTTCCAAACCAACATTAGATGGACATGGCGGCAGGTTCCGTTGTGGCTCATCCCAAGCTTCGCCAACGCCCGGCAATGGAACCTGCCTTCGCGTCACAGGTCCAGAAAGAAGGGCTGATGTACTTTATGTAATACTCGTGTTGTAATGCAAGATTTGTATCTGTTGAACTATTTCATTTGCATGTTTATCTCTACCTAGGCTACTCCCTTTCCGTAGTTGTGTTGTACTATCTGTTGAACTATTTCCTTTGCATGTTATCTCTACCTAGGCTACTCCTCCGTAGTTGTTAAATTGATGTAATGCTCCTACAATGCACGCTACACTGGGCGTGTGGCCTGTAATGTTATCAAACACCTTTTGTACTCGTTCTAGTAAGCATTTCACACTATAGCTCACATAATTAAAGTACTCCTACAACGTATTAGTTGAAAGATATCTCTCATAAGTAAGTACCCCTCTTTGAGCTTATGCGAAACATAAATGACTATTTTAGAAATATATACTCTCGACACAAGATCTATTATATACTAAAAGCAAAATAAGGGTGTTTTTCGAGGCACCAGGTTAATCCACATATGCTTAAAAAATATAAACCAATTATTTTAACTTTAACGCCTGAGATTAAAAGATAAGAAGTGTTACGTAGAAAAATATACGTGTACAAAAATAAACAAGTGTCACGTAAGTGTCATATGGGTCCACACGTTTTCTTAGAATAAAAGAATATATTGCAAAGAAAAATAAATAGGAGGTAGTCTCCAAGAAAAAAGTACGTACCCTAGACTTGCACGTTCAATATATGATTTACTCCAAAATTTAAAAGACCTTTACCCAACCGTGCACTGAAGGGATACTCTAGGAATAGAGTCCGTCCATGTGAAAATTAATATGTATAGCATGTTGAGGCAAAAAAAGGAAAGTTACAAACAAAAAGAATGTATGGGATATTTTATTTCAAAGGATAGAAAAAATTAAGATACACTACACCAACACGTTACATGGGTAGTACTTAGTTAGAAAAGAAAAAAAAACAAATCGATGTGCACAGACCAAGAAGTAACATTAACATTGAATATCAAAATGGGTTAGCGATCCGTCATGGAATCCAAGTCAAGTACGACTTGGTATGTCCTGTTTTATCTGCTCTACCTTTCAAGACGTAGTTAAATTTCAGTTGTTTGTATGAACGTGTAATAAGTAAAAATTAAAAATGAAATTTTTAAAAATAATAGTTCCTCTATCGCTAATTAGATTGCTGAATTTGGTGTCACAGATTTGTCTAGATCCTCATATATCTATGCACTAAAATACGTCTACATATATGCGTATCTAGAAAATTCCGCGATAAGAATTCGGAATAAATATAAGCAAAGTCGTTACATGTAATTCATGATAGATGAGTGAAAGATTGCTGCACTAGCCAATTGAACCAAAAGTCCGAACTGAGAGAGAGGGTCGGTCATTACACTCTAACACTCCCCCTCACGTCTATGCTCCTTTTTTTTGGAGTCTTGACGTGCGCAGCGGAAACGGGGATAGCAAATGTATATTTTTTCATTGCGTTTCTTGGGTTTTGAAACTTGAACCTCTGGTTTTAAGTTGTATGCACCTAACCAATTCACCCACCAGTCCGAACTGAGAGAGAGGGTCGGCCATTACACTCTAACAATGAGTACTTAAGTTTTCCATTCAGGTATTTATCAAGAGAAAATTTGAAAATTCTAGCATTGATATAAACTATAGCATTGACAAAAGAAAAAGCTCTTTCCAAATTTCACCACTATAGTCAACCATGGATTACAAAGTGACTGTATATTTACACAGTATGGTTCAACTGAAATATATAATATAAAATATCACGGAGACGCAAAAGACTTATGTCACGACATCTTTTATGGATGATCTAAATAGATTGGACCTCCTAATTATGTATCACCCATAGCAAAGCATATTGCAAGAAAAAAATGCGCTAAAATTCCAAAATAAATGTAACGTGGGAACACTAATCATGACGGACCACTTTGTTACTAGACCACAACTAATATATATATTCAGCTACATGACACCCAGAAGAACAGAATAATAGCAAAAATTAATCACCATGGTTTCCTGGCATACATGATATGATGAGACACACTGTATTTCTCTCTATAATTTTATGATAGTTTTTTATCGAAAGGTAAACTAGAGGAGAGTTTTTCATTTGAGCTGAGATCCATGAACTATTGGCACAAACAGAATTAAACATAGATGTAGTGCATAATGCTTTGTATAACCATGCAGAAAACAACGAACGAACATAAACCTAAAGAAATAAGGTAGCAACTGCATCACAATTGATCTACCTTTGTTAAATATGTTTCAAAATTATTTATTTTATTTTATTTCTTAGTGATATTATCATATAAAAATTGTCAAAGTTTCATATTTTGCCACACATGTTGTCATGAATATGATAATATGAGGTAAATATGTGAATACATCATGAAATATATTCAAAATTTGATGCCCTTGCATGCTAGGAGATGTGCATATCTGCATAAGAAAAATCATAACTGCTTATACTTTCAAATCACTAAAGGTGATGCTCTTGCATTTGTGAGGGCCCGTTGTATATTTGACATTTATGGAATAAGTGTAGGAGGTGTGCATATCTTCATATGAAAATCATAACAACTTATACTTTCAAATTACAAAAGGTGATGCCCTCGCGTTTGCGAGGGCCACTATGCTAGTTATATTAAAAACAATGGTACATAGTTCTATTAGAAAAAGAAAGTGTGAATAGTAGAATGATGGAGAAGTGTTTTTTGAGGTCTGTGCATAGCTAGTGTTCATGGTGCAAAAGCACTTAGACTAGTCACAATGGGAAGTATACTAGTCTATGATACAACACCTTCAATGCATAGTATCATGAATTAGTATCATGCAATGTTGCGAAAAACCAATTATTCATTTCTTTCCAAATAGACTAGCTTTGCGAGGATGACAAAACATTTCTTTATTGCCCTCTCGTATGAATCTCCTCCATACATCACCTCTCATACCGATTGAAAGCCATTCCAAATCGTTGGTTCAAGACCATGAATACCAAGCCAATTTTGTTAGCTAGTTGGACCACCCTCGGATTGAGAACCAACGGTTGAAAGAAAGGTGGGCGCCAACTCATATTTTTTTCTCGAGAGTCCGACACTTGATGTTGATTGCAAAGTTCACAAAGGCCAAAATTTTGACATCCTCTTTGTGCAAGTCTTGCCACCATCCAAACTCGGTTTTGAAGTACCAACCAAGAAAAAAAAGCTTGCACTTTGGAGGACCCCATGGACCATGAAAATTTTGAAAAACTTCCAGTAAATCATGCATATTTCGATTTATATTTTGGTGAAGTTTCATTCGATTTGAATCATAGGTTTGTGAGCAAATATATATTTAGTTTAAACTAGTGCTCGAGTACGTAAGAATCTATTTAATCACAAGCTAGTCATCCGAATGGGATGAAATATTCATAGATTTTAAAACAAGGAATCTACATATTACTGGATTTTTTTTCAAAATTTTCTGAATAGTTTTTCTTTTTTAGCTTCGAAATAAGAGATAGTTTGGAACGTTGGATCTCAAATGGATGGTAGATGGTGGGACACAGTCACAATGTATCTTGGAAGCATCAAGTCACTGAAGCTCTGTCCGGTTTCCAAACCAAGCTAGGAAAGGCATTGAAAATGAAGTTCTGCTCTAAAACATTTCTCATTCCATTTTGGTGCTCGCGCGGTTGCATGCTGCCCACGTGTTAAGGTACGTGTCTCTGGCATGTAGAGAACTACGATTATTGGCGAAAAATATATCGAAATGGAAACTGTAAAAAAAAGCCCTCTCTGGTCAACCTGATGTGACGAGACATCACTGCACCAAACGTCGTCGCAAATTTATAGATGGGTGGCGTGCTAGTCTACCAACAGTCAAATCGGCGCCCAGTCGCAGCAGCAGCCTAGAGTACTACCTAGTTTTTGCCCCTTGCATGTCTATCATCTTCTTCTTCACCCCGTTACAAAAAAAAAACTTCTTCTTCACCCTCCCAGAATCACGCGCACGCGCAGGATCTCGATCCCCACCACGCCGCATCACTAGTACTACTCCGTATACCTTTCTCTCCTTACCCCGGCCGGCCGCGCGCCGCATCGTTCCTTCCATAGCGCTCGCCCTCTCCTCCGAAAACCCCAAGCGCAGTTGCATCCGCCATCCACCTAAATCCATCTTCACGTGATGGATTATTCTAGGCTTTGCCGGGGCGGCGGGGACGGCCACTTGGAGGCTCTCACCGGCGACAACATCAACCTCATCGCTGCGCATCTGGACGTTACCTACACCGTCCGACTTGCTGCATGTTCCAGGGAGCTCTACGACATGATCAGCAAGGATGAAGGTAAGATGCACCATTGGGATGAACCCTGCCTGCTGATGCCTCCGCCTGCTTATTGGTTCGATGAACACTGGGACGTGGCGAGAACATCTCGTCTGCATGATACCGTGTACGACCTGGTGCCCCTCGACCATCCTCGCCGTTCTGTCGCCCTGCCGTTCATGCACGACAGAAAATGGCTTGGCGCGAACGGTGACTGGATCGCCGCCGCCGATCATCATGAGTGGTGCCTCGTGAACGTCTACACCGAGCGACATATCCCCCTTCCATCCCTACCTGATTCGAAGATCGATCATAGTAGTTTTTCATATCAACCTGCATACTCTTTTAACTGGGGTCCAGCAATTGATTTGTTGAAGATTGTAATCTGCCAAGTGCCCACAAAAGGTGGGAGGTACGCAGATTACAAGCTCATCGCCTTGTTCGACAAAACGATTTTCTACCTTGAAGGGGGTGGCGACTGGAGAATGCTGGAGGCCCTTACACCTGCACCTGATTATCCAAATTACTGTGATGCCATTGAACTCCGTGGCCACGTTTTTGCGGTGGACGAAACTGACGGCTCCACGTACTTCTGGGACACCGCAAATGGTATTTTTTCAGTCCTTATGTTGCATTGCATGATACACTGCCTTAACCAATGAAGTTATTCATGAACTACCTTGTTTATATTTTACCTTTCTTATATGACTTAATGATCACACCCCCTTTTGCTGAATATGAATGAACCGTTGCTTGCAATGAATTAGTAGTACTAATTAGTCACCAACAAACATAGTATGCTCAGTATGTGATTGCATTCCTGAATTAGTAACTCTACGCCACTGCAGAATATGGGTGTAATTAACCAGTATCTCAAAAGATAACGTGGCACTATGAAGGCACCCTTTTTGATAACCTTTTACACCCATTGTTTCATATATAACTAATTGATTTTGCCTCCAAAAGGAGGACGGGAGACCCCCGCCATCTGCATCAGAGAGATGCATAAGGACTTTCATAAGTATATGACTTAACGATCACATCCTTTATCTGAATATGAATGAACCGTTGCTTGCAATGAATTAGTACTAGTCAGTCATCAGCAAACATAGTATACTCCGTATGTGAATGCATTCCTGAATTAGTAACTCTATGCAACTGCAGAATATGGATGTAATTAACAAGTATCTCAAATGTTAACGTAGAAACAGAAAAATAGAAGAAAATCGTTTGTAATTACATGCGTAGCTTATATTTTCTAGAGATCGGGGAAAAAGCCTTGATTGGATGTACCTACATGCAGATCAAACAGTTCTTTGTTTATATCGGTGAACAATCTGCAGAATGGTATAATTAATTTTGTTTTTGATACATTTTTTCTCCCATTTTCTTGAATAGATTTCAGTTTCCCACAATTATCTTTCATTAGTGATTGTGACGTCCCCTCATTCAAAATAACTCAGGTTATCTTTTTCCTAATTCAGTGATATTTAAGTTTGAGTAAGTTTACGATTAATATCTACAACCTCATATATATATAAGATTTAGCACCTGCAGGCCTAACAAAGTTAGCTGCCTCTAGTCCCCTGTATAGTTCTTTCTTTTTGCTTTCTCAGTTTTTCGTAGCCTTGCTACAACCCTGTATGCTCTAATATATAATGATGCACGACTAGGCATGTGTTCGAGAAAAGAAAATCTAAATATCTTTTGTAATATATGAACCTATATTGATGTTTTAGATGTTGGTAGTATAATTTTCGATAAACTTGAACAGACTTAAATCAGTTTAACTTAGCACAACCATATAGCGTACCTTTTTTAGAACGCGAAAATGAGGTAAACAAATACCATGTGTACCCTTTACTATCAATAGTAGAGAAGAGATTATGAACCTTCAACTCTAAAATGCAAATTCTTCTACTGAATGGATAGCTGCATCTGATACCTATTTTGCAAATGTTACCAGACTTGGGGTTAGCTATAAAGAGCATTTCTTTCTTGTCAAGCTTCATGCACTACCAACACAACCAAAAGTCCGAACTGATCGCAAGGGCGGCAATCCACTTATACAATTCAACACCCCCCGTCACATGTGATGGGAGACAAGTCAACATGTGGAAAGACTCAGAGGTATAGCTCAAGAGGCATATAAGTGGACTCCGAGGGGGCAACAACAATTTTAGGATAAATTGCGAAAGCCAGGACTCGAACTCGAGACCCTGGCTCTGACACCATGTCAAGCTTCATGGACTAGCCAACGCAACCAAAAGTCCGAACTGATGGAAAGGTCTAGGCAATCCACTTATACAGTTAAACATTTCTTACCCTTCGGGTGGTCACAGGGAAGCTCTCTAATAGATCACTTAAGACAAAGGGAATTAACTACAGCACAGGACTTAAACTTAAGATGATATATATTTGTCAAAATTTGAATGTATCTATATGCTTTCACTGTCTAGATACATCTGAATTTGGACAAATCTCAGACACTTTCGGTGGGACAGAGGTAGTATATAACTGTGTATACACTAACTAGTGTCTAGTTTTGGCGAAGTTTAGACTAGTTTCGTGGGATGGATGCAGTATAACTGATATATTGGACACTTGATTTGAACACATGAATGACCAATGTCCTTAGCTTACATAGTCGTATTTATACTGTGAGCATGAACGATGAACAATGCTGCTGTTTGAATATGGTTGCCAGTAACACCCTATTCGTCTCCATTTCTAATATTGCAGAAAACCTGATGCTCCCGTTTGTAATCCCGCCACCGGTGGTGGATGATCAGCAGTACGCATGGTTCCTCGCTCCATCTGCTGATGGCAAGCGATTGATGATCATCCTTACAGTAAACAAGATTGGGATTGCCAATGCTGAAGTACCTCCTGACATTCCCTATGCTGCTAATGGGCTTCAGCTACGGCAGTATCCTCCTGTTGCCACCTACGTCTTTGAGCTGGATCCCTTATCTACTGCACGTGCAGGGGACTTTCTTTGGAGGCAGGTTAACAGCCTCAGCGACCACTCTCTGTTCCTCGGACTCAATTACCCAATCATTGCCAACCTGAAGAAGCGTGAATCCAAAGCTCCTGATGGCACATTGGTTCCATTCATGAGGAAAAACTGCGTCTACACAGCATACCGGAATATTCGTTATAATCAATACCCTAAAATTTTGCGCTGCAACCTCCAGCCAGATGAAGGTGAGACTGTGGGAGTTATCAGCCTTCCCAAGGATGGTTGGGATAGTGTCCGACAAGCGGCTATGTGGTTTAAGCCTGCTTTAAACATTGCCCGTTCGGTGTTACCTTTAAAAAAACAGTGACACTTTTTTATTATGCTTGAAGTGTTGAGAAGTAGTACACTGTTTTTAGTATGTACTAGTTTGAATCAGTTTATTTGAACACTGCCCTGCTTTTGTATTTCGTGTTGCCTTCATATTATAACCCATGCATGGCTGTTTTAGGATTGACTTTATTTCAGCACTATAATTTTTTCGATAAAGGATGCTTTATTACTTTTGGAAAGCAATTACATCCAGCCTCTGCATAACCAGGATGCACACAGCTGTTCAAAGAGTCTGTAACCAACAATGTAAAGAAAAAAAACTAGGCGAAATACATATCGGAACGATGAATCATAAATCGCCTATGGTGTGGGTGGTGCTGCAATCCGTAGACTATGCTGCCACCCATGTAGGGAAAAAGTATCCCTCGCCGTTCAGCACTATAATTACAATGTGTGTACGTCCTTTATAATATAGCCACCTCTTGTTGATCATAGTCATGAGAGGACCATTCCTATTTTTTTCGCCGCTAAAGGGTAAAGTACATCCACTGGCACGGGGGTGTGTTGGGTTCCACCCCATCCCCAAACCGAACATGCATCAACTACGAGCAAGGAAGTAGATGTGCGACCTAGGTGACTGTGCGGACCCCACATGTGAACCAAAGAAAAAAACATGTCAATACGGAACTGATGTACATACGACAACTCCTATATGATATGCGTATGTACGATTGAGCATCTGGAGGTGTGCTGCCACCTGCTTCCTCACACGAAGGGTTGGATCTTGTGTTTCGTACACGGATCGGACTGAAATTGTCGTGTGCATAGCAAGGTTCATGTCAATAAGGCTGAGTTTGGCATCTAAGTCTAGGCAACAAATACTTTTGGGTTCCAACGGCCATCTACAAGGTATTTGCTATAGGCCTACTTGCTCCGGCTGTCGAAGCCCAATAACTACAAATGGGCCTTTCTGCTCATGCAATGTTGGCCCTTTTCTAAAGAACCACAGATCCTATGATTGGCAAAAAACAAAAACACGGAGATTCTACATAAAAGTTGTTTGTATTTATTTTGAATTATTGGGTTGCAATTTTTGAAACTGCTCATGGCCAATATGAAAATCCTTGATCGCTCCATACCCACATAGATCACGGTATTTTCAAAAATTCATAAAGTGGATTTGAAATTTAAAACATATCCTAATAATTCCATGATTTATTCTATTAACTTGCAAGATCTTGGAGCGAAAGAGCTTGTATTAGTCTGCGAAAATAATACTGATAAACCTGTCGTTAACAAGAAATGAAGGTTTATCGTTCAGAGAGGATGCCATGTGGGACCCATGAGACAGTAGCGTCCTCAACGTTTCAAAGAAAAAGGCAAGTAGCCCGAAAATAGGGGTAAAAAATAAATCCTACAAAGGAAACATTTATAGTTCATAGAGGCTGACATGTGGGACCGATCTGCCAGCTGCATCCTCATCATTTCGAAGTCGGCAGGGATCAGAAGAAAAAGGCAAATAGCCAGAAATTAGGGGTAAAAAATAAATCCAAAAAGGAAACTTTTATTCTTAATAGAGGATGACATGTGGGACCGACCTGCCAGCAGCGTCCTCATCGTTTCAAAGGCCGCAGGGGATCAAAAGAAAAAGGCAAATAGCCAGAAATTAGGGGTAAAAAATAAATCCAACAAAGGAAAGGTTTATTGTTCATAGAGGCTGACATGTGGGACCCATGAGCCAGCGGCGACCTCAATTTCAAAGGCGGCATATGATCGAAAAGAAAAAGGCAAGTTAGCAAAAATCAGTGGGTAAAAAAAATCTAAGAAATGAAACTTTATTGTACAGTCCCAGTGTGTAAAAAAAAGGCAAATAGCCAGAAATTAGGGGTAAAAAATAAATCCAACAAAGGAAAGGTTTGTTGTCCATAGAGGCTGACATGTGGGACCCATGAGCCAGCGGCGACCTCAATTTCAAAGGCGGCATATGATCGAAAAGAAAAAGGCAAGTTAGCAAAAATCAGGGGGTAAAAAAATCTAAGAAAAGAAACTTTATTGTACATAGAGGATGACATGCGGGTCCCATGAGCCAGCACCTTACTCAACGTTTCAGAGGCGGCATGAGATCAAAAGAAAAAGGAAACTGACCAAATATCAGGAGCAAAAAATAATCCAAGAAAAGTAACTTTTATTGTACATAGAGGATGACATATGGGTCCCACTTATACAAGCTCTTTCGCTCCAAGATCTTGCAAGTTGATTGTACATAGAGGATGACATGCGGGCCCCATGTGTCAGCAGCTTAATCAATGTTTCCAAGGCGGCAGGGGATCAAAAGAAAAAAGGAAATAGCCAAAAATAAGAGGGTGAAAAAAAATCCAAGAAAAGAAACTTTTATAGTATAGAGGATGACATGTGGGTCCCATGAGCCAGCAGCTTCCTCAACGTTTCAGAGGCTGCATGAGATCGAAAGAAAAAGGCAAGTGACCAAAAATAAGAGGGAAAAAAATCCAAGAAAAGAGACTTGATTGTACATAGAGGATGACATGCGGGTCCCATCAGTCAGCAGCTTACTCAACGTTTCCAAGGCGGCAGGGGATCAAAAGAAAATGGAAATAGCTAAAGATCAGAGGGTGAAAAAAATCCAAGAAAAGAAACTTTTATAGTACATAGAGGATGACATGCGGGTCCCATGAGCCAGCAGGTTCCGCAACATTTTCAAAGGCGGCATGAGATCGAAAGAAAAAGGCAAGTGACCAAAAATCAGTGGAAAAATAATCGAAGAAAAGAAACTTTTATTGTACATAGAGGATGACATGCTGTCCCATTTTGCAGCAGAGGTCCCAACTTTTCAAATGCGGCTTGAGATCAAAAGAAAAAGAAAGTAGCCAGAAATTAGGGGATAAAAAAAACTCGAAGAAAAGAAAGTTGATTGTACATAGAGGATGACATGCGGGACCCACGAGTTAGCAGCTTACTCACGTTTCCAAGCCGGCAGGGGATCAAAAGAAAAAGGAAATAGCCAAAAATCAGAGTGAAAAAAAACCCTAGAAAATAAACTTTTGTAGTACGTAGAGGATGACATGCGGGTCCCATGAGCCAGCAGGTTCCTCAACGTTTCAAACGTGGCATGGGATCGAAAGAAAAAGGCAAGTGACCAAATATCAGGAGCCAAAAATAATCCAAGAAAAGAAACTTGATTGTACATAGAGGATGACGTGCGGGTCCCATTTTGCAGCAGCGGTCCCAACGTTTCAATTGCGGCTTGAGATCAAAAGAAAAAGAAAGTAGCCAGAAATTAGGGGGTCAAAAAAAACTCCAAGAAAGGAAAGCTTTATCGTTCATACAGGCTGACATGTGGGACCTATGAGCCAGCAGCTTACTCAACGTTTCAAAGGCGGCAGGGGATCAAAAGAAAAAGGAAATAGCCAAAAATCAGAGGGTGAAAAAAAATCCAAGAAATCAAACTTTTATTGTACATAGAGGATGACATGCGGGTCCCATGAGCCAGCAGATTCCTCAACGTTTCAAACGTGGCATGAGATCGAAAGAAAAAGGAAAGTGACCAAATATCAGGAGCCAAAAATAATCCAAGAAAGGAAACTTTATTGTACATAGAGGATGACATACGGGTCCCATTTGCAGCAGCGGTCTCAACGTTTCCAAGGTGGCACAGGACCAAAAGAAAAATGAAGTAGCCAGAAATCAGGGGGTGAAAAAATCCAAGAAAAGAAAGATTTCAATTGGGCTGCATCTGGACATCTGGGCCTTCGAACTATCCTTCTGGGCCTTTTGATTCGTACAATTTCAGCCCACTCCAGAACATGGAAGTTCGGATTTTTCTCAAAAAAAACAGGAATGTCCTATGCTTCGCAAAAACAAAAAACAAGGAGATTCAAGATATAAGTTGTAAAAATAAAGATTTAATTTATCCGTTTGCAATAGCTCAGAGCGAAATACACTGTTTATTGTCTGCAAAATAATCAAGATATCACATGTTTCTTGTACGGGGAGGCTGACATCGGGGACCCATGAGCCAGCAGCGTCGTTAACGTTTCAAAGGCAGTGGGTCGAAAATAAAAAAACAAAAAGTCAGTTGGTAAAAAAATCCAAGAAAAGAAAACATTTATCGTTCTGAGAGGATGACATGCGGGACCGATGAGGCAGCAGCATCCTCAACGTTTCCAAGGCGGCAGGGGATCAAAAGAAAAAAAGGAAAAGCCAGAAATTACTTAGGGGTCAAAAATAAATCCACCAAAGGAAACTTTTATTGTTCATAGAGGATGACATGTGGGACCGACCTGCCAACAGCGTCCTCATCGTTTCAAAGGGGGCAGGGGATCAAAAGAAAAAGCAAATAGCCAGAAATTAGGGGTCAAAAATAACTCCAATAAAGGAAACTTTTATTGTTCGTAGAGGATGACATGCGGGACCCATGAGCCAGCAGCTTACTCAACGTTTCAAAGGCGGCATGAGATCGAAAGAAAAAGGCAAGTGACCAAATATCAGGAGCCAAAAATAATCCAAGATTTATTGTACATAGAGGATGACATGTGGGTCCCATTTTGCAGCAGCGGTCTCAATGTTTGTAATGCGGCTTGAGATCAAAAGAAAAAGAAAGTAGCTAGTAATTAGGGGGTGACAAAAAATCCAAGAAAAGAAAGTTGATGGACATAGAGGATGACATGCGGGTCCCTTGAACCAACAGCTTACTCAACGTTTCAAAGGGGCAGGGGATCAAAAGAAAAAGGCAAGCCAAAAATCAGAGGGTGAAAAAAAATCCAACAAAGGAAACTTTTATAGCACACGAGAGGATGACATGCGGGTCCCATTTAGCAGCTATCACCGTTTGAGAGGCGGCAGGGGATCGAAAGAAAAAGGCAAGTGACAAAATATCAGGAGCAAAAGATAATCCAAGAAAAGAAACTTTATTGTACATAGAGGATGACATGTGGGTCCCATTTTGCAGCAGCGGTCTCAATGTTTGTAATGCGGCTTGAGATCAAAAGAAAAAGAAAGTAGCTAGTAATTAGGGGGTGAAAAAAAATCCAAGAAAGGAAAGTTGATGGACATAGAGGATGACATGCGGGTCCCTTGAGCCAACAGCTTACTCAACGTTTCAAAGGGGGGAGGGGATCAAAAGAAAAAGGCAAGCCAAAAATCAGAGGGTGAAAAAAATCCAACAAAGGAAACTTTTATAGCACATAGAGGATGACATGCGGGTCCCATGAGCCAGCAGGTTCCTCAACGTTTCAAACGTGGCATGAGATCGAAAGAAAAAGGCAAGTGCCCAAATGAGGTGAAAAAAAAACTCCAAGAAAAGAAAGTTGATTGCTCATAGAGGATGACATGCGGGTCCCATGAGCCAGCAGGTTCCTCAACGTTTCAAACTTGGCATGAGATCGAAAGAAAAAGGCAAGTGACCAAATATGAGGAGCCAAAAATAATTCAAGAAAAGAAAGTTTTATAGTACATAGAGGATGACATGCGGGTCCCATTTAGCAGCAGCGGTATCAGCGTTTGAGAGGTGGCAGGGGATCAAAAGAAAAAAAGAAATTGCCAAAAATCAGATGGTGAAAAAAAACCAAGAAAATGAACTTTTATAGTACATAGAGGATGACATGCGGGTCCCATGAGCCAGCAGGTTCCTCAACGTTTCAAACGTGGCATGAGATCGAAAGAAAAAGGCAAGTGAAAAAATGAGCCAAAAATAATTCAAGAAAAGAAAGTTTTATAGTACATAGAGGATGACATGCGGGTCCCATTTAGCAGCAGCGGTATCAGCGTTTGAGAGGTGGCAGGGGATCAAAAGAAAAAAGAAATTGCCAAAAATCAGATGGTGAAAAAAAACCAAGAAAAAGAACTTTTATAGTACATAGAGGATGACATGCGGGTCCCATGAGCAGGTTCCTCAACGTTTCAAACGTGGCATGAGATCGAAAGAAAAAGGCAAGTGAAAAAATATCAGGAGCCAAAAATAATTCAAGAAAAGAAAGTTTTATAGTACATAGAGGATGACATGCGGGTCCCATTTAGCACAGCGGTATCACCGTTTGAGAGGCGGCAGGGGATCGAAAGAAAAAGGCAAGTGAAAAAATATGAGGAGCCAAAAATAATTCAAGAAAAGAAAGTTTTATAGTACATAGAGGATGACATGCGGGTCCCATTTAGCAGCAGCGGTATCACCGTTTGAGAGGCAGGTGATCGAAAGAAAAAGTCAAGTGACCAAATATGAGGTGCCAAAAAAATCCAAGAAAAGAAAGTTTTATAGTACATAGAGGATGACATGCGGGTCCCATTTAGCAGCAGCGTTATCAGAGGCGGCAGGTGATCGAAAGAAAAAGTCAAGTGACCAAATATGAGGTGCCAAAAAATCCAAGAAAAGAAAGTTTTATAGTACATAGAGGATGACATGCGGGTCCCATTTAGCAGTATCACCGTTTGAGAGGCAAGGTGATCGAAAGAAAAAGGCAAGTGAAAAAATATCAGGAGCCAAAAATAATTCAAGAAAAGAAAGTTTTATAGTACATAGAGGATGACATGCGGGTCCATTAGCAGCAACGGTATCACCGTTTGAGAGGCGGAGGATCGAAAGAAAAAGGCAAGTGACCAAATTTGAGGTGCCAAAAATAATCCAGAAAAGAAAGTTTTATAGTACATAGAGGATGACATGCGGGTCCGTTAGCAGCAGCGGTATCACCGTTTGAGAGGCGGCAGGGGATCGAAAGAAAAAGGCAAGTGACCAAATTTGAGGTGCCAAAAATAATCCAGGAAAAGAAAGTTTTATAGTACATAGAGGATGACATGCGGGTCCCAGTTAGCGGCGGTATCACCGTTTGAGAGGCGGCAGGGATCGAAAGAAAAGGCAAGTGACCAAATTTGAGGTGCCAAAAAAAACTCCAAGAAAAGAAAGTTGATTGCACATAGAGGATGACATGCGGGTCCCATTTAGCAGCAGCGGTCTCAACGTTTCCAAGGCGGCAAGGGATCAAAAGAAAAAGGAAGTAGCCAGAAATCAGGGGGTCAAAAAATCCAAGAATAGAAAGAATTTTGGTTCATAGAGGATGACATGCGGGACCCATGATCCTGCATCGTAAACGGCTCGATCGGAGAACGTTGAACGAGATGGCGCGATGTAGAAAAAAACAATGCCAGAGAGGCTGCCATCTGGGCCCTACATCCCTCGGCGGTGCGGATTTGCGTTGACTCGGCCGGCGAACCCGAGATTTCGAGATGCACCACGTCCCGGGCCACCATACGCCACGTTTTGGCCGCTTTCGTCGGGCTAGGTGGCCTCAAAAACGAGAAAAAAAAAGTTTTGACATGCACCACGGAGGGACCAAAATCGTCGGCCATGGTACACCAGCAACCACGGCGCGACTTCAACTTCGTCGGCCATGGCAACTTTTCTTGTAGTGATATCCGGCCCCCTGATTTCGGCTAAGTCTTCGAGGAAAAGCAGCTCAGTATGGGGGCCGGACATTTGCCCGGATATTGTCCCGGTATTGTACCAGGGCCGGAATATCCGGGCCGGATATTTTGGAAATATCCGGCCCCCCGATTTTTGGCTAAGGACTGGAAGAAAAGTGGCTCTGGCATAGGGCCGGATATTTGACCGGACAATGTCACTGTTTTGTACTGCGGCCGGATTATCCGGTGGGGGCGGATTATCCGGCCCCAACTTAGGCCGGATTATCCGGCCCCCCGGAAGACTCAACGGTTGGATTTTGGGGAGGGGTATTTATACCCCTCTTCTTCTTCCTTACCTCTTTGCTCAATCATTGCTCAAGAATTCTGCCAAGCTACACCACCATTAGAGCCACCTCAAGAAACACAAGATTTGCAAGATCTCCTTCCTCCCCCAACCAAAGCTCTTGATCTTTGGGGATTCGAAGGAGAAGCCACCGATCTACATCCTCACCGAAGCGTTCTTCATTTCCCCCTCACTTGTTTGAGGGATCTCATGCTAGTGTTCCTATTTGGTTCCCTAGTTGATTTGTTGTTGATGTGTTGTTGTTGATTGTTGTATTGTTACAGATTTGGGAGCCTCCAATTCAGTTGTGGATGTGTGCCCCAAGAACCTTGTAAAGGCCCGGTTTCCGCCTCGAGGAAATCCCTTAGTGGAAGTGGGCTAGGCCTTCGTGGCGTTGCTCACAGGAGATCTGAGTGAAGCCTTCGTGGCTGTTGGTTTGGCTTGCGTAGCAACCACACTCCTCCAAACGTAGACGTACCTTCTTGCAAAGGAAGGGAACTACGGGAATCATCTCCGTGTCAACGCGTGCTACACTCTCGGTTACCTCTATCCCACTCTATCTCCTATATATTGCGTAGCTATATCTTGCTTAGTTGATAACCTTGTCATATAGGTAAATTCACTTAGTTGCATATCTAGAGAATTTACCTTTGTGTCAAACCTAAATTGAAAAAGAACTAAAAATTGGTTAGCACCTATTCACCCCCCCTCTAGGTGCGGCATACGATCCTTTCAATTGGTATCAGAGCCTCGGCTCTTATTTCGGGCTTAACCGCGTATACAAGTTATCAAGTTATCTCCGCTGTGTTCCGCGTGTTCATCACCATCCACCTCGCTTACTGAGAAGATCGGGCCACCCCTTATCATCTTGGTATCAGATTTCCAGTTTTCCTCGGTAAGCCATCCACAATCCACCCCATAGTTGAGTTGTGAGTGTTTTCCTATCCAGAAAAAGCCAAAAAAAATTAGGGTTAGGGTTTGCCATAGCCATAGATTGCACTAATTTCGAGTTTTAGTTGCTTTTCGTAGTTGTTTTTGCGTACCTTTATCTTTCTTCTAGTAGAATTGTTAGGGTTTGTGTTTTCTTTTCATCTAGTTTATCATCTAGAGTCAGTTTTTGTTTACTCCGAGTCCACATAGCATACAGTGTGTTTGTCCAAACCATAGCTACAGCCTTTCGATATACGTGACTAGGAACTTCCCCAGAAGAGACTAGTTTTACCGCTCGACAGGCTGCTCATTAGGGTTTTGGTGCTTTGCATATCTTGTTGGCCGTGTTATCAAGGAGTTGAGTCACACAAAAAAGAGAAAATAGAAAAGAAGCAAAAAGAGCTACATAGCTGCGTGTGTTATAAAAAGAAAATCCAAAAAGAAAAGTGAAGTGCTAGTTGAATCAAGTGAAAGGCCTAAGTTTTCTTTACTGCACCTGTAGTTGAGCAATCTTGTGCCTGTCTCGTTGAGCTTTGCTAGCGTCTCTCTTGTGCATTGCAACCTTTCCTCCATATAGTTGCATTGCCCCATTATATCGCCTTGTGTGAGTATCTTTGGTTGTCTACGGTCAGCGCTAGAGCTTGTTATTGGTGCAAATAGGTAGCCTACCTACAGCCCCACATATACCCTGCTTTGTCGTGTGATTGTTCTTATACCCTTGATATTCGCTTCGCTACATCCGTGCACTAGTTGTTACTACAAGTGGTAAGCAACACTAATTTACTTTGGAACGGTAAGATTTCCTTTTCTTATCAGTTTTGAGTGAGTTGTGAGAGTACCACCATATATTTTTGATTTAGTGCACTAACCTACTAATCATGTCTGCTAGTGATAATAAGATTGTTAACCAGGAAAACAAGAATTCGGCAGATATCATCACATGGAGGGAGTATGAAGCTCTTCGTAATGAGATGCGACGTGAATTCCGCACTCAGGATGATGAGCTTAAGGGTACAGTTGACGAGATCAAACAAACGCTGGATGCTACTAATGAAACCGTCACTGGATTGGCTGATCAAATGACGGATATACAGCGCAATATTGCAGATATGCGCCTCGCTATTGAGAATTTGACTGCACAACAACAACAAGACGATGACGAAGATCCTGAGCTTGAAGATGACGCACACAATGCTCGTGGTGCGCCTCGTGGTCATCGTCCTCGTGGTTGGGTTCCACTTGGCCGCAATGGTCGTGGACAAGATGAAGAAGATGGATTGGGTAAGCCCAAGTTTTCCATACCCAAGTTTGAAGGAGGAGCTGATGTTGAAGAATATCTCACTTGGGAGCTCAAGATTGAGAAGTTATGGAGCTTACATCCAAACTACTCTGAAGATAGGAAGATCAAGCTTGCTTCTTCTGAATTTGATGGTTATGCATTGCGTTGGTGGGATTCTTTGGTTCGTAACCGCGACGAAGATGGTGCACAACCTATCCGTACATGGCGTGCTATGAAGGAGGCAATGACTTCTCGTTTTGTGCCTACAAATTACATGCGGAATATATTTGATAAGCTAACACTATTGAGGCAAGGTGTGAAGACTGTTGATGAGTACTACATGGAGATGGAGATGCTTATGCAGCGTGGTCGTGTCCGTGAGTCTCTAGAGATGACAATGCAGCGTTTTCTCAATGGATTGAAGTATGATGTTAAAGGCATTGTTCGTCATTACACCTACACCAATATGAATCAATTGTTACATCATGCAAGAGAAGCTGAATCACAGTTGGCTGAAGAAGCAAAGGTTAAGGGACGTGCTACGGGAGCTGGGCGTTTTACACCCCGCGCGCCCTCTACAGCGCCGGCGCCTTCGACGCGCTCCGCTCCTTACTCTACTCCGCCTAGCAAACCGGTCTCCAATGTATCTAATGCAAAGAAGTCCGAATCTGCTGCAAGTACGAGTGGTTCTAGCATGTCTACAGCGCGCAACCGCGATATGCTTTGCCATACATGTGGTGGCAAGGGTCACTTCAAGAGAGATTGTCCTAACCGCAAAGTCATGATTATCAATGAGGACAATGAGTATGAGACTGGAGATGATGTTGATCCAAATGCTCCAGACGATGATGACTATGACACTGATGGTGAAGATGCATATCCTTCTGATGCTCGTACCATTGTTGTGTCGCAGCGTGCTCTTAATGTGTTGCCTAGTGCATCTACTCAGCGCTGCAATTTGTTCCAAACCAAAGCTTTAGTTGGTCCTGACAAGGCTTGCAAGGTCATTATTGATGGCGGGAGTTGCCGCAATTTAGCAAGCAAGGAGTTATGTACCAAGCTGAAGTTGAAGTACCTACCGCACCCGCATCCATATTATATTCAGTGGTTGAGCGACAATGGTGAGATGAAGGTAAACCACATGGTGCGTGTTGAGTTTGCGATTGGACCGTATAAGGATTGCATTGACTTTGATGTGGTTCCTATGACGGTTTGTCACCTACTATTGGGTCGGCCTTGGCTCTATGACCGTTCTGTGCAACACAATGGCCGAGCCAATACATATCACTTGGAGTACAAGGGCAAGAAAATTAACTTACAGCCTATGTCACCACAACAAATTGTCAATGAGTCTCGTCAGAAGATTGAAGTGAATTTGGAGGATGCACCTCTAGATAGGCGAGAGAATTGTAATGTCGTGAGTGATATAACGAAAAGTGAGAGAGTGAATTCCTTAGTTTCATTAGCCACCAAAGAAGACATGAGAGAATTTAGTGAGGATCCTACGGCCATGCCTCTTGTGCTTTTGTACAGGGGTACGGTTTTGGTTTCTAACGACATGACCCCTCTTCCTCTTGGTGTTTCTAATGTTTTGCAGGAATTCGGCGACGTGTTTCCGGAGGAGGTACCCGCAGGACTACCACCATTGCGAGGTATTGAGCATCAAATTGATTTGATTCCCGGAGCATCGCTGCCCAATAGGGCGCCATATCGCACTAATCCCGAAGAGACGAAGGAGATACAGAAGCAAGTACAAGCGCTACTCGACAAAGGTTATATCCGCATAAGCCTTAGTCCTTGTGCTGTTCCTGTTATTCTAGTTCCTAAGAAAGATGGTACTTGGCGTATGTGCGTAGATTGTAGAGCTATAAACAACATTACTATTCGATATCGTCATCCTATTCCCCGTTTAGAGGATATGCTAGATGAATTGAGTGGTGCTGCTGTGTTCTCTAAAATTGATTTGCGTAGTGGTTATCATCAAATTAGGATGAAAGAAGGGGATGAGTGGAAAACAGCCTTTAAAACAAAATTTGGTTTATATGAGTGGTTAGTAATGCCTTTTGGTTTAACTAATGCACCTAGCACTTTCATGAGACTGATGAACCATGTTTTGCGTGATTTTATTGGCAAATTTGTGGTTGTGTATTTTGATGACATATTAATCTACAGCCGCAATGAATCTGATCATACTATACATATTAGACATGTTTTGCAAGTGTTGCGTGATAATCAACTCTATGGTAATCTTGAGAAGTGCACATTTTGCAAAGATAAGGTCATATTTCTTGGTTATGTTGTCTCTAAGCATGGAGTAGAAGTAGATGTGTCTAAAATTGAAGCTATTCAAAATTGGCCTACTCCCATGAATGTGAGTCAAGTACGAAGTTTCCATGGTCTAGCTGGGTTTTATCGCAGATTTGTGCCCAACTTTAGTACTATTGCTGCACCTTTGAATGATTTGACTAAAAAGGGTGTTGTTTTTGAGTGGGGCGCAGCCCAAGATCATGCTTTTGATGAACTTAAGAGATTGTTAACTTCTGCACCGTTGCTTGCACTTCCTGATTTCAATAAGCAATTTGAGATTGAATGTGATGCTAGTGGTATTGGAATTGGTGGTGTGTTGATGCAAGAGGGTCGTCCAATTGCATATTTTTCTGAGAAACTTTCTGGTGCTAAGTTGAACTATCCTATATATGATAAAGAATTGTATGCTTTAATTAGAGTTCTTGAGGTTTGGCAACATTACTTGTGGCCAAAAGAATTTATCATACATTCTGATCATGAAGCTTTGAAATACCTGAAAGCCCAATCTACTTTGCATAAGCGTCTAGCTAAGTGGGTTGAGTTCATTGAGTCTTTTCCATACATTATTAAACATAAGAAGGGAAAAGATAATATTGTTGCTGATGCTCTATCTAGGAAGAATATGTTATTAACTCAACTTGATGTTAAAATTCCTGGTTTAGAGATACTATGTGATTTGTATGCTACTGATCATGATTTTGCTGAACCATATCGCTTATGTGCTCTTGGTAAAGCATGGGAAAAATATCACATACATGATGGGTTCTTGTTTAGGGCTAACAAACTATGTGTTCCAGAATCGTCTGTGCGTTTGCTCTTATTGCAGGAATCACATGCTGGAGGTTTGATGGGTCACTTTGGGCGTGAGAAGACGCTACTCATGCTAGCTGACCACTTTTATTGGCCAAAGATGAGGCGGGACGTGGATAGATATGTGAGGAGATGCATTACTTGCAACAAGTCCAAGTCCAAGCTGAAGCCTCACGGTTTGTATACTCCTTTACCGGCACCTACTACACCATGGGAGGATATTAGTATGGATTTTGTGTTGGGTTTGCCGCGTACTAAGAGAGGCCATGATTCTATATTTGTGGTAGTGGATAGATTCTCTAAGATGTCCCACTTTATTGCCTGCCACAAGAGCGACGATGCGTCGCATATTGCTAACCTGTTTTTCAGGGAGATTGTACGTCTACATGGAGTCCCAAAGACTATTGTTTCTGATCGTGACGTGAAGTTTATGAGCTACTTCTGGAAGACGCTTTGGAGAAAGCTGGGGACAAAGCTGCTTTTCAGCACTACTTGTCATCCCCAAACTGATGGTCAAACTGAAGTGGTGAATAGAACATTGTCACAACTGTTGAGATCCATGATCAAGAAGAACCTGAAGGAGTGGGAAGAGTGTTTGCCGCATGTGGAGTTTGCTTACAACAGGGCGGTACATTCTACCACGGAGCTATGTCCTTTTGAGGTGGTGTATGGTTTCAAACCCATTACTCCACTTGACTTGTTGCCTTTGCCCATACATGAGAGAGTTAATATGGAGGCATCAAAGAGGGCAGATTTTGTGAAGAAGATTCATGTGAAGACTAAAGAGTTGATTGAGAAGAAAGGCAAGAGCAATGCTGCAAGGATGAATAAGAAGCGCAAGGAGATGTTGTTCAAGCCTGGTGATTTGGTCTGGGTACATTTTCGCAAGGATAGGTTCCCGAAGCTGAGGAAGTCTAAGTTGAAGCCTCGTGGTGCTGGTCCTTACAAAGTGCTTGCCAAGATCAATGATAATGCATACTCGATAGATCTTCCAGAGGATGAGTTTGGTGTCAGTAATTCTTTCAATGTTGCTGATTGATACGTCCAAAACGTATCTACTTTCCCGAACACTTTTGCTATTGTTTTGCCTCTAATTTGTGTATTTTGGATACAACTAACACGGACTAACGCTGTTTTCAGCAGAATTGCTCTGTGTCTCGTTTTTGTGCAGAAATCCAACTTTCGGGAAAATCCTCGGAATTTCTTCAGATGGCCCTATTTTACCAAAATATTGACGGAGCCAGAAGGGCGAAGGAGGTGGAGGCCCGAGGGCCCCACACCATAAGGCGGCGCGGCCCAGGGGGGGCCCGCGCGGCCCTATGGTGTGGCCCCCTCGGCCGGCCTCCGACGCCCCCTTCGGACTACTTATTCGCCTCGACCTAAAAACGCACGGGGAGAAGTCGACATCGCCAGAAACCCTCCAGAGAGCCGCCACATCGCGAAACTCCGTCGCGGGAGCCAGAAGTCTCCGTTCTGGCACTCCGCCGGGACGGGGAATTGGAGGAGATCTTCACCGCCATCACCGCCAACGCCTCTCCATCAACCAGCAATGTTTCCCCCATCCATGTGTGAGTAATTCCCCCGCTGTAGGCTGAAGGGGATGGTAGGGATTGGATGAGATTGGTCATGTAATAGTCATAAGATTGTTAGGGCATAGTGCCTAGTATCCGTAGATGTCACTTTTATGATATTGTTGCAACTTGTTATGCTTAATGCTTGTCACTAGGGCCCGAGTGCCATGATCTCAGATCTGAACATGTTATTGATTCATGAAGATATTCGTTGTTTATGATCTTACCTATAAGTTGTATACACATGTCGCTGTCCGGAACCAATGGCCCCGAAGTGACAGAATCGGGACAACCGGAGGGGATGGTAGTGACGTGAGGATCACATGTGTTCACGGAGTGTTAATGCTTTGCTCCGGTACTCTATTAAAAGGAGTACCTTAATATCCAGTAGTTTCCCTAGAGGCCCGGCTGCCACCGGCTGGTAGGACAAAAGATGTTGTGCAAGTTTCTCATTGCGAGCACGTACGACTAAATATGGAACACATGCCTATTGATTGATTAGTACTTGGATACCGTTTTATTATTATCTGCAAATGCCCATGCTTTGATTGTTACATGAGTTTCTCTCATCCATGCAACGCCCGTTAAATCCGTCCCTGTGCCTACAGTATTTTAATCCTGCTGTTTACTATAATCACTACTGCTGTCTTTATTTCACTACTGCTGTTATTTCACTATTTCACTTATAAAACTGTTACTGATAAACTCTTGCGAGCAAGTCTGTTTCAGGTGCAGCTGAATTGACAACTCCGCTGTTAAGGCTTACAAGTATTCTTTGTCTCCCCTTGTGTCGAATCAATAAATTGGGTAATACTTCCCTCGAAGACTGTTGCGATCCCCTATACTTGTGGGTCATCAAGACTATTTTCTGGCGCCGTTGCCGGGGAGCATAGCTTTATTTGGAAGTTCACTTGGATTGATATTGTTCGCTGCAAATTCTCCATTATGGGTAAACCTCGCGATACTAAGATCGCCATATTACCATCCACTACAAGAAAAGGTACAACTCTGAGTACCTCTGCTGCTCTTGATTCACCATCTGTGATTGATAAACTTGTTTCACCGCCACATGCTTCGCGTGCTGGTACTTCTGCTGAATCTGAAAATTCTCATAATATTGATAATGTTTCTGCTGTGCTTGATGATAGTGGTTCATTGGGATCTTTTCTAGATGCTACAATTGCTAAGTCTAGACAAATTGAAAATACTGAAACTCCTAATGTTGCTACACCTGTTAATTCACCTGAGTCTGTTGAATATTCTAGTGATGATCTTGATGAGGATTATGTAGAGCTTAATGATGATTTTATTGAAAAATGCAATGCTACTACTGATGCAAGAAAAATTAAAAAGTTGCTTGCAGAACATGCTGTTAGATATAAACTGTCTCCTGATCCTAAATTTGCCACATCTCCTATAAGCATTAGGGATAAAGATTATGATTTTTCTCTTGATCTATCTCATATAGCTATTGTTGAGAAAACACCCTTTTGTGGTACTGAAAAAGAAAGTGCTGTTGAACACATGACTGAATTATCTACTCTTAGTGGCTTGTTTTCTGATGATATTAAGATGCGTACTTACTTTGTCGCTAAAATTTTTCCTTTCTCATTAAAGGATGATGCTAAAACTTGGTATAATAATTTGTCTCCTGGTTCTATTAAAAGTCCAAAAGAATTGCTTGATGTTTTCTTCCGTAAATACTTTCCTGCTAGTGCTCAACATGCTGCTTTGCAGAGAATTTATAATTTTGACCAGGAAGATGGAGAGAAATTGCCTGAGGCTTGGGCTAGATTTTGTTCTCTTATTAGAGCTCAGCCTGACCATGATTTGGAAAAGAATGATTTACTTGATATATTTTATAGTGGACTAACCATTGAGTCTAGGGCATACCTGGATAGTTGTGCTGGTTGTGTTTTCAGGAAAAGAACTCCAGACGACGCTGAAGAATTATTGGCTAAAATAGGCCGGAATCATGATGATTGGTCTACACCTGAACCAACCCCGACACCGATAGTGAAGAAGAGGGGTATGATTAAATTGAATGATGAAGATATGAGGGAAGCCAAGAAGTCTCTTAAGGAGAAGGGTATTAAACCTGAAGATGTGAAGAATTTACCTCCTATAGAAGATATATGTGAGACAATTCCCCCTTCATCCATGATTGAGGTACACTCGCTTCAACACTTTACTAGGGAAGATATTCCGTATTCAAAATCTCCTGCTCAATGTTTAGATGAATTTGATAATTATATTGTTAAGCAAGAAAATTTTAATATGAGAGTAGAGAATCATTTAATGGAAAATTCCCGAGCTATTAGTGAATTGCATGGTATTGTGGAGAGAACCTCCAATGATGTTAAGATACTTGTTAAACATTTTCAAATGGTTCAAACTCAAATTGATCAACTTACTAAAGTGCAAAATGACTTGTTAGGAAATAATTCTAAAGAAAAACATGCTTATGAAGTAACAACTAGAGGTGGTGCTTCTACCCAGGATCCTCTATATCCTGAAGGGCATCCCAAAAGAATTGAACAAGATTCTCAACCAATTAAAACTAGTGCTCCATCTAAGAAAAAGAAAAAGAAACATAAGAATGTTGTAGAATCCTCTGAACCTGTTAATGATCCTAATAGTATTTCTATTTCTGATGCTGAAACTGAAAGTGGTAATGAACATGATGAAGATAATGATAAGAATGATACTCCTGATAAAGAAGAAATTGAAAAAGAACCTGAAAAGCATGCTAAAAATAAAAAGTACACTAAAGAAGACTTTATTACTGAGAAGCATGGTAATGAAAGAGAACCTTGGGTTCAAAAGCAAATGCCTTTTCCTGCTAAGAAACTAAAATCAAAGGAGGAGGAACATTATAATAAATTTTGTGATTGGATGAAACCTTTATTTTTGCAAATCCCTTTGACTGATGCTATTAAATTGCCTCCTTATTCAAAGTATATGAAAGATATTGTTACTAACAAAAGGAAAGTCCCCAATGAGGAAATTTCTACTATGCTCGCTAATTACTCCTTCAATGGTAAGATTCCAAAGAAGTTGGGCGACCCAGGTATACCGACTATTCCTTGTTCCATCAAGAATAATTATGTTAGAACTGCTCTATGTGATTTGGGAGCAGGTGTGAGTGTGATGCCTTTTTCTCTTTATAAGAGACTTGATTTAGATAAATTGATACCAACTGATATATCTTTGCAAATGGCTGATAAATCTACTGCTATTCCTGTTGGTTTATGTGAAAATGTTCCTGTTCAAGTTACTCAGCATTGCTTAATATTAACTGATTTTGTTGTGTTGGAAATGCCTGAAGATGATAATATGTCCATTATTCTTGGAAGACCCTTTCTTAATACTGCAGGGGCTGTTATTGATTGCAATAAAGGCATGGTTACTTTTAATGTTGATAATAAGGAACACACTGTCTATTTTCCCAAGAGGATTGATAAAGTATGTGGAGTCAATACAATTTTTAATGTGAAAACTATCAAAGTGGGATCCATTGATTGTCCTGTATATGAGCCTAAAGAAGAATATCAAACTCTTGTGATTGGATCCATATCAATTCAATATAAGGTAACATGATTGATTTGAGGTTTATTTCTTCTTATGTCATATAAAATTTATTTGGTAGCAAGACTTGATCAACCTTGTTAACAAGTATATTTTATTGCATAGGAGAGCTAAACAACACTTCTTTCTTTCTTTCTCCCTCCACTTATTTTATTTGCTGTAGCACTTTTGTTTTGCAATATGCTTAGGTCATTTAAGATTTTAGAAATCATTTTCCTGCGCAGTAATCATTAATTTAATGCCCAGAAATGTGCATTTTTCAAAGTTCTCTAAAAATTACAAAAATTACACCGTTGGTCCTATTTTTCGACGAGGCACCTGGGAGCACCAGAGGATGACCTGTGGGGCACCAGGGGGTGCCACACCATAGGGCGGCGCGGCCAGCAAGGGGGCCGCGCCACCATGTGGTGTGGGCCACCCCTTGCCCCACTTCTTCATCTCTTTCTCCCAGCACCTTCTCTCTCCCGAAAAAACTCGTACCAAGTTTCTCTCACTCGTGTTTCTGCTCAAGAACTCGCGATTTTTCGATCTCCTTGCTCAGCCCAGATTTCCGTCTGAAATTTGGCACATTTACTCCTTGGTATGTGACTCCTTTGATTGTCCAATTAGAATTTCATTTGGTTGAGTATATCTTGAATATTTTGCTGCTGTAGATAACATGTTTAGTGAGCTTGCATGCTTGTTCTAAGTGGTAGAAATTAGTTTTGATGCATGTGTAGTACTCTAGCAAGTTCCTATAGTAGTTCCCTTCAATTACACACCTTGAAATCAAATTTTATAATGATTGTTGAAAATTTCAGAAGGGGAAGATGAAGAAATTCAAGTTTGGAGAGTTGTTCAAGAAAGCAACAACCAGCACCGGTAGGCCCTCAAGGGCGTCTACTCAAATTAGGCGATCCTACAATGAGGATGTCATCGCGCCTAGCTTCGCGCCCGAGGAGGACCAAGGGGCCCCTAATGCTTCATCCTTCCCTTGTTATGAGTTTCTAACCAATGCAGGGTTAATGGATGACTTCTTCACCCTCGTCAACAGGGCAGGCCTAGCCACCTACGTGGGAGACGAGAGGGGACAATATTACAGGCTCACCAAGATTTTCGTTGAGAGCTTCAAGTTCCACAACACGGAATATGAGCCGACAGTCGCATTCAAGATTTATGATATTCCTGTTACCATGAAATTGGAGGAATTTTGTTTTGCATTGGGTATTGCCCCTGTAGGTACAGCAAGGAGGATTGATGACAACCCCCGGGACTTGTTGGAGCTCTACCGAGGGATCACCGGGGATGATTGCCGCACCATCCAGCGAGGGAAGATAAGAAACATTCAACTCCCCGCTATTAAGTATTTCGCATATTACATTGGTACTAGCATTTTGGGTAGAGAAAATACTAGTAACATTTCTAGCTACCATCTTGCTTTCTTGAATGTTGCACTTACTGGAGAGACACCTTATCATCTTGGTTCTCTTATTGCTCGCCGCCTGTCTAGCAGGGGGCCTATTTTTGGAGGAACTATTGCACTGCGCATTTTAACACATCTAGATATTCCTCTTGACTCTAATGATGTACCATTAACCCCTAGGAAGTTAGATATTGCTGCTATGAAGAGCCATCATTTTGTTACTACTAACTCCACCATAGATAATATTGTCTATAAAATGTTGTTTGCTGATGGGAACGAGAAAGAAATCCCTCTTCCCCAGCAGGGTTTGTTTAATATTGACAGGCAATCATGGTCGCTAACAAAGGAGGTGGTGGAAGAGCATATGAAGATACAAGAATTCCACCAGCAACATGACTCCGAGAACGCCGAGCCCTCCTACGACTACACCGTCACGTACCCCGACGTTTCCTCCAGCACATACATGGAACCGGGTCGTTCTTCGTCATATTACGAAGACACCACTTCATGGGGACCGTGGGAATGAACTCCACTTAGGCCAAAAGCCTAAGCTTGGGGGGAGGTATACCGGCATCACTCATTCTTTGCATATTATGGTTGCTGGATACTTGTACATACTTGTTAGTCTCTTAGAGTGATTTTCTAATGAGAGGGAGATGATATTTGGGGAAGTGCTGTCCAAAAACAGATTCTGTGCTGTTACCAAAAAAATTCGTACGCACAGCCAGAACGTTATTTTGAGTTGCCAATTTTTGAGCATGTTCCCCAGGTTGTTATCTAACTTTCATTAGTTGAACACTTTTTGGTCTGAGCAATGGAAGATTTTTGTTAAATTCGATTTCTGTACTGCTGTCAGGATTTGGCAGATTTCTGTCATCCTGCTTTTCTGTGTTTCTGTTAGTTTGCATTCTTTTGTTTTCACTTTGTTTCTTTCCTAAAACACAAAAAGACCAAAAATATTTCTGTTGTTTCTCTTCACCATTTATTTATTTGGTACCTTGCTCTTAGTTTGCTTTATTTGCTATCGTTAGTTTGCTATGAGAAAACCCAAAAAGATTTTGCTTTGTTTGCTTGTTTTCTTTCGTTCTTGTTTCTAATTCGAAAACACCAAAAATATTTGCTGTTCTTCTTTGGTTTGTAAAGTTCATCATGAGTTCAATGGTCTTCGGTGGCTGGAGCGTGGTTTTCATTTCATATTATCCAAGCTACACAAGTGAAAAGGCAATAATGACGATCTACGACAATCTGATTGTGGTGAGAGGCTGGTATGAACTCTATTTGCTTTCATTTTTGTACATATACTCATCCATATGAGCTTGCTTAGTTGGTTCATGTGAGGTATATGTTATTTGAGAAAGTCTAGTAGCTCATGATCTCTCATGTTTGGTTCCGATTTATTAATATGAGTAGCATGTCATGGATGTTTGCTTGCATTGTTTTATTCATAAGTAAGTATGGCATTGTGGTATCCTCCTCTGAATAATTCATTTATATCGACTTGGCACATGCTCACGCATGCATATGACTGAACAAAAAGTCAATTAAGCCTCGATGATTTATAATTGCTTCAGAGTTCTTGTATCACTTTTATGCCTCCGTTAATTTATTTTGCCGCAAGCATGATTATGACAGTTATTGCTCTCTTGATTTGTCGCTCCCTAGTCTTTTGCTAGCCTTCACTTGTACTGAGCGGTGACGCCGCTCGTGCTTCCAAACACCTGAAAACCAAGTTGTTCCATAAGTGTCCACCATAAATACCTATGCATGGCATTTCAAACCATTCCAAGTAAATTCTCATGCGCTACCTTTAAAACCTTCAAAATGCTTCTCAATTTGTGTTAATGTTTCATAGCTCATGAGGAAGTATGTGGTGTTTAGCTTTCGACCTTGTCATTTACTTTTGACGGACTCTCATATGGACTAGTGGCACCGCTTATCCAATAATTTTGCAAAAAGAGCTGGCAATGGGATTCCCAGTCCCAAATTAATTAACTTAAATAGACACTCCTCCATGGTTTGTGATTGTTGGACGGCACCCGAAGGATTCGGTTAGCCATGGCTTGTGTAAGCAAAGGTTGGGGGAGTGTCATCATCATAATAAAACTTAAATAAAAAGGCACTCCTTCATGGTATGAGATTGATGGCAGGCACCCGAGGATTCGGTTAGCCATGGTTTGTGAAAGAAAGGTTGGAAGGAGTGCCAACCAAAAATAAATAAATGGGAGCCGCTCTTGTGAGTCCGGTTGATGAGGTAGTTAGTGTACCCATTACCATTCGTTGACAACAACAAACACCTCTCAAAAATAATTTTACTCCTGCTTTACAAATGAAAAGCTCTAGCGCATGTTAATCCCTGCTTCCCTCTGCGAAGGGTCAATCTTTTACTTTTATGTTGTGTCTTCATTCTTTCTTTGAGCACTATCTTGAGAGCACAACTGTCATTCTTAATATAATATGCTTGTCTCAAAATATGATTGATTGTGGTATAACTTTGATGCTTTTATCTTTGACAATCACTACTTCTAGTCTTTCTATGAACTCAAGAGGTGCCTCGGCATTTATGTTTTGCTGATCAAATACAGGCAAGCGAGATACCACTTTACCATATTCTCTTATGAACATTGCAATCTTGCTTACATACATGATTCATGATGCTTATTATTAATTGTTGGTACTTCTCCATGATTGACATAGCCGTTGGATGATCTTATTTGCATGTATCTCATTATGAACTGCCTAAGTATTAGCCATAGCATGAGAATATATACATCATATGAGCAAATGTGTTCGTGAAAGTTCTTTTATCGCTCAGTTGTTAACTGAATTGCTTGAGGACAAGCAATAAGCTAAGCTTGGGGGGAGTTGATACGTCCAAAACGTATCTACTTTCCCGAACACTTTTGCTATTGTTTTGCCTCTAATTTGTGTATTTTGGATACAACTAACACGGACTAACGCTGTTTTCAGCAGAATTGCTCTGGTGTCTCGTTTTTGTGCAGAAATCCAACTTTCGGGAAAATCCTCGGAATTTCTTCAGATGGCCCTATTTTACCAAAATATTGACGGAGCCAGAAGGGCGAAGGAGGTGGAGGCCCGAGGGCCCCACACCATAAGGCGGCGCGGCCCAGGGGGGCCCGCGCGGCCTATGGTGTGGCCCCCTCGGCCGGCCTCCGACGCCCCCCTTCGGACTACTTATTCGCCTCGACCTAAAAACGCACGGGGAGAAGTCGACATCGCCAGAAACCCTCCAGAGAGCCGCCACATCGCGAAACTCCGTCGCGGGAGCCAGAAGTCTCCGTTCTGGCACTCCGCCGGGACGGGGAATTGGAGGAGATCTTCACCGCCATCACCGCCAACGCCTCCATCAACCAGCAATGTTTCCCCCATCCATGTGTGAGTAATTCCCCCGCTGTAGGCTGAAGGGGATGGTAGGGATTGGATGAGATTGGTCATGTAATAGTCATAAGATTGTTAGGGCATAGTGCCTAGTATCCGTAGATGTCACTTTTATGATATTGTTGCAACTTGTTATGCTTAATGCTTGTCACTAGGGCCCGAGTGCCATGATCTCAGATCTGAACATGTTATTGATTCATGAAGATATTCGTTGTTTATGATCTTACCTATAAGTTGTATACACATGTCGCTGTCCGGAACCAATGGCCCCGAAGTGACAAGAATCGGGACAACCGGAGGGGATGGTAGTGACGTGAGGATCACATGTGTTCACGGAGTGTTAATGCTTTGCTCCGGTACTCTATTAAAAGGAGTACCTTAATATCCAGTAGTTTCCCTAGAGGCCCGGCTGCCACCGGCTGGTAGGACAAAAGATGTTGTGCAAGTTTCTCATTGCGAGCACGTACGACTAAATATGGAACACATGCCTATTGATTGATTAGTACTTGGATACCGTTTTATTATTATCTGCAAATGCCCATGCTTTGATTGTTACATGAGTTTCTCTCATCCATGCAACGCCCGTTAAATCCGTCCCTGTGCCTACAGTATTTTAATCCTGCTGTTTACTATAATCACTACTGCTGTCTTTATTTCACTGCTGCTGTTATTTCACTATTTCCACTGCCATAAAACTGTTACTACTGATAAACTCTTGCGAGCAAGTCTGTTTCCAGGTGCAGCTGAATTGACAACTCCGTGGTTAGGCTTACAAGTATTCTTTGTCAAGTCAATGATAATGCATACTCGATAATACTTCCCTCGAATGAGTTTGGTGTCAGTAATTCTTTCAATGTTGCTGATTTGACACCATATGACGGAGAAGACCTTGGAGCGTCGGGGTCGACGCCTTTTGAAGGGGGGAGATGATGAGGACATCCCTACCTCACTACTACCTCCGTCATTACCAACTGAAGATGAACCTGCTGTGAAGCTCAAGTCCAATGAAGTCAGGATTGGACCAATGACACGAGCTCGTGCGAAGCTACTTAAACAACAGGTGAACTTGTTCCTAAACGATACCTTGATTGATGAGAACTTTATACTACCTAAGTCCTATTACTTATGTATCATCAGGTATGAAGAGGAGACAAGCATCGCACGAGGAGGAGAGGAGCAGCTGGACGTGAAGATGGACGTGAAGCTGGACAAGGAGCTGGACATGAAGATATCTCATGGACGCGCGAGGGAGGAGCGGGAGGCATGCGCGAGAGGAGAAGAAGAAGTCCAGGCCGGTCCAGAACCCGGTCAGACCGGCCCCCAGACCGGCCAGCCCGGTCCCTGGCCCGGTCGACCGGCCGCCAACCGGCCGCCAACCGGACGGAGTGCATCGTACCGGGCAGAAACCGGAAACTTCGCAGTTTCCGGTTGCCGACCGGTTGACCGGACCCAGACCGGCCGACCGGTCCACAGCCCGGTTGACCGGATTCCAGACCGGACCGTCCGAGTCTGTCTCGACCAGATCTATTCTGGGTCGGTTATTCTTGTATCTTTTCGACCAGAACTCGTCCCGGACACCTATATAAGTGCCCAGGACGCCCCCTAGCTGCTTTAGACCATGTTTAAGATAAACCCTAGTTCTTAGTTGTTTGCTCTGCAAAACTATTGAATTCCCTACACCATATTGCTTGATATTGTGTAGATCTGTTTAGTCTTGTGTGATTTGTTGTTCCATTGGGAATTAGACGGTTGCAACTTACCGCTTCGTGGTCGGCGGCTACGTGTGCAAGTGTGTGGAGTTGCGAATATCTTGCAGGGTTGAGAGCTGTTGCATTGGCGACAGGGACCAATCGAGAGATCTCGTTGCGTCATACAAGTTATCTACAAGTTATCTCCGCTGTGTTCATCGCGTGTTCATCACCATCCACCTCGTTTACTGAGAAGATGGGGCCACCCCTTATCACATTGCCATTGATCAGTAAGCCTCGGTGGTATCTGCCCGTCGAGGGGAGGCTTGGCACCTCCTGTTCCGTCGACAGAATCGAATGGGTTAATCTCATGAGAGAAGTCACACTGCCCCACATGTCGGATTTGCATGATAAGGTTACCTGGGCGTTAGAATCTTCGGGGAGATTCATTGTTCGCTCGCTTTACCTCAAGCTCTGTCAGGGCACCCTTACCAAGCACTTCAGTGACCTCTGGCGGATCACGATTCCCATGAAGGTGCGGATTTTCCTGTGCTAGCTTGCCAGGAAACGCCTGCCGTCTAATGACAACATCCAACGGTGTAATGGACCCTCTACGGGCATGTGTGTTCTTTGCGAGGAGGTGAAAGACAACAACCATATCTTCTTCTCTTGCCCCCTTGCCAAATTTATGTAGAGTGCAGTTAGGGAACTGCTCGGCTTCATGTGAAACCCCTCCAATTTCGCGGACATCTTCATGATTCTCTGTTCAGGTGGGGCAGTCCAACCGGGTTCTTTGGCTGGCGTGTGCCACTCTTTGTTGAACGCTTTGGAACCTTAGGAACAAGTTTTCGATCGACGAGGTTTTCCCCGCAACCTCTGGCAGGGTTATATAAAATGTCTATGTACTTGCAGGTGTGGAAGCCAGTGGCTAGGAGGAAGGATCGCGAGGCAGTGGAGTGGGCGATTGGCCGGATCCACGCCCTCCATTCGACCATCAGGGACAGAGACTAGCAGCCCTCCCTCCTTGGTTGTGTATCTCCGGTGGTTGCTTTAGGCGGTGTTGGGGCACTTGCCTGCCATGCGTTGTTTTTTCTTTATATCTTGGGTTGTAAAACTTTGTTCTGTGTTTGTTGGACCTTTGTTGTCGGTTGGTTATGTTGTACTCTATCGTTGGGGCTTGTTAATTTAAAGCTAGATTCTGCTCGAGCCTTCTGTCTAAAAAAAAATTCACCAACAAATGTATCGGTAACCACCTGCGCGAGGTTCGTCGCAACGTGGACAGCTTCATGGATCGTAAAACACGAGAGCCGACATGAATCATAAAGCTATTGCAGCGATTTTCTAAAGTTCGAGCTAGTTGGTGAGGGAATAGGCATCGATCGATCTGCTTTTCAAGAAGGGTTCACGCAACTGCTGCTCAACGTCCTCAGATATATTCCACGACATTTCATCAGACAGCAACTCGCAGGGGCTCAAGTAAACACGACGGTTCGGTTCAGATCTTCCTTTTGACAATTGCCGCAACAGAGCGTGTTTTCAGTGACGGGAACATGTGAAAGAAGAATTGAAGTGGAGATTAAGAGGCCGAGGGCGAATATTCACATGTTGTCTAGTGGATAGGTTAGCTTCCTTTACTCCAGCAAGAATCGCAAAAGAGGCAAAGGTAAAGAAACGAAGCCGTGAGGGCGAGCTTATTGTTAATTTGACCCCAGAAGCAACGAAGAAAAGAAAGGCTCATTTGTTGGTATATTCTAGCCTTTCGCTTTTACGTCGTTTCGATATCTTCATGTTCGAAAAAGAATATATTCAGTTATTCTTTGTTGGACCTGGCTTGCCTTCTTTCAAACAATGATGCGTGGTTGTGAAAATGCTGCCAAAGCCTCCAGGACAACGAAGGGAAGACATGTAGCACGCGCAGTCGGTCAGTCAGTCAGATCATGCAAAGCAAACAACGTAATGGTTTGGTCATCTGCCATGATTAATTCCATATGTCCCCGTCCTCTGTTTAAAGAACCTCAGTGGAAACGAACTGAGGCGTGAAAGAAGGGGTCAATTTTGTCTCCTGACTATTAGCTGAATTTAGTGTTTAAACCAATCAAACAAGTTCAACACACAATTCTTTGAGGTGCTAAACAAGTACTTTTTTTCTTGAAAAGGTGGATTAACCTTTGGCCTGTGCACCGGATGATGCATACGGCTATATTGAAAGTCTACCATCGGTGTTCAAAAAACTAGATTACAAAACCGGAATTGCTAGTTCTTAGTAGACACAGAGCGAAGCTCGTGCTCAATAGATTTCTGCAACGTCGGATTTGCATCATGATTCATGAACTTGAGTTGCAACTTAATAAAAAAATCAGTTGCAGATGAGGTTGCAACTATGACAAATGCCTCTAAATTGTTAGATTTGCCTCGTGTTCCGTGCTAATGGTGAGTTGCAATATAGGTTACAACTGAAATTCGATGAGTGTCTTTCTACGAAGCATACTCAAGCCTTCGATCAATTCTTTTTTTTAAACCACGGTACAAATGCAGATACTCACATACACGCGCATATACTCAACTAGACGTGCACACATAGTCCAACTCTATGAGCACTTTCGAAAGACCGACTCGGCAGATCAGGTCCTAAGATTGATAAAGTCACCACGAATGTCTCATAATCGATGGGAACATCGCCTCCTACAGATAAAATATTCTGTTTTTTATGAGACACAAAGGTCTCAAACCCAATGCTTAAACTCTAGTGGCTGGGGTAGAACCACCACCATCCGAACCATCTAAGAGCATCTCTGAGCCCGTAATCCCGCCGAACCGAACTTTCCGGGTTTACGGGCTGGAAGCTGCGCAGATCAGCCCGTAAACATGGGCCGGCCTGAATCGAAAGTTCGGGGGCCCGAAGCTCCACGGCCCTATTAAAAGGGATCGCGGAGGGAAGTTCGGTTCACAAACCCTACTCCCTCGCCGTCTCTCCTCTCCCTCCGCCGCCGCGGACCCCCGCTCCGACGAGCAATCCACGCCGGAACAGCCACCAATCACCCACCCGCCGCCGCGCTGGCCTCCGTGGAGGTGGGCAGCCGAGCCGCGGGATTGTGCGGCGGCGATTCGTCGCGCGTCCGCCCGTCTTCCGCAGCGGAGGGCGGAAGTGGAACCGCGAGGCGCGCAGGCGTAGCGCTCGCCGGTGGACCAGCCGGGCTCACGCCCCAGGAAGCTCGCCCGCTACGGCAACCAGGCGAAGAGCTCCTCTTCCGGACGATCGCCGCGCTCCGCGGCTGCCCGTGGACGGCGTCGAGAGGGACGACCTCGTCCCCGCGCGCTCTCAACCTTCTCCACCGGGGACTACGTCCACGACAGCGACGAGAGAGGCGGTGATGGCACGGACGTTCGCCATCGAGCGAGGCGGAGCGAGGGCCCCACCGTGAAGAAGTCGACGTCGTCCACGGTGCAGGTATGACCCCGCCGAGGCCAATCGCAAGGTCAAGCTGAAATAGTCGAGCTTGACAAGGACGAGGCCTGAAGACTTCACGCCGCCGCCGATCTCCGCCCGCACCGCCGCGCGCGCCATAGCTAGTAGGCCGCATTTTGCTCATTTTAGCTAGGTTAGGTTGCCGGTGTACTAGTATAATGTCAATTCCCCGCAGTATGTATGTATGGATGCGCAATTGGAGCATCTATTTCATGTATGAACAATGATCATCGCCTAAACTTACCGGCGCCAATTCAAATTTCAGTTTTCAGTTTCTTTTTACGGGTTCTATTCTGCGGCCTGAAGTCAACCCGTTTCGTGAACGAACTCGCGCTTTTCGGTTTACGTTTTTGGCTCTACTAGAGATGCTCTAACTCGAGGTTGGTTCTCCCCTTCGACACTACTAGAAAAAGTCCTATAGCCCAAAAATTATTGCCGGCGCACCATGTGTCCGCCGCGCCGGTGATGACCCAATACCGCCGGCGCAGAAAAAATTTGTGCGCCGGGGATAAGGGTGAACCAGTTTTCAGGCGAAGTTGAAAATCGGAGCCATCTTACTGCCGGGCGCACCACCATGTAGGTGCGCCGGTGGTAATTTGCTTACCACCGGCGCGCCTACATGATGGTGTGAATCGGATAAAAAAAAAAATAAAATCCTTTGAACTGCCCATGTATTATGTAATCTAGTTTCATTGAAATTTTTCAAAATAAATATCGATATATTATAAATGTGGCATATTTCCGGCAGGTTTCTGACCTCCGATGAAAAACTTTTAATTAAAATGTATCTACCCGAAATTTCCTATCCGAATTCAACCACCTACGATCGTTTCGACAACAAATGGATTTGTCAAATTCAAAATAGAAACATGACTTTTTTCAGCTTTTAGATTTTGATGAAAAAAAGAAAAAAAATTATCCCCCCGGCGCACCACCATACTAGGTGCGCCGGTGGTAAGCAATTCTATATAGGCACAACTCGGCCGGCTCCTCCTCCTCCTCCTCTTCCACTTCTCCCATCCTCCTTCACTTCTTCTCCTCCTCCTCCTCCTCCTCCTCCTCCTCTTTTCTCTTTCTCCTCCTCCTCCTCCGGCCACCTTCTCTTCTCCTCCCTCCGTTTCCCTTCTCCTCTTCTACCTTCTTCATCTCCTCCCAGCAAGAACCTTCTCAAGATACTTACCGGCGACCACCTCTCGACCTCCCTCCGATGACCTTCTACCTCCGGCTAGCCGGCTCCTCCAGAGCTTCTACCTCCGGTGGCCTCCCTCCGGCAAGCTTCTCCGGCGATCTCCCCTCACTCCGGCGGCCACCTCCTTTCACTCATATGGACACGGCCACGACGACAACCATGGTGACGGGCCCGACCACGGTGATGGATGTGCCACAGTCACGAACTAGAACTTGACCTAGATCTAGATCTAGATCGGAGTTTTTGAATCTGGAAAAATACCACCGGCGCAACAGGCTGGTGCACCGACAATAACTCGAGTTACCACCGGTGCACGGGCTGGTGCGTCGGCAATAAGACATTACCACTGGCCCGTTCCCACCGTGGCACTAGTGCGCGGGGATAACTGATTTTGGTGCGCCGAGATAAGCCTTTTTCTAGTAGCGCGACCAGCCTTAAATATGTAGTATATATATATGTGTAATAACAATACTATGCATGTACGCGTCCGTATTTTAAGCTTGTGGTAAATAGTTCAACATGCCCCTTTTTTAAAAAAAATGAAATTTATATTTTTTATTTTTTAATCCAAAAAGAAATTTGAGAATGCGTATATTGGTCCGTATATTCGTGCGAAGTTTTGGTACAAAACTCGTTATGTTTTGGGCTATAGAAAATAAAAATCTGACATTATAGAAGAGTCATATAAAAGCATTTTTGTAATAAAATTATCTTTTCTGTATTTCCCAAATTTCAACGTATTTCTAAATGAAATTTTCTAGCGCCTAATCTTGGTGTATATATCTAGCTATAATTTTTTGGCAGATTTTTAGAGATCAAGAAAGTGCGAGTTTCCAATTTTCAAACAAAGGGCTCGCTAGTGCTGTAGAGCACGGATGAGTTTTCGCCTTGGCAGGAGCAAATATCAACTGGTCCACATTTTCGGGGTCACGGCTGGTCGTCGGACTTGGAAACGGAGCAACTCGTCGGACTTCCACGGTTCACTCTATTGACTGATCATATGCCACTCGCTACGCGGACCTTTCCCTTGTTCGTGTGGGATACTGGCTCAGGAGTCGCCTCCATGAGGCTCAAAACAGAACATTTCCGAGAGTGTCATTTACCTTTGTAATAACAAGGAGCTTCATTATCCCCCTTCCCCTCTCTCACTCTGCTACAGGACCTTGAGGGTCGACCCCCGTCGGCCGGGCCGATCTGAGGCCCTCTCCGCCGGAATAGCCGGCCGGAGTAGGTCAAAGATGGGTGCCGGAGTAGGTAGAAGTAGGTATAGTTACAGATCTAGCCTAGTTTTAGATGCTACCCATGTGGAGAATGGCGCCATGCCCATGGGGGCCATGGTGGAGCTCGGGCTGCTCCCGGTGGCTGTGGTGGTGTCGGCGCGGTGCGTGGCGCTCCCATGGTGGGAGCCGAGAGGCGGACGGCGGCGGCGCCGCAACGACCCTCCAAATAAAGCTCATCTGCTTTCTCTTGATCTGCCGGATCTAGGCTGGATCTTACTTCTCATGGCCACCGGGAGGTGGGAAGAGGAGGAGATCCTCTCTGAGCCGTGCTTTACAGATCGACGTGAGAGCGTCCTGGAGCAAGATCTCTTCTCCGACGAGCGCAACACACGGTGACCATGATTGTCGCCGTGATCCTCGGTCAACAAGGTGACCCATCCTCAACCTCCGTTTTGGAGGCCTTCGTTCTTCTGCTGGTGCTCGACGCCTTTGGGAGTCCAAGTGGTTTGTTCCCGGCCTCCTGGAGGTTGCCAGCAGCGGGATCTTCTCGCGAAGACAGGGCTTTCGGACATACAGCTCTGAGCTCGGCGGTGGCCGCTGAGCTTACAGCGTGTGGTGGAGGCACCCGAGCCTTTGATTGCTTTTCGCCTTTTCTTTCCAGGGCTTTATGTAATTTGTAGGGTCTCTTCTTCAAATAGTTGGTTAGTTAGGGCAAGAGATGATAAGGGACTCTGCTGTAATTTGTACCTGCCATGTGTGGTTCAATGAAAATGCTCCGCTGGGGTCGATGAACCCATCTTGTGTTAAAAAAAAAAAAAAAAAAAAAAAGTCGCTCCATGAATGGATCGGATGGTTAGAGCGGCGAAGGCATTATTCCCGTGAAAGTGCCAGGTACGTACGAAAACGAGAGATACTTACTTAGCTGTAGCTGGATCTCGCCTCACCAGCACGCATCAACTTCCATCATTCATTCTGATAGCCGATTAATGCGCTAGACGAAGGGTCTCGCGCGCCAAGCCTTGGCTAAATTATACTACCTCCGTTTTAATAAAGAAGACTCACATTTTCTTTTTGAAAAAGGCAAGCTAACTGAAATTTACTCAATTTTTTAGAAAAACTGTCAAAAACTATATAATTATATGGATATCACATAAACATATATTTCATGATGTATTTATCGGTGTTGATCTTGTATTGTCATGTTAATGTTTTTTTTTCTAAAAAGTTGATCAAATTTGCATATTTAACTTAAAAAAATAAACTTTATTCATTGGAACAAAAGGTATTATCATGGAGACAATCTGTTATCGTCACGGGGCCCTCGTGGTTATGGAGACGGCCGGTGTGGAGATCGACTATAGTATTTGTTCAACCGACATCACGTTGGTGGTTTGGCGGTCGGCGATTTCGTGAGGATCGGGGCGATTCGTCGGCGTTGTCATGTCTGTGCATACGCTTCTTCCTCCTCATGTCATGTCAGTTAAAAATAATCTTGGTGTAATCCAGTCACTACATTTTGGCACGAAGTTTCAATCAACACTGGTGGGAGATTATCCAAGATCAGAGTCAGCTTAGCCCGTTGTGTAGCCATATGGAAAACTCAGTTAAGTGAGGACCAGTACGTCTACCACAAACTGCATGAACATTTTCGATCATGACGACGAGATTTCGAAGGGATTTCACGGTTGATGAACCACCGGAATTTGGCTTGTAATTGTTTTTCTAGCAGACGAATCATGCGCACATGTTAGGGAGGCCCAATATTTGAAATTGAAACCATTTAGGTTGAAAGCCATAGTACTAATACCTAAAGCAGTGAACCAGATTCCTACTACAGCCAAGCAGCCAATACAATCGCGACAGAATCATGTCGTGATGCAACGGATGATTCGCCGTACAGAAGTACTTAGAACTACGAAAAAGCCCCAGTTGAATAACTAACACACTTAGAACTACCAGCATTAAACATTACAGTACACACTAACACACGAATGCACACTGTAGTATATTACAGAAATCACATTGAATAACTAAGAAGATCGCGAGGCATATATTGTTAACAGGATCAACAAGAAAGGCGGCAGAATTATATTTTACTTACACGTGCAAGCATGTGAACATGTGATGACCCCCTTTTCAAAAATTAGTATTCAAGTTGCCTCAAAGACAAGTAGTATCTCACTCGTTTCGTAATAGAAGTCGCCTTAGCAAACTAAAACGGAACAGAGGAGTCTAACTTAGGCCCCTTTTTGGTTGCTTGCGTGTGACACATGTTATACTTATTTGATGATCTGTTGCACGAAAAAGGCAACAAAAAACCCAAAAATGGCTATCCAAACGATAAAACAGTGAAGAAAACTAGTTAGAAAACGCTACATCATCATAATCTCGAACAAAATAAACCACTTAAATAATGCAGAACAAACCTACTACTAGTAGAAAAGATGGTTCTATGTCTCCTCAGTTTAAGGAAATAAATTGTAAGGTCTCTTTAATTTGAAACAAGCATTGTAACCCATGGAAATGGAAGGGCATCGTCATTAGAGACTAGAAAGTGCTAAGTATTTATCTTGTTAATTTTGTCTACCTATGTGGATATTATCTCCAATTAGCCCATTTGGTCCAAAATACATGTCGTCTAGAAATGGATAATAAATCTCTAAAGGTTAATTTTGATCTTTGTTTTTTAAATGGTTGTGTTGCTAACACTAATAAGGAAAATTTATGAATCATTATATAAAGAAGTCTCATGATATTTTTTTTCTTCAGTAGCATCACTATATGCATCAGAAAAATCATTTGACATGTGCTTGTCAGCGTAAATCTGCAGCTTTATGTATCTTGTTCATTTCTACGCAAGACTATATAGAGGAATTCAATCATCTTTGCACTGAGATACTTGCTTGCATATACAATTTGGTACTCCCTCTGTATCATATTAGTTGTTCATGATTTAGATGTATCTAGACAGACATCTTTAATTAAAAAGGATAGTTTCTTTACTAATGCCAAAATACTTGTCGCAGATTTAGAGAAAATGTAGGCTTAAATCTATCTAGGTTCATTGAACTTGCTACATGTATTTAGAGCTGCAGTGAGTAATAAAATTCAAGTTTATAATTAACCAACATGCTCTCTAGCCTTTGGTTCCAGAATCACTTATCCACATAATCATTTGCGGGTCCACAACTTGGTGCCTAACCACTTACCAACTATGTCATTGCATCTAGCATGGAAAGCACCTTGACTATGTGACATAGGCACCCCAAATGGGCCTGCCATAGATGGTACCCGGGATTTACTGAAGGCCCACTATCCGAAGAATAAGAAGATTCGGGAGCCCAATGTATTAAGGAAAGCTAGAGTTGTAATAGGAAGTATTATTTGTAATTTGGCGGGACGAGTTAGAAACCGTCCCGGACTCTGTAACTTGTACAATACGAAACCCTCGGCTCCACCTCCTATATAAGGGGGAGTCGAGGGACAAAGGATCGAATCTACTGTCAACATAACCCTAGTTTTCATAATCGCCGAGTACTTTTCGCCTAAACCTTCGAGATCTACTTGCCCTCTACTTCTAGCAAAACCCTAGTCTACAATCGTAGGCATTGACAAGTTAATCCTTTGTCAATTGGCGCCGTCTGTGGGAATTAGAGGCTGCAAGGATCTGATCTCGATGGCACGTTCAAGATCTTCGACTTCATCAACAGCAAGCAACGCGATGGATCGAGGTAACAAGGGAAAAACTGATCTATTCAATTTTATTCCTCACCCGCCCTCCCGTATGGATGCATGTGCCTATCTGGAGGAGCCCATCGTCATGACGTTCGGAGAATTCCAATTTGGCGTCAACAAGGAAGGATCCTACCGTCTCGAAGTTCCGATCTCGTCGGAATTTTCAGCGGTCGACTCCAACTTTTCGTCGACCGACGAGGAGTTTTCGTCGACATACTTCGTCGACAACAAGGCAAGCGGAAAGCTCGCCAAGATCTTCAGCAACACATCCTTCGAGTCATCTGCGGACTCCTTTATAAGCAGCGACTCCGACAGCGTCGACAGCTTCAACTTCATCGACAAGTCTGCTGCCATCGGAAAGGTCTTCACCACTCTATATGATGGTGTCACCAGTCCCGACAAAAATCAATGCACAAAATATCATCAGATCTATGTGGTAGAAGGGGCAGGCACATCAGACCCGCCAACATCAGAGGCTTTCGACGAATTGGGAAATCCATACGTCGATCCCGCTGATCTCAGACATGGTCTAGGCACCAAATATCCTGGATCCACAACTCGCGCAAGAGTACAGCTCCCGCAAAGTGCGTGGGATAGGGCCGCGAAAGCCATGGATGGTTCAGAACCCATGACCAACACCGCTACTGCACAAGAACTTCAAGCATATCAATATAGACTTGCTCGAGTAAGCAGAGAGTTGGAAAAACAGACAGCATCCTTGAATAGGAGAAAAGAAGCAGCTTCTGCATCAAGCAGACGCCGGGCAGATTTAAGTCGCCTTTCAGGAAATGGGACAGGAGAAGCTCGGAGGAGAGCAATGTCTCGGCTGCAAAACATACCTGAAGCAGAAAGAGGAAACATAATCCAAAATCTCGACATGTCCTTTATGTCGATCGACGAAAGAGGAAATATCATCCCGAAAACGCCAGAGGCAGGTTACATGGCAACACAAGCATACATCTTGGCGTCCAGACCACCTCCTGGGGACCCGAGAGAACCATTGTTCAATATGGCAATGGCCGGAGTAGGGGTTATGGGAACAGCGTTTGCAACAACGCCTCCCGAAGAAAATCCTAGACAAAATAGTCCACGACCCACTGCAGCAGTTCAAGACCCACCAAGAGCAAGTGGAGCAAGAGACACAGCAGTCCAAGTAAGGGTGGACAGAGCGCGACAAGAAAGGAGGGACCGTCAGTACTCGCCAGAGCTTGCCGACGAAGATATGTGTGGGCTCCCATGCTTTACGAGAAGAGTGCGAAAAACTCGAGTCCCAAAAGGGTTCAAGTTACCCGAGAATTTCAAGAAGTTCGACGGCCTGCAAGATCCCGAGGATTGGCTCGTGGATTATCTCGAGATGGTGAAACTGGTAGGAGGAACCAGAGCAACAGCTATGCAAAGTATCCAAGTTCACCTGAGTGGTGCCGCAAGATCTTGGATAAAGAAACTCCCCTTGAACTCCATCGACAGCTGGGAAACCTTTGAGGACATCTTCGTGAAGAACTTCCGATCCACCTGCAAAAAACCCGCGTCGTTGGAAGAATTACGAGCGTGTCGACAAAAACATGACGAGTCGATGAGAAAATATATACAGCGGTGGAACATTATCAAAAACTCGGCAGAAGATATATCTGACGAGAGGGCAATAGATGCGTTCGTAGCAGGAATCCGACGAGCAGACTTCGTCGAGGACTTGGGGAGAACTAATCCCAAGACAATCTCAGCGTTGATGGAAATCGCTAACAAGTGGGCAGATGGAGAAGACGCAATATACAACAAACGACACAGGTCGCCAGAAGAGGATCGTAGTCGAAACTATCAAAATAGAAGGCGATTTTCTCGCCAGTTCTACAACAACGATGCTCCCGGCCACATATCGGCTGGTTTTCGAGGAAATCCTGGTGGAAATAGTCGAGATGATTATCAAAGGAGCAATGAGCAACAAGGCGACAATAGAGGTGATTTTCGCGGCAACAGACAAAATAGTGGACCAAGAATTCAGAGACCTTACGTGTCTCCCGAAGAGATGATGAACGGTCCGTGTCAAATGCACTTTTACCTCGACAACAATGGAAAGAGACAGTCAGGACATCTCCAGAAAGACTGCCGCAATTTTCAGGCAATGCTGCGAGCCGCAGGAATCGCAAATGCCCAAGCAAATAACAGAAATCCTCGGGAGCCAAGGAGCGAGATTCACCTCCCACCTCCTCCCGCAATTACCGAGGAAAATCGACATCAGCTCAGAATAGCGGCAGCACCACAACCACCCCCATACGTTGATCCCAATTCCAATGGCGCAGTTCTGATGATTCAGAAAGCCAGGCCGTCCAACAGGGCGCAGAAGGTCATATCTCGACAAGTGTTTATGGCAGAGAAGATGCCTCCACCAACAGTCGAGTATCTAAATTGGTCAGGGCAAGACATTGGCTTCACAATCGCGGATCATCCGCAGCAAGTTCCTCGACCAGGACAATCAGCACTTATTCTACCCGCAGTAATTGCTGGGTTCGACGTGTCGCGAGTTTTCATAGATGGCGGCAGCAGTCTAAACCTCATGTATGCAGACACATTGAGGAAGATGAACATATCCCTGGCAAACTTGAAACCAACTGACACACGCTTTCACGGGATCACACCAGAGAAGCCAAGTTACCCATTGGGCAAGATCAACCTCGACGTTCAGTTTGGAACCCGAGAAAACTACAGAATAGAGAACCTGGAGTTCGAAGTTGTGGATTTCCCGTCGCAATATCACGCTTTGTTGGGACGACCAGCGTACGCCAGGTTCATGGCAGTGCCGCATTATACATATCTGTTGTGGAGGTTGCCTGGGCCTAAGGGACCTATCACAATCAAAGGAAGCTTTGCACTATCCGATAAATGCGACAAGGATTTTCATCGACTGTCAGAAACTTTCGGGATGCAAGCAGAATATGCGGCACCTAGGTTCACTGATTATGATGTGCTGCCTGAGGTAGGAAGACCTTCTAAGGAGCCAACTTTCAATATAAATAAAGATTCAAAAGAGGTACAGATCCACCCGACAGATCCAAAGAAAACGACGTCCATTGCCGCAAACATGGATGTCGCATAGGAAAGCGCGCTCGTCGAGTTCCTCCGTGAGCACTGGAGAATCTTCGCATGGTGTCCAGCTGACATGCCAGGAGTACCCAGGGAACTTGCCGAGCACCACCTCAATTTGGATCCTCTCGCACGACCAGTAAAGCAACCTTTGCGGCGTTTTTCGGAGCCTAGCCGCAAAGCCATGTTATCAGAAATAGATCGACTCAAAGATGCTGGGTTTATCAGAGAAATATCTACAGAAGCCACTTGGGTAGCCAACCCAGTGATGGTGCCGAAAAAACACACAATAGTCCTTCGCATGTGCGTCGACTTTACGTGTCTCAATAAACATTGTCCCAAGGATCACTTTCCCCTCCCAAGGATCGATCAAATCATCGACTCCACGGCAGGATGCGAACGTCTTTCCTTCCTGGACGCATACTCTGGTTATAACCAGATCAGATTAAAAGAAGAAGATGAAGCCAAAACAGCGTTCATCACACCTTATGGCGTGTTTTGCTACAAAACAATGCCCTTTGGTCTGAAAAACGCGGGAGCAACATATCAGCGGATGATGCAGAAGTGCCTAGCAACACAGATTGGAAAAAACGTACAAGTCTACATTGACGATGTCGTGATAACATCAAAGAAAGGGTCGACTCTGATCGAAGACCTGAAGGAAACCTTCGACAACCTCGACAAGTTCTGCCTCAAGCTGAACCCGACAAAGTGCTCTTTTGGAGTACCCGCAGGAGAACTTCTCGGGTTCTTAGTATCAGCAAGGGGGATTGAAGCTAATCCCGAAAAAATACAGGCCATCGTCACTATGAGAAAGCCAACAAAGTTGAAGGAAATACAACAGTTAACGGGGCGAGTCGCAGCTTTAAGCAGATTCGTCGCCAGGCTAGGAGAAAAGGCGCTGCCGTTTTATGCGTTGATCAAGCAAGGGGAAAAATTTCAATGGAACGAAGAAGCAGACAGAGCTTTCGAGAATCTTGATACGTCCAATTTGCATCACTATTTTGTATCATAATTTGCTGTTATTCATTGATATATTTCATATTGGGACACAATACTTATGTTATTTCATCTATTTTGCATGTTTCATCATCATTGGAGGATCAAGCACCGGAGCCAGGATTCTGCTGGAAAAAGCACCGTCAGAACGCAATATTTCGGAAGATCGACTGTGGAAGGGAATTTCACGAAAATTCCTATTTTTCCAGATGACGGAGGGAGCCAGAAGGGGAAGAAGAGAGGGGCCACTGTGGGCCCAGACCATAGGGCGGCGCGGCCCAGGCCTGGCCGCGCCACCCTATGCTCTGGGGGGCCCACGACCCTTTTCGCCTCCTTTTCTTCGCGTACTCCTTCGTCCCGAAAACCTAAGCCACAGAGGGATCCTCACGAAGGGTTACAGCCGCCTCTGCGGGGCGGAGAACACCAGAGAGAAAAGAGCTCTCCGGCGGGCAGGAATCCGCCGGGGAAATTCCCTCCCGGAGGGGGAAATCGCCATCGCCATCGTCATCGAGCGGGACATCATCTCCATCATCATCATCATCATCTCCACCATCTACACCGCCATCACCACCGCTGCACCTCGTCATCGCTGTAGCAATTCGGGTTAAATCTTGATTGTTTGATAGGGGAAACTCTCCCGGTGTTATTCTATACTTGTTGTAGATGCTATTGAGTGAAACCATTGAACCAAGGTTTATGTTCAGATTGTTATTCATCATCATATCACCTCTGATTGTATTCCATATGATGTCTCGTGAGTAGTTCGTTTAGTTCTTGAGGACATGGGTGAAGTCTAAATGCTAGTAGTGAATTATGGTTGAGTAATATTCAATGTTATGATATTTAAGTTGTGGTGTCATTCTTCTAGTGGTGTCGTGTGAACGTCGACTACACGACACTTCACCATTTATGGGCCTAGGGGAGTGCATCTTGTATTCGGTTGCTAATTGCGGGGTTGCCGGAGTGACAGAAACCTAAGCCCCCGTTAGTATATCGATGCAGGAGGGATCGCAGGATCTCAGAGTTTAAGGCTGTGGTTAGATTTATCTTAATTACTTTCTTGTAGTTGCGGATGCTTGCAAGGGGTATAATCACAAGTATGTATTAGTCCTAGGAAGGGCGGTGCATTAGCATAGGTTCACCCACACAACACTTATCAAAACAATGAAGATTAATCAGCTGTATGTAGCGAAAGCACTAGACTAAAATCCCCGTGTGTCCTCGAGAACGTTTGGTCATTATAAGTAAACAAACCGGCTTGTCCTTTGTGCTAAAAAGGATTGGGCCACTCGCTGCAATTATTTCTCTCGCATTTTATTTACTTGTACTTTATTTATCTGCAATATCAAAACCCCCTGAATACTTGTCTGTGAGCATTTACAGTGAATCCTTCATCGAAACTACTGCCAACACCTTCTGCTCCTCGTTGGGATCGACATTCTTACTTATCGAAGATACTACGATACACCCCCTATACTTGTGGGTCATCAAGACTATTTTCTGGCGCCGTTGCCGGGGAGTGAAGCGCTATTGGTAAGTGGAATTGGTAAGGAAAACCTTTACTGTTTGTGCTGATTTTATTTCTGCCTGCTGCTATAATCATTATGGAGAGATCTTCTCTTCAATTTCTATTTGGGAAATCTACTACTACTGCAACGGTAGTGGATGAAGCGCCAGGTGAGGAAGTAGTACCATATAAAATACCTATGAAAATTATTGAACGTGTTATGGATAACCGCTATGAAGGGGATGGAACTGTCCATCCTGGTGATCATTTATTGTTTTTGCATGAATTATGCGGTTTATTCAAATGTGCAGGTATTTCTATGAATGAAGTTAGGAAGAAACTATTCACTATATCGCTGTCTGGTAAAGCGGCGCACTGGTATAAATTGCTGAAGAATGGTGATTCTATTGATTGGGAGGACATTGTGCCTTTATTTTATTCCAAATTTTATCCTCCAAGTGAAATTCACAAAGATCGGAACCGCATATATAATTTCTGGCCTCATGATGGAGAGAGTATTGCCCAAGCTTGGGGGAGATTGAAGTCTTTAATGCTCAAATGCCCCATTCATGAGCTTCCTGGTAATGTTATTATTGATAATTTCTATGCAAGACTTTCTTTTCAAGACAAGACCTTGCTGGATACTTCTTGTTCTGGATCATTTACACGCAAGAATGAAGAGTTTAAAAGGGACCTTCTTGATCGGATCCAAGAAAATACTGAAGGATGGGAGAACGACAAAGATAGAGAATCAGGTATAATTTATGATTATAAATGCATTGAAACTTTTATGGATACTGATAAATTTCGTAATATGAGTGCTACATATGGTCTTGATTCCCAAGTTGTTGCAAATCTTTATAAAGCTTTTGCCTCTCATTATGAACTGCCTAAGAAGAATTTTGATAAGTATCATGAACCGTATAAAGATAAAATTGATTCATCTGTAAACAAATGTGTAGTGGTTGAAACTGTTGATAATGTTATTCCTGAAGCTTATATTGAAAAAACTCCTTTCCCTGCTAAAATGAAGGAGTACTCTGTCATATCTAGTGCAGTTAATAAAAGTGAAAAGAAACCTAAAGAACCTGAAGAACAAATTAAAATTGAACCTGCTGTTGCAATAGTTAAAGATCTTGTGACTGAGAATGTGGAGGATGGTCATATTATTTTCTGTGAAGATGCTTCTAATATTGTTTCACATCCTAATAAACCCAAACAAGTTAGTGTTCCTATGCTATCTGTTAGAATTGGTGATCATTGCTATTATGGTTTATGTGATATTGGTGCAAGTGTTAGTGCTATACCTTATGAACTTTACACGGAGATTATGCACGAAATTGGTTCTTGTGAACTTGAAGATATTGATGTGGTTATTCATCTGGCTAATAGAGAAACTATTTCTCCAATTGGTATTGTTCGAGATGTGGAAGTTCTATGTGGTAAGATTAAATATCCTGCTGACTTTTTGGTACTTGGTTCTGCTGCTAGTGATTATTGTCCTATCATTTTTGGTAGACCTTTTCTAAATACTTGTGGAGCTATTATAGATTGTAAGAAAGAGAAAATTTTGACTAGATTTGCTGGTGAACCTTATGAATTTAACTTTTCTAAATTTACCAAAACTCCTTATAAAGTTGACTTGCCTAGTAATGATTTTAAAATGGAGCAGTGTGCATCTATTGTTCTTGTTCCTAATAATCCTTTGCAGCAACATTTGGAGAATAGTGAAAGTGAAGCTTTTAGGAAAGAAAGAGATGAGCTTGAGGAAATTTTTCTTCGCCAACCTATTCTCAAGCATGATTTACCGGTGGAAGATCTGGGTACAACACCACCACCGAAGGAAGATCCTGTTTTTGATCTAAAGCCTTTACCTGATAATCTTAAATATGCTCATATTGATGATAAGAAAATATATCCTGTTATTATTAGTTCTAAGCTTTCAGAAATTGAGGAAGAAAGGTTATTGGAAATATTGAAGAAACACCGAGGAGCTATTGGCTATACTCTTGATGATTTGAAAGGGATTTCTCCTTCTATTTGCCAACATGCTATTAATATGGAAGAAGATGCAAAGCCTGTTGTTGAACATCAACGTCGTCTAATTCCGAAGATGAAGGAAGTGGTAAGGAATGAGGTATTAAAACTGCTTGAAGCTGGTATTATATATCCTATTGCTGATAGTAGATGGGTTAGTCCTGTGCATTGTGTTCCTAAGAAAGGAGGAATGACTGTTGTGCCTAATGATAATGATGAGCTTATTCCTCAAAGAATAGTTGTAGGTTATAGAATGTGCATTGATTTTCGAAAAGTTAATAAAGTTACTAAGAAAGATCATTACCCTTTACCCTTTATTGATCAAATGTTAGAGAGGTTGTCTAAAAATACTCATTTTTGCTTTCTTGATGGTTATTCTGGGTTTTCACAAATTGCTGTTAAAGCTAAAGATCAAGAGAAAACCACTTTTACTTGTCCTTATGGAACTTATGCTTATAGGCGTATGCCTTTTGGTTTATGTAATGCTCCTGCTACTTTTCAAAGATGCATGTCTGCTATTTTTCATGGTTTTTGCGAAAGTATTGTAGAGGTGTTCATGGATGATTTTTCTGTCTATGGGAATTCTTTTGATAATTGCTTGCGAAACCTCGATAAAGTTTTGCAGAGATGTGAAGAAACTAACCTTGTTCTTAATTGGGAGAAATGCCATTTTATGGTTAATGAAGGAATTGTATTGGGACATAAAATTTCTGAGAAAGGTATTGAAGTTGATAGAGCTAAAGTTGAAGCGATTGAGAAGATGCCCTATCCGAGGGATGTTAAAGGTATTCGTAGTGTTCTTGGTCATGCTTGGGTTTTATAGGAGATTTATTAAAGATTTCTCTAAAATTTCAAAGCCTCTTACTAATCTTCTTCAAAAAGATGTACCTTTTGTTTTTGATGATGATTGTAAGGAAGCTTTTGAAACTTTAAAGAAAGCCTTAACAACTGCTCCTGTAGTTGAACCTCCTGATTGGAATTTGCCTTTTGAAATTATGTGTGATGCTAGTGATTTTGCTGTAGGCGCTGTTCTTGGACAGCGAGTAGATAAAAAATTAAATGTTATTCATTATGCTAGTAAGACTCTTGATGCTGCTCAAAGAAATTATGCTACAACTGAAAAAGAATTGTTAGCTGTAGTCTTTGCTTGTGATAAGTTTAGACCTTATATTGTTGATTCAAAAGTTACAATTCATACTGATCATGCTGCAATTAGATACCTTATGACAAAGAAAGATGCTAAGCCAAGGCTTATTAGATGGGTACTTCTGTTGCAAGAATTTGATTTACATATTATAGATAGGAAAGGTGCCGATAATCCTGTTGCTGATAATTTGTCTAGATTGGAAAATATTGCTTATGATCCTGTTCCTGTTAATGATAGTTTTCCAAATGAACAATTGGCTGTAATAAAGGTGAGCTCGCGAGAGAGCCCTTGGTATGCAGATTATGCTAACTTTATTGTTTCGAAGTATTTGCCTCCAACCTTTTCAGCTCAGCAAAGGAGGAAATTCTTTTATGACTTGAGGCATTATTTTTGGGATGACCCACACTTATATAAAGAAGGAGTGGATGGTATTATGCGAAGATGTGTTCCTGAATATGAACAACAGGAGATATTGAATAAATGTCATGGAAGTGTTTATGGAGGACATCACGCTGGAGATAGAACCGCGCAAAAGGTTCTACAATCAGGTTTTTATTGGCCAACACTCTTCAAAGATGCAAGGAAATTTATTTTATCTTGTGATGAATGTCAAAGAGTTGGTAATATCTCTAGACGCAATGAAATGCCTATGAATTATACTCTTGTTATTGAACCATTCGATTGTTGGGGATTCGACTTCATGGGACCTTTCCCTTCTTCAGACGGTAACACTCATATACTTGTCGCTGTTGATTATGTTACTAAATGGGTAGAAGCTATACCTACAAAAAGTGCTGATGGTGAGACCTCTATAAAAATGCTGGTAGATATTATATTTCCTAGATTTGGAGTACCTAGATATATTATGACTGATGGAGGTTCTCATTTCATTCATGGAGGTTTTAGAAAAACTCTTGCTAAGTATGGTATTAATCATAGAATTGCTTCCGCTTATCACCCTCAAACTAGCGGTCAAGTAGAATTATCAAATAGAGAGATTAAAGCTATCTTGGGTAAGACTGTTAATAAATCTAGAAAGAATTGGCCTAGCAAATTGAAAGAAGCGTTATGGGCTTATAGAACTGCTTATAAAAATCCTATGGGAATGTCACCTTATAAAATGGTTTATGGAAAAGCTTGTCATTTACCTTTAGAACTAGAGCACAAAGCTTATTGGGCTGTTAGAGAATTAAATAAAGATCCTAAATTAGCCGGTAATAAGAGGTTGTTGCAATTAAGTTCTCTAGATGAATGGAGAAGTGAAGCTTATGAAAATGCTAAACTCTTTAAAGAAAAAGTTAAGAAATGGCATGATAGAAGGATCATCAAAAGAGAATTTAATGTTGGAGATCAAGTTCTATTGTATCGGTCTCGTCTCAGATTCTTTGCAGGGAAATTACTCTCGAAGTGGGAAGGACCATATGTTGTTGAGGAGGTGTATCGTTCAGGAGCAATTAAAATTAGCTCTCTCCAAGGCAATGCCACACAAGTGGTGAATGGACAAAGACTCAAGCATTATATCTCGGGCGATTCTTATAATGTTGATGTTGATATTATTCAAGTGGAAACACCGGAGGCTTTCATTAAAGGACAAATTGACAGTCCGCCAGAACTGGACTTTGAATAGGTAACAGTATAGGTAATAAAAAGTCCGCGTTTACCTTTCCGAACAATATTTCTGCTGTTTTTGGAAAATATGAAAAATTACGGAATCGAAACGGAGTGGAAAAGACGCACGAGGGGGTGCCACCATAGGCCGGCGCGGCCTGACCTGGGCCCGCGCCGACCTATGGTCTGGCCGCCTCGTTGCCCCTTTCCGACTCGTTTTCGACCTGGAACCTTCCTTTTGTCGTAAAAATATTTGCTATATAATCCCCCGGACCCCTGGAGGTCCGTAATATCGTTTTCTCGTCGTGTTTTGTTTCGAGCTGTTTTCTGCCAGATTTGTTTTGATCTAGAAGCACCATGGTCTCCAACAATAAAGACAAGGGGCCTTGGAGGGAAGAGATAGATGAAAGGATCAATAAGGATAAGGAGAAGATAGCATCAGCAAAAGGAGAGTGGGAAACTACGAGGAGTAAGCCAATCTTGGTGGGATCGGTTAACACTGGGCGTTCTTTTTCTCATAACTTGCAGGGAGCTCTTCCGCCTGCTCTGGACCTCGAGTCTTTCCCTTGTGTGGAGGAAGCAATACGGGTTGCTGATGAGTTTTGTGATCAATATCGTGCTCTAAGGAGGGAAGTGGAGATACTTCAGGAGGAGAACCAGCGACTTCGCAGAATGCTGGAATATTACTCAAATCCCAGCACAAGGCCGTCACCGCCACACTCGGATAACAATGAGTCTTTTCAGGTTTTGGTGCAGAATTGCAAAATTGAGAAGCTGAAGCTGAAGGAGATCCTTATGAAGCGCGAGAGGAATCCATCGCCATCATCACCGAAGGAGTAATTCATCATCGGTATTGGCATCCCCTTGGTTTGTTCCAAGCTTGGGGGAGTGCCGCGGTATCACATCACCACCACCTTTATCTTTTACTATTAAGTAGTGTCATATCATGAGTAGGGAAGTTATCATATAGAATAGTATGCAATGTGGAAGTATCTCTCTTAGTTAGTTATCGATGTATCCGTTGGTGTGAGTTATCGTTATGGAATATTAATGAGAAGTCTTATCATTTACTTTTTGCACACCTTATTTTAGTTTGCAATCTCCATTATATGATTACTCTTGACATGAGTATTGATATCACTTTGGGAACATTAAGTAAATCTATTTGGTTTTGGCAAACTTAGCATTGGTCAATAGCAACAACATCCTGATGTTTAATAAAAGAGAGAAATACACTTAGATACATTACTCCATTATCTCTATGCTTAGTATTCTTAAGTTAAAATTGCTTGTGCTTATGAGAAAGATGCATGATTGTTTCTATCATATGTATATTTGTTTGTTTCCCTCAACCTTTATGCTTGCTATCAAACCTTGCTAGCCAAAGACCTGTATCGAGAGGGAATGCTTCTCATACATCCATAACCTTAGACCAAACCTATGCCATTTGTGTCCACCATACCTACCTACTACATGGTATTTTCTGCCATTCCAAGTAAATACTTCATGTGCTACCTTTAAATTATTCAAACTATACTACTTCTTATTTGTGTCAATGTTTTATAGCTCATGAGGAAGTATGTGGTGTTTTATCTTTCAATCTTGTTGGGCGAACTTTTCCTAATGGACTAGCGGCACATCCGCTTACCCAATAACTTTGCAATAAGAGCTGGCAATGAGGTTCCCAGCCTCAATTAATAACTTTCATTAATAATTCTCTTCACATGTTTTGCTCTGATTCATCAGTAAGCAACTTAATTTTGCAATAGACACTCCTCCATGGTATGTGAATGTTGGAAGGCACCCGAGGATTCGGTTAGCCATGGATTGAGAAAGCCAAGGTTGGGGGGAGTGTCATCCTAAATAAAACTAAAATACATGTGTAAACAAAAGAGAAGGGGGATGATCTACCTTGCTGGTAGAGATGCCGTCCCTCATGGGAGCCGCTCTTGGAAGGTTCGTTTGGCAAGGGGGTTAGAGTACCCGCTACCATTCGTTGACAACAACAAACACCGCTCAAAATCTTACTTTTATGCTCTTTATATGATTTCAAAACTTGAAAAGCTCTAGCACATGATTTAATCCCTGCTTCCCTCTGCGAAGGGCCTGTCTTTTACTTTTATGTTGAGTCAGTATACCTATTTCCCTCTATCTTAAGCAAGCAATTGAGTTGTTGTGAACCAATCATTTATGCTATGATTCAGTTGATCATGTCTTTTATACTTTCTTGTTTAGTACCAATTTTATCTGAATGAATATGACTTTGAAGTTATCAATGATTATGAAGAGATTGTCATGCTTGAATATGAAAGTTCAGCTATAAAATCTAATATGAAAGCTTTGCTTAGAAGTACAATCCGTTAGTAGTTCTCTGACCAAGAACAAAGTTTGCCATCACCAATTATGATTTCTTATGCACCTTTACTTGTGATTTCTCTTTACTTATTTCAAGATGAGTTATATGAGGAAGTTGTTTATTAGAATGTCTTGTGTGAATGAATATGATGCTTCTTGTCCGTATTTTATTTATCGACTCTTCACTCCATAAACATGTGGTCTTGTTTCTCGAGCTCAGTTTCGCTTGGGGACAAGCGAGGTCTAAGCTTGGGGGAGTTGATACGTCCAATTTGCATCACTATTTTGTATCATAATTTGCTGTTATTCATTGATATATTTCATATTGGGACACAATACTTATGTTATTTCATCTATTTTGCATGTTTCATCATCATTGGAGGATCAAGCACCGGAGCCAGGATTCTGCTGGAAAAAGCACCGTCAGAACGCAATATTTCGGAAGATCGACTGTGGAAGGGAATTTCACGAAAATTCCTATTTTTCCAGATGACGGAGGGAGCCAGAAGGGGAAGAAGAGAGGGGCCACTGTGGGCCCAGACCATAGGGCGGCGCGGCCCAGGCCCCCCGCGCCACCCTATGCTCTGGGGGGCCCACGACCCTTTCGCCTCCTTTTCTTCGCGTACTCCTTCGTCCCGAAAACCTAAGCCACAGAGGGATCCTCACGAAGGGTTGACCGCCTCTGCGGGGCGGAGAACACCAGAGAGAAAAGAGCTCTCCGGCGGGCAGGAATCCGCCGGGGAAATTCCCTCCCGGAGGGGGAAATCGACGCCATCGCCATCGTCATCGAGCGGGACATCATCTCCATCATCATCATCATCATCTCCACCATCTACACCGCCATCACCACCGCTGCACCTCGTCATCGCTGTAGCAATTCGGGTTAAATCTTGATTGTTTGATAGGGGAAACTCTCCCGGTGTTATTCTATACTTGTTGTAGATGCTATTGAGTGAAACCATTGAACCAAGGTTTATGTTCAGATTGTTATTCATCATCATATCACCTCTGATTGTATTCCATATGATGTCTCGTGAGTAGTTCGTTTAGTTCTTGAGGACATGGGTGAAGTCTAAATGCTAGTAGTGAATTATGGTTGAGTAATATTCAATGTTATGATATTTAAGTTGTGGTGTCATTCTTCTAGTGGTGTCGTGTGAACGTCGACTACACGACACTTCACCATTTATGGGCCTAGGGGAGTGCATCTTGTATTCGGTTGCTAATTGCGGGGTTGCCGGAGTGACAAAACCTAAGCCCCCGTTAGTATATCGATGCAGGAGGGATCGCAGGATCTCAGAGTTTAAGGCTGTGGTTAGATTTATCTTAATTACTTTCTTGTAGTTGCGGATGCTTGCAAGGGGTATAATCACAAGTATGTATTAGTCCTAGGAAGGGCGGTGCATTAGCATAGGTTCACCCACACAACACTTATCAAAACAATGAAGATTAATCAGCTGTATGTAGCGAAAGCACTAGACTAAAATCCCGTGTGTCCTCAGAACGTTTGGTCATTATAAGTAAACAAACCGGCTTGTCCTTTGTGCTAAAAAGGATTGGGCCACTCGCTGCAATTATTTCTCTCGCATTTTATTTACTTGTACTTTATTTATCTGCAATATCAAACCCCCCGAATACTTGTCTGTGAGCATTTACAGTGAATCCTTCATCGAAACTACTGCCAACACCTTCTGCTCCTCGTTGGGATCGACATTCTTACTTATCGAAGATACTACGATACACCCCCTATACTTGTGGGTCATCAAATCTCAAGCGAGCAATTTCGACACCGCCGATATTGGTGGCGCCAAAAGAGAAAGAACCTCTCCTCTTGTACATTGCAGCTACACCTCAGGTGGTCAGCACGGCCCTAGTGGTCGAAAGGGAAGAAGAAGGCAAGCTTCATGGAGTTCAAAGGCCAGTATATTTCATCAGCGAAGTACTGTCGCCATCAAAACAGCGGTACCCGCAATATCAAAAGCTAGCATATGGAGTATTCACGACAGCAAGAAAATTGCGACACTACTTTTCGGCGCACCCGATAATAGTGGTCAATGAGGCTCCCTTATCAAATATACTGAACAACCCAGAAGCCACGGGTCGTGTCTCCCTTTGGGGAATAGAACTTTCCCCTCGGGACATCACGTATGAAAAAAGAAAAGCAATAAAGTCGCAGGTCTTACCAGATTTCATTGCAGAGTGGATGGAGCTACAAAACACGGGACCCCCAGATTTATCGAGGACTTGGACCATGAACTTCGACGGGTCCAAGAGATTGGAAGGTGCCGGAGCAGGCGTGATATTAGTTTCACCTGAAGGCGACAAGTTGAAGTATGTTCTGCGGATGACGTTCCCAAACGCATCTAACAATGAAGCAGAATATGAAGCTCTCATACACGGGATGAAGATGGCGAAAGCTTGCGGTGCAACCCGATTGAAAATTTTCGGCGACTCACAGTTGGTAGCACAGCAAGTAATGAACCAATGCGACGCAGTCAACGAGAGTATGATAGCATACAAGGAGGTGTACAATGAGCTGGAGAAGCTATTCGATGGTTGTGAGGTAAACCACATCAGCAGGATGAGCAACGATGAAGCCGACGTTCTCGCAAACATCGGGTCACAATGCCTCGCAATCCCTCCAGGTGTGTTTTGGGAAGAGATAAGCGAAAGATCAACAAAGCCAGCAAAAACAAAAAAGGAGAAGAAAGAGAAAACCTCGACTGTCACCAAGGACATAGCAGAAGAAGAAGAAGAAGAGCAAGAACTAGTCATGATGGTACAAGTTCCATGGATGCAGGCCTACATATCATACATCCTAAGGAAAGTCATACCCGACGATCCAGTCGAAGCAAGGCGAATAATTAGGCGATCAAAAGCTTTCACTGTGGTAAAAGGGGAACTGTACAAACGCAGTATTTCGGGTGTGCTACAACGGTGTGTTACACCCGAAGAAGGAAGGATCATCCTAAAGGACGTGCATGAAGGGATATGCGGACACCATGCGAGCAGCAGAGCCATCGCGGCAAAGGTTTTCAGAGCAGGATTCTATTGGCTCACAGCAATCGAAGACGCAAAGGAAATAGTGCGCACTTGCGACGCGTGTCAAAGATTTGCGGCAAGACCTCACTCTCCTGCCGCAGAACTTATGCCAATCCCACTATCTTGGCCTTTTGCTCAATGGGGTCTCGACATGGTGGGAAAACTACACAAAGCTTCGCCAGGAGGTTATGAGTATATGCTTGTTGCTGTCGACAAGTTTACAAAATGGATCGAAGCAAAGCCGATAAATTCACCGGACGGCGCGTCAGCGATTAAGTTCGTGAAAAGCATCGTCTTCAGATTTGGAGTTCCTCACAGTATTGTGACAGACAACGGCAGCAATTTCACGTCCAAGGAGTTCAAAGCATACTGCGCAGAAGTAGGCATTAAATTGAGTTTTGCGTCTGTTGCGCATCCTCAGACCAATGGACAAGTCGAGAAGGCCAATGGCATCATCTGCAATGGCATCAAGAAACGCCTGCTAGGCCCATTGGAAAAAGCCCGGCATACTTGGCCGGAGGAGTTACAAAGTGTGTTGTGGAGTATCCGAACAACACCAAATACGGCGACACAGGAAACACCGTTCTTTCTGGTTCATGGCGCCGAAGCAGTCCTGCCAATAGAAATAGAGCACGATTCTCCAAGAGTCACAGAATATGACGAAGAAACATCGAGAAAAGCTTTGGAGGATGATGTCGATGCACTCGATGAAGCTCGAGACGAAGTCCTGTCAAGAGTCGCCAAATATCAGCAGGACCTGAAAAACTATCATAGTCGACGATTGCGGCCAAGGTCTTTTCAAGTTGGTGACTTAGTTCTGCGGCTCAACCAAAAAAGTCACGAAAAACTCGAATCACCATGGCTCGGACCCTACATCGTCACAGAAGTAATCGAAGGAGGAGCATACAGAATCAAAGACAAGAAGACAGGGATTGACGAGCCAAATCCCTGGAATGTGGCACAGCTTAGGCGATTCTACGCCTAGGTGTTGAAAATATAGTCCTTTGTAAAGCTTCAATGTACTGAAACGCCCACGAGTTTTCAGACGCACTCTTTTCCTTTTTCGGGGCACCGAGTGGGGCCGGGAAAGGTTTTTAATGAGGCGGGCTCGTGGTGCTGCAATATAATAAAGATAGTGGAATTATATATCTTCTTCTCGACAAGATCAGGGGTTTTCCCCTACATGATACAATATATATATAAACACAGTGTCGACAAACGCAAAAGAAGCATGTTGCCTTGGTAAACATACCTCGCCAAAATAAAAAGAGATACAGACAAAATAGTGATCAACAAAAGACTCGGGGGCTTACACCCACAAAAATAGTATACAGTGTATATTATCTTGCCTTGGGACAACCTCGCATGATAATAAACAAAAGACACTGCAATCAAAACGCCCGGGGGCTTGGCGATAAAAATAAAATACAATGACTTTACAATATAGCTCGTCTATACAGGATACAAAGTTCGGAATAAATGTCAAGGATTTCCCAATATATTATCTATGGTTAAGCGCTCGTTATTTACAGCGCGAGTACTATGCTCAGCATAGCTACCCTTCACGAAGAATTCGGAATCCATCCGAAGAAGTTCATCCATCATATCTTCAGCAACAGGAGTAACTATGTCATCATATTTGCCGAAGTTCCTCTTCCTCTTCGACATCTTCTCCAGGCACTTTGGGACAATTTGCCCTACATCTAACTTCGGGTAGCAAATCTTTATCATGATCATCGCAAACCTTGCACCAGCAGCTAGTTGGGCTCGTACAAAGCCGTGGATGCGAGGAGCATCTCGAAATTTGTCCATCAATGCAGGAAGGGTTTCTGGCATCTTATTGCGAGGAAACATGGTACCATACACCAGAGACAAAGTCCTTGTACAGAAGTCAAGATATTCGCGAACCTGAAGTGCACGATCTTGAAATCTCACGATTTGGCGGGTCCGCTCAGGTGTACCCCAAAAAGTCGATCCGTGTTCATGTGCAAGCCGAAGGAGAACATTGGAACGAGCCTCGACACGTTCATCTTCAGTTATAGGATCCAAAAAAGCACCTATGGTTTCATAAAACAATTCAGTGGGCAATGAGGAGGCAAGCAGCAAAGGAAAACGAAGAAGCGAGATAAAGACAATGAAACTTACCCGCCATATCCAAGCTAGCATCTGTTAGCAGCTGCAGCATAGAATTCTCTCGAGATGCAGCCGCGTCAGCTTCAGCAACAGCAGAGTCCTTTTCAGCAATGGCAGTTTGTGCTTGTTGGAGTGCAATTTCCTCGGCTTCAGATGACTTACGAGCCTTCTCCATCAGCACAAGTGATTGCTTCTTCACGAACTGAAGTTGGTGTCGAAGTTCGTCTAATTCTTGCGGCAAGGAATCCTCGGCAGACGAAGCATCAGCAGGAGTTCTCCTTGGGGGAGAAGGCAAAATATTGGAAGAACCAGGAGCTGGCGTATAATTGTCAAAAATTAACTGGAAAAAGAAATATTTCGACATCAATCACTGAGCAAAGATAGATTTCCATTCATCTCCATAATATATACATGTCTATTACAAAAGAAGGACCTTCTAGAGGGATACTGAAATAGTTCTCGCCAATAACACTACGGCGACAAAGCCAAAAGAAAGAGGAATGCTAAAAAAGAAAAAGCAGAGGCATTCAACTAGACCTCCGGCTTTGATGAGCTAGGAGTCGAAGATGGCTTGATCCCGATATAAGCCAGGATTTTCCTCGTGTTGGGCTTAGCTGCCTTGATCAAAGACCTCCACCTTGACTGTTCTATCTGATCAGTGTCGCCAACTTTCGACCAGTCGATAGATTGTTGGCTATCAGCAACCAAGGCGACAGTATTTTCCACGGCAATCTTCATATTCTCATGGCGCACCCTTAACCCAAGATCTTCAGACGGATTGAAACACTTGGCGAGGTCAAGGAAAGTTGCGGGTTCCTCTTTCTTTGGGAAGAAATAAGGAAAAAGCCGCGACAACCCCGCTTTAGCCTTCGCGTGCTTCTGATCCATGAACCTCGAGGAATGACAGAGCGTCAAGCAGAGGATCATTGGCGGGTTCGTCAAGTTGAAATTCTTGAGCTGTTCTAGCTGTCAAGAAAGAAAAAATTGAGCAACAAACGAGTGCAGAGAAGAAAATACAAGAGAATAATGAGTGGTACTTACCTACGAAGCGGCGACTCTGCGTCGTTAAACGCTTACGGATCGCCTCCTCGCGAGCAGACTGGGCGGCTATGTGATCGCTCAGGGAAGTTTCAGCGGTGTGAAGCCTCTTTCTAAGGTCTTCGACACCAGCAGCGTCAGCCTTGGCTTTATCAGCCTCTGCTCGCGCATCAATAGCATCTGACTCAGCCTTTTTGCGAGCCTTTTCACTTTGCTCTAATTGCTGAGCAAGTGTATTGGCACGATCATTGGCTTCCGCCAGTTTTTCTACAATGGAAGATAAATATAGTTACAAATCTCGACAACAAAGAAGGAACAAAAGAACAGAGGCAAAAAGAAGGAGCAGAGCATTACCTTCAGCTTTATTCGCATATTCACGGTACCCAACAAATTGGGCACCGATGCGAAGAAGATCCTTGATCACAGGCTGTTAACCAAAAAGAGAAAACAAAGAGAAAATGGGGGTATGAGAAAAATATGGTGATGCACAGAAGCAAACAGAGAAAACATAGACACTGACAAAAAAGTAAAGAACTTACATCTTCCATGAGAAGGTTCGAAGAGCTACTCAATTGGAGAGTAGGCTCCGAGACAATCTCCGTCCTTGCCCTTTTCGGTGAAGGGGCTCGGGGGCTCGAAGGAGGAGTAGAAGCGCCGATGTTTTGTTGAGGAGGCGAGGATTCCTCTCCTTCAACTCGTGGCTCTGAAATAACTAGGGTATGTGACATACTCGTTCGAGCAGCCACATCCAAAGCTGGCGTTTCCTCGTCATCATCACTATTGCAAAAGGGTGGCAGTGTAAAAAGCAAGGCAAGCAAAAATTCTTCGAATAGAAAAATAAAAGAGGGAACTTACGAACTGATGATACTCGCAAGATATGGGTCATAAGCTGCCTTTTGCGGTAAAGGAGCAGCTTCTTCGGGTTTAGAAGTCCCGGAATCTTCGACATCACCCCTCTTCCTTTTGTTCTTTGGAGAATCAGCAGGAGGAGGAGATTGGGCCGATGTAGTGTCTTCAGAAGCACCATCTTTTTCAGCAGATCCCGCAGATTTACGAGAATCTGCGGGTTCATTCACAAAAGAGGAGGCCTCTTGGTTATCATTAGAGATAACGGTCCTTTCTTCGACTTCCCCACCTTCAGGAAGAGGAGGAAGTGAAACAAGATTTGGATGATTCTGTCCAAAAAGAGGGAAGGATATCAGAACGAAGCAAACAATGCAAAAAAGCAAGGCAGTAAAAAATTGCGCGACAATGTTTACCTTAGGAAGCGCATGGGTGGCGCTGTATGGTTTTACGCGACAAGAAGAAGGGATGGCATCTTTTTTGCTGAGGGAGGTGATTTTTCGGACAAGCCTCTCCAGGTCCTTGACTTCCAAATCCACCGACAGCCGATCCACGTCTTCGTTGCCAGTATATTTCCAGAGAGGGAATTTGCGAGCTTGAAGAGGCTGAACTCTACTCTTAAGGAAATACACTATAATCTGGATACCTGACAATTCTTTGCCGCGAGTATTTTGCAACTCATGGATGCGAGCCATCAGGGATTCAGTCGAAGTTCTTTCTTCCTCGGTAGCCTCTGCATCCCAGGAACGGCGACGAAGAATTTTCTCGGCACCGTCAAAAGGAGGAATATTATCCTCGAGGCAGCCATCGTTTTCTTCGCGAATGTATAGCCACCTCTTGCGCCAACCTTGAACGGAGTCAGGGAGCTTGACGTCGAAGTAATCAGCAGTGGAGCGAATAGAAATAACAACGCCGCCTATATTATAGGCGACATTGGGAGAGCCATTGCGGCGACAGAAGAAAATGCGCTTCCAAAGCGCCCAATTGGGTGAGACGCCAAGGAAGGCTTCACAAAGCGTGATGAAAATAGAAATGTGGAGGATTGAGTTTGGCGTGAGGTGGTGAAGCTGGAGACCGTAGACATAGAGTAATCCACGAAGGAAAGGATGGATGGGGGTGGATAAACCACGGATGAGATGGTCGACAAAACTTACCCGGTACCCCATTGGAGGGGCTGGGTAGCTTTCTTCACTGGGGAAGCAAACCGCTTTGGGTTTCGTGGTGATTCCCAGTTTCTTCAGGAGGTTCAGGTCTTGGTTTGTGATCTTGGACCTCTCCCACTCCGCAGTTCCTAGATCCGCGGCGGCCATGGAAGAATCAGGAGTGCTGTGCCTGGTTAAGCGACGCGGTGGCATCAACAATGGCAATGGCGAGCAGCAGCGAAGAGAAGAGCTTTGGCAGCAGTGGAGCGCAAGGGGAGATTTTGCAGAGGAGAGCAGAGAACGGCGCGAGCGGAAGTGCTCGAGGAAGAAGAAGGAGATCTTATATAGAGGTGCGGTGAAGCGACGGAACCGTTGGATGAAGAAAGAATGCAGGAGATGATTACCACGTGGCAACGAGGGCAAAATAGTATTTCAACATTGACGAGGTTACAGAACGTGCGCCAGGAAAAGCGGAGGACGTGTGTCCCCCACTTGCACGACGTGTCAACGTGGTGGGAACAGTGGACCCACAAGGCAGAAACAAAATCCCAATTATTGACAGAGATGAAGAGAATTTGACAAGGGAAAATATGTCGACAAGAAAAATAAAAAGAGAATGGCGACAGGGTTAAATATTCGAATACTCTTGGAGCCTTTGATCAAATACAAGTTTTTGCTCAAATGCTCGGGGGCTACTCTGGAAAAATAGAAAATTTCGAGTATGACAATATAGAAATGGCGAGAGCCTATGACCAAATCCAAGAATTTGTTCATAGCCTCGGGGGCTACTCCCATCGGGAGCGCTGGTCGCGCACCCGATAAATATAAAAATATCGAGAAGGATCATAAAAATAGCGGCAAAGGATGCTAATCTGTGGAGCCTACACCCAAGCACAAGTTCTTGGCTGTAGCCTCGGGGGCTACTCCCATCGGGAACGCTGTTCGCGTGCCCGATGAATTTGATCAGAAATAGAGAAAAAGAAGTGAGTATATTTCGAGTTACACAAATAACTCTACATATACTCCCATCGGGAAGACAAAATAAAGTCATCAAATATGACTCAATAAAATGTGCTATTCCAAAGGCGAAAAGCACTCGACAATATATTCTCAGAACGCCAAAGTTGCGATCAATTTCTGAATGCCGCAAATTTGCGAAGGTAAGACCCCAGATCCGTTCTGCTGGGCGTGGCATCGCCAAAGACTGCGCTCTGCTACTTTTATCCGTATCAACAGATACGAAGAAAAATCCTAACGGACGCGTTAGGTACCCGATAAATTTGACTGAATGGTAAGACCTTAAGCGGCACCTGTCGAAGTTTACACCAGTATCCCGAGATCATGTCCGGGGACGTGATCTTGAAGTAGGTTTTTGCGGATTGCCACTAGAGCAGTTAACTAGTACCTGATCCGTCAGATGAACTAGCCCCAACTACCATTATCCCTGTACAACATAGAATTTTATGTGGAGTATAAATAACAGCTCTCGAACAAAAATAAACGGGAGAGATTTTCCCTGACTCTGCGATTCAAGCAAAATCTCGGGGGCTACTGACATAGGCACCCCAAATGGGCCTGCCATAGATGGTACCCGGGATTTACTGAAGGCCCACTATCCGAAGAATAAGAAGATTCGGGAGCCCAAGATGTATTAAGGAAAGCTAGAGTTGTAATAGGAAGTATTATTTGTAATTTGGCGGGACGAGTTAGAAACCGTCCCGGACTCTGTAACTTGTACAATACGAAACCCTCGGCTCCACCTCCTATATAAGGGGGAGTCGAGGGACAAAGAAATGATCGAATCTACTGTCAACATAACCCTAGTTTTCATAATCGCCGAGTACTTTTCGCCTAAACCTTCGAGATCTACTTGCCCTCTACTTCTAGCAAAACCCTAGTCTACAATCTGTAGGCATTGACAAGTTAATCCTTTGTCACTATGTTCCTCCTCTTCCCCATCATCTTGCTTGCACCCACGAATAACGTCAAGGTTAAACTTGAGGTACGACTTTGGTGCCAAGCTTGGGAAACAAGTGGTTAAGCAAGGTGGGTTCGAGCTTGTCGAATCTGGCACCAACGAGTTGGATTCATCCCTAGCGAGCTCAATCTAGTGAGGTTTGTGCATAAACAACAATGTTACTTTTTCGTGGATTTTATGTTGCATAAATTCTATCGCAAACTTGTGTACGTTTTTCTGTGAACACACGAGCAAGATGATGCGACGATTCTACGTGTGTGTAACAATTGTTGTGTCAATGCTGCAAATACTTTTGTGTGGTGCTGCAATCGTTGATCTCCGATGATGCATACGTGTTCTAGATTTTTCTCGAGGAGTTCAATGCGGGCGCTGCAGATTTTGTAGCGGTGGGTTGGGATTTGTTGCAAACAGATTTTTTCTACATTGGTGTTGTTTAAATGTTGCCATTTTTGTACAATTGGAACCTAGGGGACAAATTGCTGCAACCGTGTTGCAATTGTATGAAATTTTTTGTTGGACCCGTGGTGTATGCTACAAGGGTCGGATTACCATGATTTCACATTGTATGATGATCTGGTGGTGGGGGAGAGGGCCTGTTTCTCCCCAAATCTGCTGATCTTCGGGAGTGTCCGGAAACTATACGCGTTATATTTTTAGAAAAGGCCATTTTTTATAGTACATGATATGGACATTCTTTAGGAAGGTGTAAAACATGCGAAAGGAAAGAAAAAAATAGCGGTAACTGTCACTTCCAGTGACCGCCCTTCTCTCTTCCACCAAACGGCTAAACACGTTTCCTTTTCGTCCGTTTCAAATTTAGTCAATACCAAAACTAGCACCTCTATTTTTAGGCCAGAAGGAAACAAAAATATTTCCGAATTCGCAAAAAAAAAAAAAAATTCCGACGACCCACCTCCTCTGCCGTTGCCTCCTATTCCTCACTCTCCCCAAAAAAGTCGACAAGAAGCAAAGCCCACCACCGCGTCACCAACCCAGAGCACCAAACCGTCCGGCCACGGAGACGGAGGCAGAGCCGAGCACCGCTCCCCGGGCCGGCGCGCCGGCCTCCTTCCATGCAAGCCGGCATCGGCCGCCACGCCCGGCGATGCCCAGCCTGCTCAAGGACCGCGCCACCGGCCGCCTCCGCCGTCTGATCTCCGCGCTCCGCCCCGCGCGCGCCGGGCCGCTCCCCGTCCAGACCGGCTTCCCGACCTCCCTCGCCGACCTCTTCGTTAAGAACCATGGCCGCCTCCGGAAGCCATCCTCGTGCGCGTCGGCCGGCTCCCGGCGCAAGAAGCGCGGCGCGCCCCCTTCGCCTTCCCCTCCCCCTTCACCCGCGCCTTCTCCCCCGGCTTCATCCCCACCCGCACCCACGCTGCCTCCGCCGAGCACCGTCTCGCCGCCAACCCAGCCAAGACCAGAACTTCCGCCGGCTGCTGAACCCGTCTGCCAGGCCGGAGAGGGAGGCGGCGCCTATGGCCTTGGATTGGGATTCCTCGCGCTGGTGGGCGTGGTGCTGTCCCTCGCCATCCTCGTGATCTGGAGCAGGAGGGTGGTCGCGGCGGCAGTCACCGTCACCGCCTTCTCGCTCTTCCTGCTCGATCCCATCCGGTCATTCTCGCTTCGCCGGAAGCCCCGGCCTCCGGCCACCAGGGAGGCGCTGGATTTGGGCGGCCGCGGCTACGTCTCGCCGATCCGGGAGGTGGAGGTGGAGGCGGAACCAGAGCCGCCGGGACGGAGCTGCTCTGACTCCGACAGGTGGACCGATGTCGCCTCCATCCTTTCCACCGAAGATAGTATCGAGGAGAGGATCGAGGCGGGCGACGATTCGGGCAGTTCGAGGGGGAAGGCGAAGAGGAGGTCCTGGAGGAAGCTGATCCCCAGGAGGTTGCAGAAAGGCAGGATTCGGAAGGAGGATGCGAGTTCTTCTCTGTCGAGTTCTTTCCGCAGCGAGAGCAGCGACGCGGATGTCACGGTTGGCGGCAGTGCCACCAGGGCGTTGGATCGCCCAGATTCTCGCCGTGGGAGCGGACGCCATCAAGCGGATGGCACGGTTGGCGGCAATGCCTGGGCGACGGATCGTCCAGATTCTCGCCGCGGCAGCGGACGCCTTCAGGCGGGCTCCGTGGCGCACGCCGCTGCCAAATCGTCGGATCCTTCGGGGCCTCGCCGCGGCACCGGCACCGGGATGGACGCCGAGGTGCGCAGCGATGGGGGCGTGCCGATAGGAATCGATGCGTCGTCAGCGGATCACGCCGTACCCGTGGCGGATGGTGTAGGAGGAAGCCGGGTCCCTTTTGCAGCTGCCGTCGTCGTCGTCCTCGTAGGCCTGGTCGCCGGGAGGCTCCCGGCCGTTGCGTTCACGGTGCTCTTCGTTAGCTCGCTTCAGAGACTGTCATGCCGACGTGAAGGGAGGTGATTAGAAGCTTTTCCCATATGAGATGTAGGAACCTCCCGAAGGGTGATGTAAATTAGTGGCAATTATAAAGCAGAAAGTGGTGATAACTTGTTCCCGTTGTTCTTAGCTTATTGGTGAAACCACCATTGCAGACTGCATTAGTGGTCTGATCGCAGGCAAACTACTCTGTTTTTCTGCAGAGTTGGCAGTTCGGCCAGTCAGCCGCACAATTGTCTATACTGAATGCTTCCAATACAATTTTGGAGAAGAACCGGCGCCATTTCCGAACCTCCAATCGTTTCAGAGCAGTGTTTCGTGCACGAACAGAGGCCTGCGACCCAAACCCCTGACACGACGAGCAGAGACCGCGCCGCCCGCTTGTCTGTCCCATCGGGAGCTACGAGCTAGACAAAGCACAAGGCTAGACTAGTACGGTTTTTGATCGGCGTACAGCTTTGGATTCTTGTGTTGTGGATCCATGGCAGGAGCTGGACCAGCCTAGGCTACGCCGGCGGCAAAAGCTGCTGCAGACAAGACACGCAGGGAGAGCAGAGCAGGAAAGCCATCATTCCAAAGCGCAGCCTCTCCGGCTCGCCGCGGTTCGTGGATCACGAGACTGTCGCCTGCTCGCTCGCGAGCGTCTGCCGGCCCGTTTCATCGCTACCAATTGGACGCCTCGCTTTCCGCCGCTGCTTTGCAACGCAGGCTGCTTGTATCAGTCGCTCGCTCCAGACGTGCCGGTCTTGCGCTTGCAACCTGATAGCGCTCGTCTTAAATTGGAGCGGTTGCAAATTTCTCTCGAGACAAACGCAGGTTAAAGTTAACGTCTTCTTCTTTCATCGCCCGTTCTACACGGAGTTATTAAGTCAGTGGTTGGGCTGGAATTCGGCCTCAGTTGTTGTCACGTAGCACTCCGGCGAATGTTGAAAGGATGCAAGTCAAGCGGTGCCCGTCCAAACATGCTTTGTTTTGTTCAGAATTTTCAGCAGTTCTTTTGTCGAGCTTCTTCTCCTGGTCAAAGTCTACCCCATTTTGTGCTGGGTTTGTTCCAGCCTCCAGCGTTCAGTTTGAAACGACGACGCAAAATGGTAAGGATATTTTTCTCTTCGAATGCGCATTCGGATATACTTTTCAGGACACAGGCGTATATTTTTTAGGAAACCGCCAGATACAGAAGTAGATGTAGATATTGGTTAAACAGATATCCGACGGATATCATATATGATATGGTATTGATAATATTCGGCAGCTTGTATCCGGCACATATCCGGCACAGATGTGCCATGAGTTGTGTGTGTGGTTTTTGCCAATGTCCATGAATTAACCATGCCGCGTATGGATATTGGGTCTAGTTTTCCTATTAGATGGAGCAGTTTTCCTCTTCTTTAAATGCAAAGGCAGAGCTCCTGCCATTCACCATCATGATATTCGGCCGATATGAATTATCCTATATCTTTGCGGATTATCCGAGGTCTTTAAATAAATATGGTTATTCGATAAAATTAACCTAAAACAAAATATCCACACAACCATGTGACCCCGCCAAATATGTATGCGGACATGGATATTGAACAAGCAGATCCGGCTGATATAGACTATTTCGATATTTCTACGGAATATCCGAGATCCTCAAATAGACTAATAAATTAGCCATAACCCAAATATACACACAACCAAGTCTGTCCATCGGCAAGCTATGCATTCCACCCCCTCTCGTTGTGTCATGTCATTTTCAGTATTGAACATTTACACAATTATGCAGTGAATTGCCCTTGTATGATCGCGATGTTGTGCCATCATCTGAGCTATTGCGTTGTACAAACAAGCTTGTCGTAGTCTACTGTTACTTCCTCTATGGTCATGTTATTTGCATAAGAGAAACAAAATTCTATTTTTATGTGTATTTGTTCAATTATCCGCTCTCTATCGAAGTCCGCTTTGGATTGAAAGTAATCATGGTTGAAAATAATGACTATGTCTTTGAAACAAAAGGTTTATGTTTTTAAGAATTTTTAATATTTTTTAACTACAATGTTCATGATTCTTCCATATTTTTTGTAGAAGGTGTAAAATAAAAATGTAGGTCATACAAAAACAAATGTGACAACATTTAATATTAATAAAATTGATAAAAATATTCTCGAGGTTCAAAAATGATCAACGGTTTAAAAGAAGTACGATTGGAGATTGAAAAATATGTTTATGCAGTTCAGAAAAAATGTAAAAGAGTTTTTGAAAACATGTTAACATGCTAACAAATCTACATTCTTGATTAGAAAAAAGGTTAAAAACACATTCATGGTTTCAGATTAAATTTTAGCTGGCGCATATAAAATGAGGTTGACCTCGTTTTGGAAATAGTGATGGTTGAAACCTTTGAGATGAATGGTATATATTTATAAGGAGTTTTAATTTTTTTAGATACAAATCTCGCGATTTTTTCCATGTTTACAAAAAAGGTTTAAAACAAAAAATGAAGGACATACATAAAGCTTCTCAACTTTTTCTATATGCAAATATACCTATAGCTAAAACATATCTATATTTCTTCGTATCTACAAAAAGTTGAGAAGATTTTTTATGAACAGGGAGTACTATTTATTGATGACAAAGGAGAATAGAAAATAGAAAACACGGAAGGAAAAAAGTGCTTATATTACGTACAAGAAGCCTAAACCGAAATTATATTACTATCAAAAGAGTAAAAAAGAAATCTGGAAAAATGATGGAAGAAAAGTAGAAAACTGTTATTAAAAACGAAAAAGCAAAGCGAAACATGCTTCGATAGGCCGGGTTTACAGAGCAGCGCGGGCGTGTGGCGAATATGATCAACAGCAGAGTTTCATTCAACAGGCCTGTGACGGCCAATTCAGAAAGACAAAAAAAAAATAGTGGCCTGACAAGTAACGAGCCAACCGTGTCGATGCTTTGGGCCTAGCAAACGGAAAACCTATACACCGACCAGGTCGCTGGATACCAGCCACCGCACACCCCCCGCGTGGGTGTGGGCCTGGCCCAGGTACGCTTTTTCCTTTTTTTCTCTCTTTTCTGTTTTCTGTTTTCGGTTTTCTTTTCTTTTCTTTTTCTGTTTCCTTTTTCTGTTTTTATTTTCCCTTTTTAGTTTTCGGTTTTGTTTATATTTATTTTTTAGATTTGAAAACTTTTTGGTTTTAAAATTGTTCAAATTTAAAAAAAAATTAAATCTGAAAATCGTTCAAATTTGAAAACGGTTCAAACGAGAAAATTTATAAATTTAGAAAATGTTCGAATTTTTAAAATATGTTCAAATTTAAAATATGTTCATATTAGAATATTTTCAAATTTTGAAAAAAATTAAAAAATTAGAAAATTGTTTAAACTTGAAAAATGTTAATTTCAGAAAAAATCTGGAAAATGTTTCAAGTTTGAAAAATGTTCAAATTTTGAAAATATTTAAATTTCAGAAAAAACTAAATTTTAAATTCCAGATTTTAAAAAATCGTTTTAAAAAGAATCAGCTTTTGAAAAACGTAAAAAGAAAAAATCGAACAAAAAAACGAAAAAAATAAAAAAATAAATAAAATAAAAAGGACAGGGTACGTTGGGCCGGCCCAACAGCCCGCCTGGGTGGTGTGCGGCGCCTGGTCCGCGCCGACCAGGTCGGCATACAGCACCCCCCCCCCCCTAGCAAAAGCAACATATCATCACTTTTCCGGCCATTTCGAGTAGCGGCAAGCTCAACAAAGAAATTGCGGTATGTCTGGTGGCGAACCGGGCCGGGCCGTGGGTAGCACCGCCGATTGCTGTCCAAGATAGCACGTGAAATGATGGGACGACATCCTGACCGTTAGTGATCAGTGGCAGCGAGATGGTTGTCCACTTGTCCTCTTCCCATCCCGGCTGGCGCACTTCTTCCACATTTGGGACGTGTTTGTTATCCTCGATTTTGCATCAGAGCCATTTTTTTTTTGGGATCGTTTGGTTTTCTGGCCTACCCTCCGTTATTGCAAACACGGTCCTTAAAGCACCCCCACCAGGTTTGGGAGGACATCTGAATCGGCCAGTTCCAGCGAGCCACTTTTATCTACGCAAAAGGCGATAACGCCGCTTTCCTGCAGAGCCATCGAGGGGAGATGGTGTGAGCTCGAGGAGAACAACGAAAAATCGACGGAATGAATTTGGTCACCGCCCTAAAAATTCGCCACCGTATATAGGGGCGGCTCTCTCACCGCCAATTTCAAATCTCGCATTCCCCCCATTTCGAGCTCATCCACTCTTCAAGATCTAGCGACATGGTCAGCTCGTCCTCACCCGCAAGGTCTGCAAGGCTGGCGGCGGCGATGTTGGCTGTGGCGGCGGCAACTAGCCACAGCTGGTCGTCTTCTTCCTTGCATCGATCACTCCGGTTGTTGAAGCTTCTGTAGACCCTAGCTTTAGATTTGTTAGAACTTGTAGGTACACATGGAGATCCGAGAGCCTCCATTGTGGGCCATTTCTTCGTGATCAGTCGTGGTTGGATCTGGCTCAACCACTGGGACAATTATCGTGGTTGGATCTGACTCTAGCACGGGGATGGTTGTGCTGCCTGCTTCTGTGCCAGGGTCTCCTTCTTCCCCGACATCAGTGTTGCGTGTTGATCCTCGGACTGTAAGTAGGCTCTTTCTTTTGTGGTTGTAGATTATGGTGGTTCATTGATATGCAAATGCTTACAGAAGTGAATGTGTTAGTATTTTTTTATATAAGGAATGTGGCAGTTCATTGATGTGTTAATGCTTATGGATGTGAATGTGATAGTTCATTGATGTGCTAATGCTTACAGATATAAATGTGGTAGTTTATTGATGTTCTAATGCTTAGCTATATACGTTTGATACTTGCCATGCAGGCGGTCATAACCTAGGCTCCCCTGGTCTTTCTATTCCATCTGTCAATGCTTATGATTCTCTGTTTGCACACAAACGTGTCATAGTTTGGCAACCAAAGATGTCCGAGTTTGTGCTGAACAACTTAGTTGAGCCCGTCCATACATACGTCTGCTTTAAACTGGGATTTAAATAGGCACAAATGAATAAGGTAGCTGGCGATGTTCTTGAATTCAGTGGCACGCATGTGAGCACTCTTCAGGTCTACAACCACATCCATTGTTCAAAAAATCGTCTGAGATACCTATTTATTGGCCTATTTATCGTGAATCGGCTTGTTCATATCGGCTAATTTATCGCCACACCAATATTTTGGCCGATTTTCAGACTCAGAGCCAATATTTTATCCGATTTTGAGTCCAATGCCGATTTTCAGCGGAATTTCTCTGAAATTCGGTATGGCAGTTGATATTTTCGTCTTATAGTCTTATAGAACTGAGCATTAGCTCAAATTTTCCTTTCCTATTTGATTCAAATGCAAGGAATCAAGGGAATACTTGTGTTCGATGCTCCAATATTATTTTTACATAGCATATTTTAGAAAAATTAGTGTAAAAAATTAGGATTTACAAAAAATAAGCCGATAAATGGCTGACTGATAAAATCGATTAATCGGTTGATAAGCGATTAATCCCCATTTTGAGGCCGATTGTTAAGTTAACGATTAATGGTTTCTTGAACATTGACCACATCAGAAAGTGGAGTACCAAGTGGAGCTTCATAAGTAAGATCAAATCGATCACACTCTCTAGTGGAGCGGACATGGTTGCTGCTTCTTTCTTGGTGATGAAAAGATGTTGCAAGAGTGCCTAAAGGTAATAAGCTTGATGGAGTTCATTTCTTGATCTTATAGTGGGTCATTGTGATCCGCATTTACACTAGTTACTTGTGAATTGCAGCGCTATCCGAGGCATCGTGAGTACGTCAACAACCCGATCACAAACTATATGCTCAGATGAAGACAATCTTCGTCCCAATTTGTCTGCAAGACCTAGCTGTACCAACCTCACTTGCAGGTCAAGGCACTCAACTTCATTGCAAACAATGAATAGTATGCTGAGTGCCTTCAGCTGCAGGCATCGGAGAGGAGGACATAGCTTAGGACCTGGCTACGCAAACAGTTTCCTTCTTATTGTTTCTAATTCCTTCTTCATTATCCTCTCGATGATGGTCATGATCTGCTGACTTTGGGAGGTGGTCTCGTATCTAGCTAAGACTTGCTTCAACCTGATTTCCGGTCTGTAATGATGAACTTGTTCGAGGTGTTATATACTAAACCCTCGTGTGATGCATCATGCATGAAACATAGTTGCTTTACTCGTGATACATCACCTAGTATGGCAACTATTTGTTGTGTATTATCATCACCTTTTGATGAATTGAATGTTACTGAACGTGTTGTGTGTATTATCATCACCTTTTGATGAATTGAATGTTACTGAACGTGTTGTGTGTATTATCATCACCTTTTGATGAATTGAATGTTACTGAACGTGTTGTGTGTATTATCATCACCTTTTGATGAATTGAATGTTACTGAACGTGTTGTTATTCAGTTAGCACTAGTGGGTAATCTCACCACTCAAATGAAAGGGGTTACCACAGCACGTTCATGTCTGCAACCAAACATGGTGTATCTACAGTACCAAAACAATGAGCGTTGTCTTCCCTCTCTGATGCAGAAAATGCATTCACATGCAACCAAACGATATGGCTTTTCTGACCCAGAACTCATATGAAATGCACAGTGTATTCTATCTGCCTGGTGCAATGGTAGCCAAATCGGGTTGAGGCAACCAAACTCGCCCTTGGTTGCGACACTCTGGTTCTAGTGCTGCACGTCCCCGTCCTCTATTGCGTGCCATGGAATTCCAATCGTGTATGTGGAAAAAAGTACTCGCCCGTCACGCCCGTGGATCCTCCGTATTAATTGGTCAAACCAAGGATAGCGCTTGGAGGAATTTCAGATACGCATGCGTATGTATCTATGCGTCGCCTGTCGCATTCGCCGGCGGCCCTGCTTCGGTATTGGCAGATATGCACTAGAGGCCGGTGACACACGCGCCTTCACACCACCATTTTCTACGTCCATATGAGTAGCATTGAATATTGTGATGAGTACGTGTTTGGCTTGGGCTGTGTCGCACGGCACAGCCTCTATCTTCAAGAGTTCGGCATTATTGTTTTATGAAGACAAGCTAGGTTAGTTAGCACTACGATTGGGCAATCTGCGAGATATCTAAGGCGAACGAGCGAACCAAGCACGTGCATCTGGATGTACACGAAACAATATATTTGGGGGAGGGGGGGGGGATTTATACCGGGATAACGTGCCTACGCTAGCAGCTTAGACCGACGGAGAACTCTGGCAACTTTCAATTTTTTGTTTTATTTTCAAAAAAAGCTTCGCGTGCACTAAGTTTGTGCCGTTCGCGCAATATGAAAGTCCTTTTTTTTCGAGGTTTCAGGATGATGGGATAATGGCACCGCTAGTTGCGTTCCACTAGAAAGTACCTTGACTGGAACTTGTTCTTACAACATGTGAAAATTACATGGGGTATACAACGGAGGAGACTAAGAGAGAGAGAGCAAAGGGAGAGGGAGGAAGATTAGCGACCGGAACCAACCGAACCCCCTCCCCCCCCCCACTAGGTTTGAGACACACTAGAAACACCTGCGAGCTGCCCACGCCGTGAAGGATGCACATACCAACCAAAGCCACAGAAAAAACTCCACCTTGAGTACATCAAGCCGACCACCATCCGAGAGGCTCAACTCCGAGGGAAAGTATGGGAACCTCTCCACCGTAGTCTTATGGTAGATTATGGCTAGACGAGCCCATTTCAAAGTTGATTGAGATTTGAGAGATTTATATTTCAAAACCTACAATCACGTCGTGACCATTGATTCTTCCTCAAACGAAATTGATGCCGATAAGTGTCATGCTTGGGCTGAGCTAAGCCTAGCTAAACTGAATAATCATCATTCCTTTTCAAAGAAAAAATGGTGACATTATGGTTGAACATGTTGGAAATCGTTTGATGGGCAGCTCGGGCTACTTTGAAGTAAATAATAGATCTAGGTATTTTCATCGAGATCACGTTCGGCATCATGTCTCCTGGCGCAACGCAGTGGTGCCTGTTCAATTAAAAATCCGACGGTGGGGATGGCAACTCTGGTCCCTAACGTTGCCACGTGGCGACTTTCCATAGGGTTGCTCCCTAAATTGCCACGCAATTAAGGCCCTTGTGTGAACTAAAAAGAATGTAAAATGATTGGTACGTCTTAGGAATAGCAAATCCGATATCTTCCCTTTACTTTCGTTCTGGCTCGGCCACTGCTCGCATACAAGGTTTCCTTCCACGCAAGAGCAGTTTATTCATGAAGGAGTTTATTGTAGTCGAATACATCCATATACCAGCTCTGGTACTTTGAATCGAAGATAACACGATCGAATACATCCAGTTGCATTTATTAAGGTATAAGATTAGATAAACTTATTCTTCTTGTATGTGTGTTTGGGACCACTTCCACGGGCGCTCATGGGCAGAAGATGACCTGGTAGTTGGTGCCGCCGGGACAAGTGTAGGTGCTGCTGGGGTCGTCCTTGGGGTAGCTGTATGCGTCGGAGCACTGCCCCTTGAAGAACCTGGAGTAGTCCGTCGGCCCGCAGTTGTTGGCCGCCGAGCCGGTGCAGCAGTACCGGTCCTCCCTGAACACCGTGCACGCGTTGTTGCACCCTCCCGCCGCCCGCAGCTCGCCGGGGCACTGCGGCGTGATGTTCCCGGGGCACCGCGGCCCGCCCTTGGGGCACCCGGCGCCGCTGCCGGCCGGCACGAAGATCATGGGCACGTTGAAGCCGTCGATGAGGGAGATGTCGAAGAAGTCGAGGTTCTGGAACTGGTTCAGCGCGAACTCCGCCAGCGTGTTGGGCGCCTGCCCGTACTGCGTGCACTGCAGCTTCCCGCCGCAGTCCCCCGTCTGGCACCGCCCGTTGCCGGCGCCGTCGAAGCTGCACCCCGTGCGCGCCCAGATGCGCCCGGCCGTCGTGCCCGCCGGCACGTTGATGTTCCACGCCTGCCCCGGGTCCAGCCTCCTGCCGCCGCCGGCCGGCACGGCCGCAGCCCACACCGTGTACTGGCACTTGTTGGTCACGGTGAACGTGGCGGCCTCGGCGGCGGCGATGACCAACAATACTACGAGAACCACAGGCAAGATGGAAGAGGCCATCGATCGTGTTATCTTCGATTCAAAGTACCAGAGGAGCTTATTGTTGTGCCTGTGGGTGAGGAAGAATATCTGGACATGGGGTCGATACTTATAGGGCCGGGTTTGATAAAGTCGAACATTCAACGTTTGCAGCTTCTTGACGTGATTGGTTTGGCACCTCACGAGGCAGGCCGTTAGGACTTGACTAGTCACAATGCATTGCATCATATAGATATGTTACTATGTCTATAATGCATTATATCATACTGAATCATATATTAGTATCATAACAGTTAAGATGAGTATTTTGCCGTGAATGATCCCATCGTGGGACTGGTTGTCTATTTATACAAGATACATGTACATCAAAGGAAGGCAATGATCACAAGCGATCAGCCATTGATATGGAGGATTACATCCGATCCTAGCTATTACACGGAGATATACAGAATCAATAGAATCAATGGAATATGCCTAACTGATCCTATCCTTAATACCCTCCCTCAATCTAAACCGTCGTGTACAAGGTTGAGATAGGGCCGGGTTTGATAAAGTCAAACATTCAACGTTTGCAGCTTCTCGACGTGATTGGTTTGGCACCCGGGAGGCACGCCAGGATTTACACGTGTCACAATGCATAGTATCATGTAAAAATATCATATATATGATAAAAGTACTACAATATATTACTATGTACACAATGCATGATATTATATACTAGTATCATAATTTTTTATATTAATTGATTTGTAAAATCTCAATGTAAATATATATATACAGGATTTATTTGACATTAAATTTTCTTGTATTACGTGCTATAATACGGTATCTACCTATAATACGGTATCGCCCTCATTGCCCCAATAATACATGTGCGGTATCAAGCAAGTATTGAAGATTTTTCCAGAAAGAATATGCACGTCCCAACCCCAAGGATAGAAAAGTTTGTTATCTAAAAAAAGGATAGAAAATTTTGATAAAAAAGGAGGCTCAAGTCCTTTAGGATTCATGAAATTAAAATGAGATCTTGAATATATCTATATCTATATCCATATCTATATCCATATCTATATCCATATCTATATCCATATCTATATCCATATCTATATCTATATCTATATCTATATCTATATCTATATCTATATCTATATACAATACCTAATAATAAAAGAGCTAACATTTCCTTAAATTTGTCCATATTGGTGTGCTTTTGTGCATCCTCTAATGCACTTTCTTCGTAGAGCATCTATTCTTCATACATGTGATCCGGCTTTGTCTTAAGCACCGATCTGCACCATGACTTCTTCTCGGTCCCAATAGAAAACATTGTCCAAAGCGGAGTGCAGATTTTCCACGTGTCCTAAGGTACCTAGTACTATCTCCATCACATGTTTTGTTGGAGATTCATGCAAAGTCCGCATAGTCAAAGTCATATACACTTTTGCATTTAAGCCCTCCACAAAGTTCAAAATAATTCCCAAGTAAGCCCTGGACTGGATAACCAAGACCCATACTGCCACCCTAATCCCCCGTCCCCCACCGAACCTCCCCTTTCCTAATGCTCTTCCCTCTCCAAGGGTCGCCGCCCCCTCCGTCGTGGTGCCCTCCAGTGATGTTCAAGCAGAACGGTAGGCCGAGCGACATTCACCTCCGCCTCCGGTCTGGGCCTGAAGTGTCACGATCCCCACCTCCCCTTTGTTCTTCTCTTTATTCTTTACATTTTCGTTTGCGATGTTTCTGTCTATATAATCTATGAGTATAGGTGTGGAGGTTCTGGATTCGACCTCTCTTCATACTTTTGATGATTCTTGCAGGGATATGTTGTTAAAGCTTCATCCCTGGAGCCACCAGCTCAGGACAGATGAAAAATGGCATGCTTAGAGCATGTTTTGATTGCCCTCGTTGCCACAACAACACATGTGCGGTATCAAGCAAGTACAAAATAATTTTCTGAATGAGTATGCACGTCCCAAATCCCAAGGAGAGAAAAGTTTCATCAAAAAGGGGGCAAAGGTCCTTTAGGATTCATGAAGTCAAAATGGGCTGCTGAATTTGGCACAATAATAATGATGACGATAATAATAATGATCATAATGGGCTCAGAACTTCCATGTCAAGTTTGGCACGCCTATTTGAACATACAACTGGATGACTATAGGTACCGTCGTTGCGTATTCGACGCCCTCATTGATGTCTGCCAATCCCCCTTTTTATATATGCCAGGGGGTCAACCAAATTGGCCCTCCTCAAATCCTAGGGTCGGTGGCCCGCCTAGGGGGGATGAACTTACCCCTTAAGTTTCCCATTTCGGTAGTCCCCCTTTAGGGTTTCCCTAGGACTGGCCGCATGGGCCAAGGGGGCTGGTGCGCCTGGCCCAAGTGAGCCATTGCGCTACCCTGGTTCTTGTGGGCCTTCTAGGATAGGTGGGCCCCATTGGGTACCCTTCAGAAACTTATAGAGCTTCCCGATACAATACTAGAAAAAAGAGAACTTTTTTGAAACCCTAAAATGATTTTCCCATATATGATTCTTAATCTTCGAAACATTTTGAAGTTCCACATGATGTCCTGGATCCTATCCGATACACCGAACAAACATTAGGTCCCACCAGCATTAATATCTCACTTCAACCATAACGTTATTGAGAATTAAATGTTAGAAGAAATCTTGTGATGGTAAAGAACACGTCCGTTGGGAACCCCAAGAGGAAGGTATGATGCGTACAACAGCGAGTTTTCCCTCAGAAAGAAACCAAGGTTATCGAACCAGTAGGAGATGAAGGCCACATGAAGGTTGTTGGTGAAGGAGTGTAGTGCGGCGCAACACCAGGGATTCCGGCGCCAACGTGGAACCTGCACAGCACAATCAAGCTACTTTGCCCCATCTCACCGGCTTGCTGAAAACAAAGGATTAAACGTATGGTGTGGAAAGTGATGTTTGCTTGTAGAAAACAAAAGAGAACAATGATTGCAGTAGATTGTATTTCAGATGTAAAAGAATGGACCGGGGTCCACAATTCACTAGTGGTGTCTCTCCAATAAGATAAATAACATGTTGGGTGAACAAATTACAGTTGGGCAATTGACAAATAGAGAGGGCATAACAATGCACATACATATCATGATGACTACTATGAGATTTACTTAGGGCATTACGACAAAGAACATAGACCGCCATCCAGCATGCATCTATGCCTAAAAAGTCCACCTTCGGGTTAGCATCTGCACCCCTCCAGTATTAAGTTGCAAACAACAGACAATTGCATTAAGTACTGTGCGTAATGTAAACAATACAAATATCCTTAGACAAAGCATTGATGTTTTATCCCTAGTGGCAACAACACATCCACAACCTTAGGGGTTGCTGTCACTCCCCCAGATTCAATGGAAACATGAACCCACTATCTAGCATAAACACTCCCTCTTGGAGTTACAAGTATCAACTTGGCCAGAGCCTCTACTAGCAACGGAGAGCATGCAAGATCATAAATAACATATATGATAGATCAATAATCAACTTGACATAGTATTCCATATTCATCGGATCCCAACAAACACAACATGCAGCATTACAAATAGATGATGTTGATCATGATAGGCAGCTCACAAGATCTAAACATGATAGCACAAGAGGAGAAGACAACCATCTAGCTACTGCTATGAACCCGTAGTCCAAGGATGAACTACTCACGCATCAGTCCGGAGGCGGCATGGTGATGTAGAGCCCTCCGTGATGATTCCCCTCTCCGGCAGAGCCGAGGCGATCCCGAACCCCGAGATAGGGTTGACGGCGGCGCTCTGGAACTGTTCGTATTCGCTCTCGTGATAGGGTTTTCGCGTCGGGAGGATTATATAGGCGAAGGCGAGTCGGGGACGCCCGAGGGGCCCACCCCATATGGCGGCGCGGCCAGGGTGGGGCCGCGCCCCCTATGGTGTGGCCGCCTCGCTGCCCTTCCTCGACTCTTCTTTGGTCTACTGGAACACTCCGTGGAAAATAGGGTCGTGGGCTTTTGTTTCGTCCAATTCCGAGAATATCCGTAAACTAACTTTTCTGAAATCAAAAACAGAAGAAAACAAGAACTGGCACTGCGGCATCTTGTTAATAGGTTAGTCCCGGAAAATGCATAAAAACATTATAAAGTGTGAATAAAACATGTAGGTATTGTCATAAAACAAGCATGGAACATATGAAATTATAGATACGTTGGAGACGTATCAAGCATCCCCAAGCTTAGTTCCTACTCGCCTCGAGTAGGTAAACGATAAAAAGAATAATTTCTGAAGTGACATGCTACCAACATAATCTTGATCAACACTATTTGTAAAGCATATGAGATGAATGAAGTGACCCAAAGCAATGGTCTATAGTTTGCTAACAAAAAGATAATGACTAAACAACTGAATCATATAGCAAAAACTTTTCATGAATAGTACTTTCAAGACAAGCTTCAAAAAGTCTTGCATAGGAGTTAACTCATAAAGCAATAGATTCTTAATAAGAGGTTTTGAAGCAACACAAAGGAAGATTTAAGTTTCAGCAATTGCTTTCAACTTTCAACATGCATATCTCATGGATAATTGTCAACACAAAGTAATATAATAAGTGCAATAAGTAAGCATGTAGGAACCAGTGCACACAGTTGACACAAGTGTTTGCTTTAAGATAGAAAGAAGTAGGTAAACTGACTCAACATAAAGTAAAAGAAAGGCCCTTCGCAGAGGGAAGCAGGGATTAAATCATGTGCTAGAGCTTTTTATTTTGAAAACATGGAAACAATTGTGTCAATGGTAGTAATAATTCATATGGGTTATGTATAAAACTTCCTATAAGTTGCAAGCCTCATGCATCGAATACTAATAGTGCCCGCACCTTGTCCTAATTAGCTCGGATTTCCATGGATTATCATTGCATTACATATGTTTCAACCAAGTGTCACAAAGGGGTACCTCTATGCCACCTGTACAAAGGTCCAAGGAGATAAATCACATTTGATTTCTCGATTTTGATAGATCTCAACTTGAGGACATCCATACCGGGACAACATAGAAAACAGATAATGGACTCCTCTTTTATGCTTTAAGCATTCAACAACAGATAATATTCTCATAAGAGATTTGAGGATTAGTGTCCAAGCTGAAACTTCCACCATGATACATGGCTTTGGTTGGCGGCCCAATGTTCTTCTCTAACAATATGCATACTCAAACCATTTAACTCATGTAAAATCTCCCTTACTTCAGACAAGACGAACATGCATATCAACTCACATGATATTCAACAAAGGTGTGACAGGTTGATGGCGTCCCCAGATGGTTACCGCTCAACAAGCAACTTATAAGAACTAAGATACATAAGCGACATATTCCTTACCACAATAGTTTTTTAGGCTACTTTCCCATGAGCTATGTATTGCAAAAACAAGGAATGAATTTTTGAAAGGTAGCACATGAAGTATTTACTTGGAATGACAGAAAAATACCACATAGTAGATAGTTATGGTGGACACAAATGGCATAGGTTTTGGCTCAAGGTTTTGGATGCACGAGAAGCATTCCCTCTCAGTACAAGGCTTTGGCTAGCAAGGTTGTTTGAAGCAAACACAAGTATAAACCGGTACAGTAAAACTTACATAAGAACATATTGCAAGCATTATAAGACTCTACACTGTCTTCCTTGTTGTTCAAACACTTTACCAGAAAATATTTAGACCTTAGAGAGACCAATCATGCAAACCAAATTTCAACAAGCTCTACAGTAGTTCTCCACTAATAGTTTTAAACTACATGATGCAAGAGCTTAAACATGATCTACTTGAGAGCTCAAAACAATTGCCAAGTATCAAATTATTCAAGACAATATGAAGCATTTTCTGTTTCCAACCAAATATCAATAAGTATAAGTGCTGCGGCTTTCAGCTTTCGCCATGAACATGAAAAATAAACGAAGAACACAAGTGTTCAAATGAAAAAGCGGAGCGTGTCTCTCTCCCACACAAGCATGTTAGGATCCGATTTTATTCAGAGAATGAAAATAATAAAACGAAAATAAAAGCACACAGACGCTCCAAGTAAAGAACATAAGATGTGACGGAATTAAAATATAGTTTCACTAGAGGTGACCTGATAAGTTGTTGATGAAGAAGGGGATGCCTTGGGCATCCCCAAGCTTGAGTCTTCTTGAAATATGCAGGGATGAACCACGGGGGCATCCCCAAGCTTAGACTTTTCACTCTTCTTGATCATATGATATCATCCTCCTCTCTTGATCCTTGAAAACTTCCTTCACACCAGACTCAAAGCATTCTCATTAGAGGGTTAGTGCATAATCAAAAATTCACATGTTCAGCAAGGACACAATCATTCCTAACACTTCTGGACATTAACCAAGGCTACTGAAATTTAATGGAGCAAAGAAATCCACTCAATATAGTAAAAGAGGCAATACGAAATAAAAGGCAGAATCTGTCAAAACAGAACAGTCCGTAAAGACGAATTTTTTCGAGGCACTTAACATGCTCAGATGGAAAAGATCCAGTTGAACCAAAGTTGCGTACATATCTGAGGATCACGCATGAATTTGTTCAGGATTTTATGAGTTTCCTACAGAGAGAACAACGCAAATTCGTGACAGCTAAAAATCTGTTTCTGCGCAGAAATCCAAATCTAGTATCAACTTTCTATCAAAGACTTTACTTGGCACAACAATGCAATAAAATAAAGATACAAAGGTATTGCTACAGTAGTAACAAGCACCTTGACTCAAATATAAAACAAAAATTTCAGAAATAAAATAATGGGTTGTCTCCCATAAGCGCTTTTCTTTAACGCCTTTCAGCTAGGCGCAGAAAGTGTAAATCAAGTAACATCAAGAGAAGAAGCATCAACATCATAATTTGTTCTAACAATAGAATCAAAAGGCATCTTCATTCTCTTTCTAGGGAAGTGTTCCATACCTTTCTTAAGAGGGAATTGATATTTAATATTTCCTTCTTTCATATCAATAATAGCACCAACAGTTCGAAGAAAGGGTCTTCCCAAAACAATAGGACAAGATGCATTGCATTCAATATCCAAAACAACAAAATCAACGGGGACAAGGTTATTGTTAACCATAATGTGAACATTGTTAATTATCCCCAAATGTTTCTTTATAGAATTATCAGCAAGATTAACATCCAAATAACAACATTCCGCAGGTGGAAAGTCAAGCATATCATAAAGTTTCTTAGGCATAACAGAAATACTTGCACCAAGATCACATAAAGCATTACAATCAAAATCATTAACCTTCATTTTAATGATGGGCTCCCAACCATCTTCCAACTTCCTAGGGATAGAAGCTTCAAGTTTTAATTCCTCTTCCCTAGCTTTAATGAGAGCATTTGTAATATGTTTTGTAAAGGCCAAATTTATAGCACTAGCATTAGGACTTCTAGCAAGTTTTTGTAAGAACTTAATAACTTCAGAAATATGACAATTATCAAAATCAAAACCATTATGATCTACAGCAATGGGACCATTGTCCCCAACACTTTGAAAAATTTCAGCACTTTTATCACAAACAGTTTCAGCAGTTTCAGGCAATTTTGCACGCTTTGTAGTAGAAGTAGAAACATTGCCAACACCAATTATTTTACCATTGATAGTAGGAGGTTTAGCAACATGTGAAGCATCAACATTACTAGTGGTGGTAATAGTCCAAACTTTAGCTATATTATTCTCTTTAGCAAGTTTTTCTTCTCTTTCTTACCTAGCATGCAATTCAGCCAATATTCTAATATTGTCATTGATTCGAACTTGGATAGCATTTGCTGTAGCAAATGACTTAGTATCTTTAAATTCATTAGGCATAACTTTCAGTTTCAAAAGATCAACATCAAGAGCAAGACTATCAACCTTAGAAGCAAGAACATCAATTTTACCAAACTTTTCCTCAACAGATTTGTTAAAAGCAGTTTGTGTACTAATAAATTATTTAAGCATGACTTCAAGATCAGAGGGTACTCTCCTACTATTGTTGTAAGAATTACCATAACAATTACCATAACCATTACCACTATTATAAGGATATGGCCTATAGTTGTTGTTACCAAAATTATTCCTATCAGCATTGTTGTTGAAATTATTATTTTTAATGAAGTTCACATCAACATGCTCTTCTTGAGCAACCAATGAAGCTAAAGGAACATTATTAGGATCAACATGAGATTTACCATTAACAAGCATAGACATAATAACATCAATCTTATCACTCAAGGAAGAGATTTCTTCAACAGAATTTACCTTCTTACCTTGAGGAGTTCTTTCAGTGTGCCATTCAGAGTAGTTGATCATCATATCATCAAGAAGCTTTGTTGCAGAACCCAAAGTGATAGACATAAAAGTACCTCTAGCAGCTGAATCCAATAGGTTCATTGAAGAAAAATTTAATCCTGCATAAAAGGTTTGGATGATTGATACGTCTCCAACGTATCGATAATTTCTTATGTTCCATGCTACTTTATTGATGATACCTACATGTTTTATGCACATTATATGTCGTATTTACGCATTTTCCGGAACTAACCTATTAACAAGATGCCGAAGAGCCAATTCTGTTTCTGCTTTTGGTTTCGAAATCCTAGTAACGAAATATTCTCGGAATTGGACGAAATCAACGCCCAGGTTCCACGAAGACCGAAGACCGAAGGAAGTGGGGCCACGAGGTGGCGACACCAGGGCGGCGCGCCTGGCCCCGGCCGCCGACCCATGGTGTGGGCCCCTCGTGCTGCCTCTTGACCTGCCCTTCCGCCTACAAATAGCCTCCGTCGTGAAACCCCACCGAGAGCCACGATACGGAAAACCTTCCGAGACGCCGCCGCGAATCCCATCTCGGGATTCAGAGATCGCCCGGCACCTGCCGGAGAGGGGATTCATCTCCCGGAGGACTCTACACCGCCATGGTCGCCTCCGGAGTGATGAGTGAGTAGTTCCCCCTGGACTATGGGTCCATAGCAGTAGCTAGATGGTCGTCTTCTCCTAATTGTGCTTCATTGTTGGATCTTGTGAGCTGCCTAATGATGCGCGTAGATGTACACGTCCGTTGGGAACCCCAAGAGGAAGGTATGATGCGCACAGTGGCAAGTTTTCCCTCAGAAAGAAACCAAGGTTTAATCGAACCAGTAGGAGCCAAGAAGCATGTTGAAGGTTGATGGTCGCGAAATGTGATGCGGCGCAACACCAGGGATTCCGGCGCCAACGCGGAATCTGCACAACAAAACCAAAGTACTTTGCCCCAACGAAACAGTGAGGTTGTCAATCTCACCGGCTTGCTGTAACAAAGGATTAAACGTATCGAGTGGAAGATGTTTGCAAAGAAAACAGTAAAACACAATTGCAGTAGATTGTATGCTATGTAAAGAATAGGACCGGGGTCCACAGTTCACTAGAGGTGTCTCTCCCATAAGATAAAAGCATGTTGGGTGAACAAATTACAGTCGGGCAATTGACAAATAGAGAAAGGCATAACAATGCATATACATGATATGATAAATATAGTGAGATTTAATTGGGCATTACGACAAAGTACATAGACCGCCATCCAACTGCATCTATGCCTAAAAAGTCCACCTTCAGGTTATCATCCGAACCCCTCCAGTATTAAGTTGCAAAGCAACAGACAATTGCATTAAGTATGGTGCGTAATGTAATCGACAACTACATCCTTAGACATAGAATCAATGTTTTATCCCTAGTGGCAACAGCACATCCACAACCTTAGAACTTTCTGTCACTCCCGATTCAATGGAGGCATGAACCCACTATCGAGCATAAATACTCCCTCTTGGAGTTAAGAGTACAAACTTGGCCAGAGCCTCTACTAATAACGGAGAGCATGCAAGATCATAAACAACACATAAACAATAGATTGATAATCACCATAATCATAGTACTCTCTATCCATCGGATCCCGACAAACACAACATATAGTATTACAGATAGATGATCTTGATCATGTTAGGCAGCTCACAAGATCCAACAATGAAGCACAACAAGGAGAAGACGACCATCTAGCTACTGCTATGGACCCATGGTCCAGGGGTGAACTACTCACTCATCACTCCGGAGGCGACCATGGCGGTGTAGAGTCCTCCGGAGATGAATCCCCTCCGGCAGGGTGCCGGAGGCGATCTCCTGAATCCCCGAGATGGGATTCGGCGGCGGCGTCTCGGAAGGTTTTCCGTATCGTGGCTCTCGACTGGGGGTTTCGCGACGGAGGCTTTAAGTAGGCGGAGGGTCAACGCGGGGGCCACACGAGGGGCCCAGGGGGTAGGTCGGCGCGGCCACGCGCCGGCCTCCTCCGGCCGCCTCGTGGCCCACTTCGTTATCTCTTCGGTCTTCTGGAAGCTTCGTGCAAAAATAGGACGGGCGAAAGTTTCGTCCAATTCCGAGAATATTTCTTTACTAGGATTTCTGAAACCAAAAACAGCAGAAAACAGAATGGCTCTTCGGCATCTTGTTAATAGGTTAGTTCCAGAAAATGCATAAATATGACATATAATGTGCATAAAACATGTAGGTATCATCAATAAAGTGGCATGGAACATAAGAAATTATCGATACGTTGGAGACGTATCAGCATCCCCAAGCTTAGTTCTGCTCGTCCCGAGCAGGTAAAACGATAACAAAGATAATTTCTGAAGTGACATGCCATCATAATCTTGATCATACTATTTGTAAACATATGTAATGAATGCAGCGATCAAAACAAAGGTAATGACATGAGTAAACAACTGAATCATAAAGCAAAGACTTTTCATGAATAGTACTTCAAGACAAGCATCAATAAGTCTTGCATAAGAGTTAACTCATAAAGCAATAAATCAAAGTAAAGGTGTTGAAGCAACACAAAGGAAGATTAAGTTTCAGCGGTTGCTTTCAACTTATAACATGTATATCTCATGGATATTGTCAACATAAAGTAATATAACAAGTGCAATATGCAAATATGTAGGAATCAATGCACAGTTCACACAAGTGTTTGCTTCTTAGGTGGAAGGAGATAGGTAAACTGACTCAACAATAAAAGTAAAAGAATGGTCCTTCAAAGAGGAAAGCATCGATTGCTGTATTTGTGCTAGAGCTTTTATTTTGAAAACATGAAACAATTTTGTCAACGGTAGTAATAAAGCATATGAGTTATGAAAATTATATTTTACAAGTTGCAAGCCTCATGCATAGTATACTAATAGTGCCCGCACCTCGTCCTACTTAGCTTGGACTACCGGATCTTTGCATGCCATGTTTCAACCAAGTGTCACAAAGGGGTACCTCCATGCCGCCTGTACAAAGGTCTAAGGAGAATGCTCGCATTTCGGATTTCTCGCTTTTGATTATTCTCAACTTAGACATCCATACCGGGACAACATGGACAACAGATAATGGACTCCTCTTAAATGCATAAGCATGTAGCAATGATTATTATTCTCATATGAGATTGAGGATATATGTCCAAAACTGAAACTTCCACCATGGTTCATGGCTTTAGTTAGCGGCCCAATGTTCTTCTCTAACAATTTTGCATGCTCCAACCACTAAAATGATAGATCCTTCAGACAAGACGGACATGCATAGCAACTCACATGATATTCAACAATAGTTGATGGCGTTCCCCAGAAGCATGGTTATCGCACAACAAGCAACTTAATAAAAGATAAAGTGCATAAGTACATATTCAATACTACGATAGTTTTTAAGGCTATTTTGTCCCATGAGCTATATATTGCAAAGGTGAATGATGGAATTTTAAAGGTAGCACTCAAGCAATTTACTTTGGAATGGCGGAGAAATACCATGTAGTAGGTAGGTATGGTGGACACAAATGGCATAGTAGTTGGCTCAAGGATTTTGGATGCATGAGAAGTATTCCCTCTCGATACAAGGTTTAGGCTAGCAAGGTTATTTGAAGCAAACTCAAGGATGAACAAGTGCAGCAAAACTCACATAAAAGACATATTGTAAACATTATAAGACTCTACACCGTCTTCCTTGTTGTTCAAAACTCAATACTAGATATTATCTAGACCTTAGAGAAACCAAATATGCAAATCAAATTTTAGCAAGCTCTATGTATTTCTTCATTAATGGGTGCAAAGCATATGATGCAAGAGCTTAAACATGAGCACAACAATTGCCAAGTATCACATTATCCAAGACATTTTAGAATTACTACATGTAGCATTTTCCAATTCCAACCATATAACAATTTAACGAAGGAGAAACTTCGCCTTGAACATTATGAGTAAAGCCTAAGGACACATGTGTCCATATGCAACAGCGGAGCGTGTCTCTCTCCCACAAAGTGAATGCTAGGATCCATTTTATTCAAACAAAAACAAAAACAAAAACAAACCGACGCTCCAAGTAAAGAACACAAGATGTGATTGAATAAAAATATAGTTTCAGGGGAGGAACCTGATGATGTTGTCGATGAAGAAGGGGATGCCTTGGGCATCCCCAAGCTTAGACGCTTGAGTCTTCTTAAAATATGCAGGGGTGAACCACGGGGGCATCCCCAAGCTTAGAGCTTTCACTCCTCTTGATCATAGTATATCATTCTCCTCTCTTGACCCTTGAAAACTTCCTTCACACCAAACTTCAAGCAAACTCATTAGAGGGTTAGTGCATCATTAATAATTCACTCATTCAGAGGTGACACAATCATTATTTTCACTTCTGGACATTGCATAATGCTACTGGACATTAGTGGATCAAAGAAATAAATCCAACATAGCAAAAGAGGCAATGCGAAATAAAAGGCAGAATCTGTCAAAAACAGAACAGTCCGTAAAGACGAATTTAAAGCTGGCACCAGGCTTGCTCAAATGGAAAAACTCAAAACTAATGAAAGTTGCGTACATATCTGAGGATCACGCTCGTAAATTGGCAGATTTTTTCGAATTTTCTACAGAGAACTGTGCCCAGATTCGTGACAGACAGCAATGCTGTTTCTGTGCAGCGATCCCAAATATAACATCAACTTTGACATAGAAACTTTACTTGGCACAAAAACATGATAAGGAGAGGTTGCTACAGTAGTAAACAACTTCCAAGACTCAACAAAACAAAAAATTGCTGTAGGTAAAAACATGGGTTGTCTCCCATAAGCGCTTTTCTTTAACGCCTTTCAGCTAGGCGCAGAAAGTGCAAATCAAGTAACATCAAGAGTAGAAGCATCAACATTATTATTTTTCATGCAAACACAACTTGTTGCAGAGGGTGCTTTAGGTGCTCCATTATCTAAATTCTCTATGGTGGTGCTAGGGGTTTTAGAAATTTTAGGCCTATAATAATTCTTTTGTTTAGGCACTTTAGAGGCGTACATGAATTTTTGCTCTTTACCCACATAAGCTTTCTCATTATACTTGAGAGAAGAAAAGGTTGAACCCAAGGTTCCCATAGCTTTTTCAAGTTCATCAATCCTATTGGTTTGATTATCATGGATAACACAAGTTCCTAGGACACTAATTCTTTCATCAATTCCTCCTAGGGATTTATCAAGTTCATCAGTTTTATCCAATAACATTTCCAATTTAGTTTCAATACTTGGAAAATTTTTCTCTATGGTTTCCAATTTTTTCATAACATCCTCAAGAGAGATTTCAATTTTAACTTCATTAACAGGTGGTATTCCAACTAGACTCTCAATGATGCAACTAGCTTCTAAAGCGGGAGTACCTAGGAAATTACCTCCCGAAAGAGTATCAAGAACATACCTATTCCAACTAGATAAACCAACATAAAAGTTCCTAAGAAGGATAATGGTGGAGTGTTTCTTAATGCACCTATGATGAGCATTACTAATTCTATACCAAGCATCTTTAAAACTTTCTCCACCTTGTTGCTTAAAAGAACGAACTTCAACTTCAGGATTACTCATTTTAGTAGCAATAAAGTAAACTAGGCAAAGACAAGTAACTAATTTTTTTGTGTTTTTGATATAGAGAGCAAGACAGTAAATAAAGTAAAACTAGCAACTAATTTTTTTGTGTTTTTATTTAGTGCAGCAAACAAAGTAGTAAATAAAACAAGACAAAAACAAAGTAAAGAGATTGAGAAGTGGAGACTCCCCTTGCAGCGTGTCTTGATCTCCCCAACGGCGCCAGAAAAAGTGCTTGATGCGCGTAGATGTACACGTCCGTTGGGAACCCCAAGAGGAAGGTATGATGCGCAAGTGGCAAGTTTTCCCTCAGAAAGAAACCAAGGTTTAATCGAACCAGTAGGAGCCAAGAAGCACGTTGAAGGTTGATGGTCGCGAAATGTGATGCGGCGCAACACCGGGATTCCGCGCCAACGCGGAATCTGCACAACAAAACCAAAGTACTTTGCCCCAACGAAACAGTGAGGTTGTCAATCTCACCGGCTTGCTGTAACAAAGGATTAAACGTATCGAGTGGAAGATGTTTGCAAAGAAAACAGTAAAACACAATTGCAGTAGATTGTATGCTATGTAAAGAATAGAACCGGGGTCCACAGTTCACTAGAGGTGTCTCTCCCATAAGATAAAAGCATGTTGGGTGAACAAATTACAGTCGGGAATAGAGAAAGGCATAACAATGCATATACATGATATGATAAATATAGTGAGATTTAATTGGGCATTACGACAAAGTACATAGACCGCCATCCAACTGCATCTATGCCTAAAAAGTCCACCTTCAGGTTATCATCCGAACCCCCTCCAGTATTAAGTTGCAAAGCAACAGACAATTGCATTAAGTATGGTGCGTAATGTAATCGACAACTACATCCTTAGACATAGAATCAATGTTTTATCCCTAGTGGCAACAACACATCCACAACCTTAGAACTTTCTGTCACTGTCCCAGATTCAATGGAGGCATGAACCCACTATCGAGCATAAATACTCCCTCTTGGAGTTAAGAGTACAAACTTGGCCAGAGCCTCTACTAATAACGGAGAGCATGCAAGATCATAAACAACACATAAACAATAGATTGATAATCACCATAATCATAGTACTCTCTATCCATCGGATCCCGACAAACACAACATATAGTATTACAGATAGATGATCTTGATCATGTTAGGCAGCTCACAAGATCCAACAATGAAGCACAACAAGGAGAAGACGACCATCTAGCTACTGCTATGGACCCATGGTCCAGGGGTGAACTACTCACTCATCACTCCGGAGGCGACCATGGCGGTGTAGAGTCCTCCGGGAGATGAATCCCCTCTCGGCAGGGTGCCGGAGGCGATCTCCTGAATCCCCGAGATGGGATTCGCGGCGGCGGCGTCTGGAAGGTTTTCCGTATCGTGGCTCTCGTACTGGGGTTTCACGATGGAGGCTTTAAGTAGGCGGAGGGTCAACGCGGGGGCCACACGAGGGGCCCAGGGGGTAGGTCGGCGCGGCCAGGGCTTGGGCCGCGCCGGCCTCCCTCTGGCCGCCTCGTGGCCCACTTCGTTATCTCTTCGGTCTTCGGAAGCTTCGTGCAAAAATAGGACCCTGGGCGAAAGTTTCGTCCAATTCCGAGAATATTTCTTTACTAGGATTTCTGAAACCAAAAACAGCAGAAAACAAACTGGCTCTTCGGCATCTTGTTAATAGGTTAGTTCCAGAAAATGCATAAATATGACATATAATGTGCATAAAACATGTAGGTATCATCAATAAAGTGGCATGGAACATAAGAAATTATCGATACGTTGGAGACGTATCACCTAACATGATCAAGATCATCTATCTGTAATACTATATGTTGTGTTTGTCGGGATCCGATGGATAGAGAATACTATGTTATGGTGATTATCAATCTATTACCTATGTGTTGTTTATGATCTTGCATGCTCTCCGTTATTAGTAGAGGCTCTGGCCAAGTTTTTGCTCTTAACTCCAAGAGGGAGTATTTATGCTCGATAGTGGGTTCATGCCTCCATTGATACCTGGGACAGTGACAGAAAGTTCTAAGGTTGTGGATGTGTTGTTGCCACTAGGGATAAAACATTGATGCTATGTCTAAGGATGTAGTTGTTGATTACATTACACACCATACTTAATGCAATTGTCTGTTGCTTTGCAACTTAATACTGAATGGGGTTCGGATGATAACCTGAAGGTGGACTTTTTAGGCATAGATGCAGTTGGATGGCGGTCTATGTACTTTGTCGTAATGCCCGGATTAAATCTCACTATATTTATCATATCATGTATATGCATTGTTATGCCCTTCTCTATTTGTCAATTGCCCGATGATACGTCCAAAACGTATCTACTTTCCCGAACACTTTTGCTATTGTTTTGCCTCTAATTTGTGTAATTTGGATACAACTAACACGGACTAACGCTGTTTTCAGCAGAATTGCTCGTGTCTCATTTTTGTGCAGAAATCCAACTTTCGGGAAAATCCTCGGAATTTATGCGAAAGGCCCTATTTTCTCAGAATGACGGACGAAGGACAAGTAAGGTGGAGGCCGAGGGCCCCACACCATAAGGCGGCGCGGCCTAGGGCCGCGCGGCCTATGGTGTGGCCCCCTCGGTCGGCCACCGACGCCCTCCTTCGGACTACTTATCGGCCTCGACCTAAAAACACACGGAGAAAAGTCGAAGTAGCCAGAAACCCTCCAGAGAGCCGCCACATCGCGAAACTCCGTCTCGGGAGCCAGAAGTCTCCGTTCTGGCACTCCGCCGGGACGGGGAATTGGAGGAGATCTTCACCGCCATCACCGCCAACGCCTCTCCATCGACCAGCCATGTTTCCCCCATCCATGTGTGAGTAATTCCCCCGCTGTAGGCTGAAGGGGATGGTAGGGATTGGATGAGATTGGTCATGTAATAGTCATAAGATTGTTAGGGCATAGTGCCTAGTATCCGTAGATGTCACTTTTATGATATTGTTGCAACTTGTTATGCTTAATGCTTGTCACTAGGGCCCGAGTGCCATGATCTCAGATCTGAACATGTTATTGATTCATGAAGATATTCGTTGTTTATGATCTTACCTGCAAGTTGTATACACATGTCGCTGTCCGGAACCAATGGCCCCGAAGTGACAAGAATCGGGACAACCGGAGGGGATGGTAGTGATGTGAGGATCACATGTGTTCACGGAGTGTTAATGCTTTGCTCCGGTACTCTATTAAAAGGAGTACCTTAATATCCAGTAGTTTCCCTAGAGGCCCGGCTGCCACCGGCTGGTAGGACAAAAGATGTTGTGCAAGTTTCTCATTGCGAGCACGTACGACTATATATGGAACACATGCCTATTGATTGATTAGTACTTGGATACCGTTTTATTATTATCTGCAAATGCCCCTGCTTTGATTGTTACATGAGTTTCTCTCATCCATGCAACGCCCGTTAATCCGTCCCTGTGCCTACAGTATTTTAATCCTGCTGTTTACTATAATCACTACTGCTGTCTTTATTTCACCGCTGCTGTTATTTCACTATTCCTACTGCTATAAAACTGTTACTACTGATAAACTCTTGCGAGCAAGTCTGTTTCCAGGTGCAGCTGAATTGACAACTCCGCTGTTAAGGCTTACAAGTATTCTTTGTCTCCCCTTGTGTCGAATCAATAAATTGGGTAATACTTCCCTCGAAGACTGTTGCGATCCCCTATACTTGTGGGTCATCAAGACTATTTTCTGGCGCCGTTGCCGGGGAGCATAGCTTTATTTGGAAGTTCACTTGGATTGATATTGTTCGCTGCAAATTCTCCATTATGGGTAAACCTCGCGATACTAAGATCGCCATATTACCATCCACTACAAGAAAAGGTACAACTCTTAGTACCTCTGCTGCTCTTGATTCACCATCTGTGATAAGTAAACTTGTTTCACCACCACAAGCTTCAAATGCTGGTACTTCTGCTGAATCTGAAAATTCCTCTCATAATTGTGATGATGCTTCTGCTGTGCTTGATAATGATGGTTCGTTAGGATCTTTTCTAGATGCTACAATTGCTAAGTCTAGACAAATTGAAAATACTGAAACTCCTAATGAAAATGCTGCTACACCTGTTAATTCACCTGAGTCTGTTGAATATTCTAGTGATGATCTTGATGAAGATTATGTAGAGCTTGATGATGATTTTATTGAAAAATGCAATGCTACTACTGATGCAAGAAAAATTAAAAAGTTGCTTGCAGAACATGTTGTTAGATATAAACTATCTCCTGATCCTAAATTTGCCACATCTCCTATAAACATTAGGGATAAAGATTATGATTTTTCTCTTGATCTATCTCATATAGCTATTGTTGAGAAAACACCCTTTTGTGGTACTGAAAAAGAAAGTGTTGTTGAACACATGACTGAGTTATCTACTCTTAGTGGTTTGTTTTCTGATGATGTTAAGATGCGTACTTATTTTGTCGCTAAAATTTTTCCTTTCTCATTAAAGGATGATGCTAAAACTTGGTATAATAATTTGCCTCCTGGTTCTATTAAAAGTCCAAAAGAATTGCTTGATGTTTTCTTCCGGAAATACTTTCCTGCTAGTGCTCAACATGCTGCTTTGCAGAGAATTTATAATTTTGACCAGGAAGATGGAGAGAAATTGCCTGAGGCTTGGGCGAGATTTTGCTCTCTTATTAGAGCTCAGCCTGACCATGATTTGGAAAAGCATGATTTACTTGATATATTTTATAGTGGACTAACCATTGAGTCTAGGGCATACCTGGATAGTTGTGCTGGTTGTGTTTTCAGGAAAAGAACTCCAGACGAAGAATTATTGGCTAAAATAGGCCGGAATCATGATGATTGGTCTACACCTGAACCAACCCCGACACCGATATTGAAGAAGAGGGGTATGATTAAATTAAATGATGAAGATATGAGGGAAGCCAAGAAGTCTCTTAAAGAGAAGGGTATTAAACCTGAAGATGTGAAGAATTTACCTCCTATAAAAGATTTATGTGAGATAACTCCCCCTTCATCCATGATTGAGGTAGGTTGGATGTCACTGGTACCCTTAACCGGCTGGACAAGGCACACCACCCAGGCGTAAATATCGTAAATGAGAACTTCCTTGCGGAGTCGGACCCGGTATCTGCTGCTGATCCCTAGAATCTTGTATCTGCTACAGAACTTTCTAAACGAGAATTCTCAGTGGAGAGTAAGTCAAAGCATCGGAGAGGATTGGCTGGCATGGCAAGGTGAGAAGTCAACAATACAATACGTTGAAAGTTCAGCCTTGCTCCTATCTGCCAATATAAGCCCCTACTGAATGAAGACACCTTGAGGTAATTCTGGAGTGATCACCACAGCTTAGCGCCCTTCTTTCTTCTTTAATTGAGACACGTGGAAAACCGGATGTACCATTGATCCCACTGGCAATTTCCATCTATAGGCCAAAGTTCCAATCTTTTCTACAATTTCAAATGGCCATAGTACGGCTCAGTTTGTGCTGCCTTTTTCCTTGGGTATTGATACGGTTGTCAACTAATTCATATGACGCCTTCGGCTCCTGGAATGCCTTCTCCCCACTTGAATGGATTATTTTTTTACTTTTTCAATCAGAAGGCAGAGGTAAACTCCCCAACTCGATCAATGGGTGCTCATTGTGGGAATCTGCCGAACAGTTCGGGCCAAATCCTGAAGAAAGCTCAAAAGCGCTGTTTGATGAGCCTGCGTAGTATTAGGTAGTTGGTCAGGTAAAGGCTGACCAAGCCAATGATGCTTAGCTGGTCTTTTCGGATGATCAGCCACACTGGGACTGAGACACGGCCCGGACTCCCACGGGGGGCAGCAGTGCTCTCTTCAACGCTTTACTAGGGAAGATATTCCGTATTCAAAACCTCCTGCTCAATGCTTAGATGAGTTTGATAATTATATTGTTAAGCAAGAAAACTTTAATATGAGAGTAGAGAGTCATTTAATGGAAAATTCTCGAGCTATTAGTGAATTGCATGGTATTGTGGAGAGAACCTCCAATGATGTTAAGATACTTGTTAAACATTTTCAAATGGTTCAAACTCAAATTGATCAACTTACTAAAGTGCAAAATGACTTGTTGGGAAATAATTCTAAAGAAAAACATGCTTATGAAGTAACAACTAGAGGTGGTGTTTCTACCCAGGATCCTCTATATCCTGAAGGGCATCCCAAAAGAGTTGAACAAGATTCTCAACTAATTAAAACTAGTGCTCCATCTAAGAAAAAGAAAAAGAAACATAAGAATGTTGTAGAATCCTCTGAACCTGTTAATGATCCTAATAGTATTTCTATTTCTGATGCTGAAACTGAAAGTGGTAATGAACATGAGGAAGATAATGATAAGAATGATACTCCTGATAAAGAAGAGGTTGAAAAAGAACCTGAAAAGCCTGCTAAAAATAAAAAGTACACTAAAGAAGATTTTATTGCTGAGAAACATGGTAATGAAAGAGAACCTTGGGTTCAAAAGCAAATGCCTTTTCCTGCTAAGAAACTAAAATCAAAGGAGGAGGAACATTATAATAAATTTTGTGATTGGATGAAACCTTTATTTTTGCAAATCCCTTTGACTGATGCTATTAAATTGCCTCCTTATTCAAAGTATATGAAAGATATTGTCTCTAACAAAAGGAAAATTCCCAATGAGGAGATTTCCACTATGCTCGCTAATTACTCCTTCAATGGTAAGATTCCAAAGAAGTTGGGCGACCCAGGTATACCTACTATTCCTTGTTCTATTAAGAATAATTATGTTAGAACTGCTCTATGTGATTTGGGAGCGGGAGTTAGTGTAATGCCTTTTTCTCTTTATAAGAGACTTGATTTAGATAAGTTGATACCAACTGATATATCTTTGCAAATGGCTGATAAATCTACTGCTATTCCTGTTGGTGTATGTGAAAATGTTCCTGTTCAAGTTACTCAACATTGCTTGATATTAACTGATTTTGTTGTGTTGGAAATGCCTGAAGATGATAATATGTCCATTATTCTTGGAAGACCCTTTCTTAATACTGCAGGGGCTGTTATTGATTGCAATAAAGGCATGGTTACTTTCAATGTTGATGATAAGGAACATACTGTCTATTTTCCCAAGAGGATTGATAAAGTATGTGGAGTTAATACAATTTCTAATGTGAAAACTATCAAAGTGGGATCCATTGATTGTCCTATATATGAGCCTAAAGAAGAATATCAAACTCTTGTGATTGGATCCATATCAATTCAATATAAGGTAACATGATTGATTTGAGGTTTATTTCTTCTTATGTCATATAAAATTTATTTGGTAGCAAGACTTGATCAACCTTGTTAACAAGTATATTTTATTGCATAAAAGAGCTAAACAACATTTCTTTCTTTCTTTCTTTCTCCCTCCACTTGTTTTACTTGCTGTAGCACTTTTTGTTTTGCAATATGCTTTAGTTGTTTAAGATTTTGGAAATCATTTTCCTGCGCAGTAATAATTAATTTAACACCCAGAAATGTGCATTTTTTGAAGTTCTCTAAAAATTACAAAAATTACACCGTTGGTCCTATTTTTCGACGAGGCACCTGGGAGTACCAGAGGATGACCTGTGGGGCACCACAGGGTGCCACACCACAGGCCGGCGCGGCCAAGGAGGTGGGCGCGCCACCCTGTGGTGTGGGCCCCTCCTTGCCCCACTACTTCATCTCTTCCTCCCAGCATCTTCTCTCTCCCGAAAAAACTCGCACCAAGTTCCTCTCACTCGCGTTTCTGCTCAAGAACTCGCGATTTCTCGATCTCCTTGCTCAGCCCAGATTTCTGTTTGAAATTTGGCACATTTACTCCTTGGTATGTGACTCCTTTGATTGTCCAATTAGAATTTTGTTTGGTTGAGTATATCTTGAATATTTTGCTGCTGTAGATAACATGTTTAGTGAGCTTGCATGCTTGTTCTAAGTGGAAGAAACTAGTTTTGATGCATGTTTAGTACTCTAGCAAGTTCCTATAGTAGTTCCCTTCAATTATATACCTTGAAATCAAATTTTATAATGGTTGTTGAAAATTTCAGAAAATGGAGGGGAGTATGCACCAACTTAACCAACAAGAGTTGGAGGTACAGCAAGTCATGAGAGTTCATCGTGAAGAGGGAGTATACCCCTCTTATTACCCATGCACGGATTTTATGCGGAATGCAGGAATCCTGCAAGATGTTCAAACACTGATTTCCAATGCAGGGTTGGAAGGTTTTACTGTTGGTGAACCTCACCAATATGCTAAACTAACGGTGTCGGTTGTGCAGGATTTCGAATTTCATCGGTCTCCAACTAACCCTATGGTCCGATACAAGATTTATAACAAAACTATCGACTTGCCTTTTAGTGATTTTTGTGCAGCAATTAGAGTGCCGCGGTGGGGATCCTGCGAGAAGGTCAGGGGAACGCCGCGGGAGCTCTCAAATCTTTATACAATGATTTGTAATGGGAGGAGCTTCTCCAATGATAGTGGAAAGGGTGGTCGATCACAGAAAATGAGCTAAACGCATACATAGAAAGAGAAAGCCATCGTGCAAGGGAAGGTGTGGAGGAGGCCGAGGAGCACCCCGACTCTTCATCCGATGCAGCGAGCTCCTCATATCAACATTATGGTCATGTGGAACCTCCACGACATTCTTCTGCGCAGGGGCCCTATTACCACTCCATGTATGATCCACCGGCGTGGAACCCCGACCCTCGATGGGAATGAACTCCACTTAGGCCAAAAGCCTAAGCTTGGGGGAGGTATACCGGCATCACTCATTCTTTGCATATTATGATTGCTGGATACTTGTACATACTTGTTTAGTTTCTTAGAGTGGTTTTCTAATGAGAAGGAGATGATATTTGGGGAAGTGCTGTCCAAAAACAGATTCTGGGCTGTTACCAAAAAAATTCGTACGCACAGCCAGAACGTTATTTTGAGTTGCCAATTTTTGAGCATATGCCCCAGGTTGTTATCTAACTTTTATTAGTTGAACACTTTTTGGTCTGAGTAATGGAAGATTTTTGTTAATTTCGATTTCTGTACTGCTGTCAGGATTTGGCAGATTTCTGTCATCCTGCTTTTCTGTGTTTCTGTTGGTTTGCATTCTTTTGTTTTCGCTTTGTTTCTTTCCTAAAACACAAAAAGACCAAAAATATTTCTGTTGTTTCTCTTCACCATTTGTTTATTTGGTTCCTTGCTCTTAGTTTACTTTATTTGCTATCGTTGGTTTGCTATGAGAAAACCCAAAAAGATTCTGCTTTGTTTTCTTGTTTCTTTTGTTCTTGTTTCCAATTCGAAAACACCAAAAATATTTGCTGTTCTTCTTTGGTTTGTAAAGTTCATCATGAGTTCAATGGTCTTCGGTGGCTGGAGCGTGGTTTTCATTTCATATTATCCAAGCTACACAAGTGAAAGGCAATAATGACGATCTACGACAATCTGATTGTGGTGAGAGGCTGGTATGAACTCTATTTGTTTTCATTTTTGTACATATACTCATCCATGTGAGCATGCTTAGTTGGTTCATGTGAGGTATATGTTATTTGAGAAAGTCTAGTAGTTCATGATCTCTCATGTTTAGCTCCAATTTATTAATATGAGTAGCATGTCATGGATGTTTGCTTGCATTGTTTTATTCATAAGTAAGTATGGCATTGTGGTATCCTCCTCTAAATAATTCATTTATATCGACTTGGCACATGCTCACGCATGCATATGACTGAACAAAAAAGTCAATTAAGCCTCGATGATTTATATTGCTTCAGAGTTATTGTATCACTTTTATGCCTCCATTAATTTATTTTGCCGCAAGCATGATTATGACAGTTATTGCTCTCTTGATTTGTCGCTCCCTAGTCTTTTGCTAGCCTTCACTTGTACTGAGCGGGATCGCCGCTCGTGCTTCCAAACACCTGAAAACCAAGTTGTTCCAAAAGTGTCCACCATAAATACCTATGCATGGCATTTCAAACCATTCCAAGTAAATTCTCATGCGCTACCTTTAAAACTTTCAAAATGCTTCTCAATTTGTGTTAATGTTTCATAGCTCATGAGGAAGTATGTGGTGTTTAGCTTTCAACCTTGTCATTTACTTTTGACGGACTCTCATATGGACTAGTGGCACATCCGCTTATCCAATAATTTTGCAAAAAGAGCTGGCAATGGGATTCCCAGTCCCAAATTAATTAACTTAAATAGACACTCCTCCATGGTTTGTGATTGTTGGACGGCACCCGAAGGATTCGGTTAGCCATGGCTTGTGTAAGCAAAGGTTGGGGGAGTGTCATCATCATAATAAAACTTAAATAAAAAGGCACTCCTTCATGGTATGTGATTGTTGGCAGGCACCCGAGGATTCGGTTAGCCATGGTTTGTGTAAGAAAGGTTGGAAGGAGTGCCACATAAACATACAAATAATTCATGGGAGCCGCTCTTGGGAGTCCGGTTGATGAGGTAGTTAGTGTACCCATTACCATTCGTTGACAACAACAAACACCTCTCAAAATAATTTTACTCCTGCTTTACAAATGAAAAGCTCTAGCGCATGTTAATCCCTGCTTCCCTCTGCGAAGGGTCAATCTTTTACTTTTATGTTGTGTCTCCATTCTTTCTTTGAGCACTATCTTGAGAGCACAACTGTCATTCTTAGTATAATATGCTTGTCTCAAAATATGATTGATTGTGGTATAAATTTGATGCTTTTACCTTTGACAATCACTACTTCTAGTCTTTCTATGAACTCCAGAGGTGCCTCGGCATTTATGTTTTGCCAATCAAATACGGGCAAGCGAGATACCACTTTATCATATTCTCTTATGAACATTGCAATCCTGCTTATATACATGATTCATGATGCTTATTATTAATTGTTGGTACCTCTCCATGATTGACATAGCTGTTGGATGATCTTATTTGCATGTATCTCATTATGAACTGCTTAAGTATTAGCCATAGCATGAGAATATATACATCATATGAGCAAATGTGTTCGTGAAAGTTCTTTTATCGCTCAGTTGTTAACTGAATTGCTTGAGGACAAGCAATAAGCTAAGCTTGGGGGAGTTGATACGTCCAAAACGTATCTACTTTCCCGAACACTTTTGCTATTGTTTTGCCTCTAATTTGTGTAATTTGGATACAACTAACACGGACTAACGCTGTTTTCAGCAGAATTGCTCTGGTGTCTCGTTTTTGTGCAGATCCAACTTTCGGAAAATCCTCGGAATTTATGCAAGGCCCTATTTTCTCAGAATACTGACGGAGCCAGAAGGACAAGTAAGGTGGAGGCCCGGGGCCCCACACCATAAGGCGGCGCGGCCTAGGGGGCCCGCGCGGCCCTATGGTGTGGCCCCTCGGCCTCCGACGCCCTCCTTCGGACTACTTATCGGCCTCGACCTAAAAACACACGGAGAAAAGTCGAAGTCGCCGAAACCCTCCAGAGCCGCCACATTGCGAAACTCCGTCTCGGGAGCCAGAAGTCTCCGTTCTGCACTCCGCCGGACGGGGAATTGGAGGAGATCTTCACCGCCATCACCGCCAACGCCTCTCCATCGACCAGCCATGTTTCCCCCATCCATGTGTGAGTAATTCCCCCGCTGTAGGCTGAAGGGGATGGTAGGGATTGGATGAGATTGGTCATGTAATAGTCATAAGATTGTTAGGGCATAGTGCCTAGTATCCGTAGATGTCACTTTTATGATATTGTTGCAACTTGTTATGCTTAATGCTTGTCACTAGGGCCCGAGTGCCATGATCTCAGATCTGAACATGTTATTGATTCATGGAGATATTCGTTGTTTATGATCTTACCTGCAAGTTGTATACACATGTCGCTGTCCGGAACCAATGGCCCCGAAGTGACAAGAATCGGGACAACCGGAGGGGATGGTAGTGATGTGAGGATCACATGTGTTCACGGAGTGTTAATGCTTTGCTCCGGTACTCTATTAAAAGGAGTACCTTAATATCCAGTAGTTTCCCTAGAGGCCCGGCTGCCACCGGCTGGTAGGACAAAAGATGTTGTGCAAGTTTCTCATTGCGAGCACGTACGACTATATATGGAACACATGCCTATTGATTGATTAGTACTTGGATACCGTTTTATTATTATCTGCAAATGCCCCTGCTTAGATTGTTACATGAGTTTCTCTCATCCATGCAACGCCCGTTAATCTGTCCCTGTGCCTACAGTATTTTAATCCTGCTGTTTACTATAATCACTACTGCTGTCTTTATTTCACCGCTGCTGTTATTTCACTATTCCTACTGCTATAAAACTGTTACTACTGATAAACTCTTGCGAGCAAGTCTGTTTCCAGGTGCAGCTGAATTGACAACTCCGCTGTTAAGGCTTACAAGTATTCTTTGTCTCCCCTTGTGTCGAATCAATAAATTGGGTAATACTTCCCTCGAAGACTGTTGCGATCCCCTATACTTGTGGGTCATCACCCGACTGTAATTTGTTCACCCAACATGCTTTTATCTTATGGGAGAGACACCTCTAGTGAACTGTGGACCCCGGTCCTATTCTTTACATCGCATACAATCTACTGCAATACTTGTTTTACTGTTTTCTTGCAAACAATCATCTTGCACACAATACGGTTAATCCTTTGTTACAGCAAGCCGGTGAGATTGACAACCTCACTGTTTCGTTGGGGCAAAGTACTTTGGTTGTGTTGTGCAGGTTCCACGTTGGCGCCGGAATCCCTGTTGTTGCGCCGCATCACATTTCGCCACCATCAACCTTCAACGTGCTTCTTGGCTCCTCCTGGTTCGATTAAACCTTCGTTTCTTTCTGAGGGAAAACTTGCCATTGTGCGCATCATACCTTCCTCTTGGGGTTCCCAACGGACGTGTACATTTACGCGCATCAATGATCATCCAAGTAGTTAGTCCATGGGTAGGGCAATTCTTTGCCAAAGATTTCATTCTCTCCCATGCTTGGGCAACATGTTCATTATCCAATTGCTTAAAATTCATAATGCTACTTCTCAAAGATATAATTTTAGCAGGAGGATAATATTTTCCAATAAAAGCATCTTTACATTTAGTCCATGAATCAATACTATTTTTAGGCAAAGATAGCAACCAATCTTTAGCTCTTCCTCTTAAAGAGAAAGGAAACAATTTCAGTTTTATAATATCCCCATCTATATCCTTATGCTTTTGCATTTCACAAAGTTCAACAAAATTATTAAGATGGGCAGCAGCATCATCAGTACTAACACCAGAAAATTGCTCTCTCATAACAAGATTTAGTAAAGCAGGTTTAATTTCATAGAATTCTGCTGTAGTAGCAGGTGGAGCAATAGGAGTGCATATGAAATCATTATTATTTGTGCTAGTGAAGTCACACAACTTAGTGTTCTCAGGAGTATTCATTTTAGCAGTAATAAAGCAAATCGAATTTAAATAAAGTAAAACAAGTAACTAATTTTTTGTGTGTTTTTGATATAAAGAAAGCAAACAAGACAGAAAATAAAAAAGCAAGACAATAAACAAAGTAAAGATATTGGATGTGAGAGACTCCCCGTGTCTTGATATCCCCGCAACGGCGCCAGAAAAGTAGCTGCTTGTGACGGTAAAGCACACGTCCGTTGGGAACCCCAAGAGGAAGGTATGATGCGTACACAAGTTTTCCCTCAGAAAGAAACCAAGGTTATCGAACCGTAGGAGATGAAGGCCACGTGAAGGTTGTTGGTGAAGGAGTGTAGTGCGGCGCAACACCAGGGATTCCGGCGCCAACGTGGAACCTGCACAACACAATCAAGCTATTTTGCCCCAACTTAACAGTGAGGTTGTCAATCTCACCGGCTTGCTGAAAACAAAGGATTAAACGTATGGTGTGGATAGTGATGTTTGCTTGCAGAAAAAAAAGAACAATGATTCCAGTAGATTGTATTTCAGATGTAAAAGAATGGATCGGGGTCCACAGTTCACTAGTTGTGTCTCTCCAATAAGATAAATAGCATGTTGGGTGAACAAATTACAGTTAGGCAATTGACAAATAGAGAGGGCATAACAATGCACATACATATCATGATGACTACTGTGAGATTTACTTAGGGCATTACGACAAAGAACATAGACCGCCATCCAGCATGCATCTATGCCTAAAAAGTCCACCTTCGGGTTAGCATCCGCACCCCTTAGTATTAAGTTGCAAACAACAGACAATTGCATTAAGTACTGTGCGTAATGTAAACAATACAAATATCCTTAGACAAAGCATTGATGTTTTATCCCTAGTGGCAACAGCACATCCACAACCTTAGGGGTTGCTGTCACTCCCACATATTCAATGGAGACATGAACCCACTATCTAGCATAAATACTCCCTCTTGGAGTTACAAGTATCAACTTGGCCAGAGCCTCTACTAGCAACGGAGAGCATGCAAGATCATAAATAACATATATGATACATCAATAATCAACTTGACATAGTATTCCATATTCATCGGATCCCAACAAACACAACATGTAGCATTACAAATAGATGATGTTAATCATGATAGGCAGCTCACAAGATCTAAAAATGATAGCACAGGAGGAGAAGACAACCATCTAGCTATTGCTATGGACCCGTAGTCCAAGGATGAACTACTCACGCATCAGTCCGGAGGCGGGCATGGTGATGTAGAGCCCTCCGTGATGATTCCCCTCTCCGGCAGAGTGCGAGGCGATCTCCTGAACCCCCGAGATAGGGTTGACGAGCGTCTCTAGAACTGTTCGGTATTCGCTGATAGGGTTTTCGTCGGGAGGATTATATAGGCGAAGGGCGAGTCGGGGGCGCGAGGGCCCACCCATATGGCGGCGCGGCGGGCCGCGCCCCCTATGGTGTGGCCGCCTCGCTGCCCTTCCTCGACTCTTCTTCGGTCTTCTGGAATACTCCGTGGAAAATAGGGCCGTGGGCTTTTGTTTCGTCCAATTCCGAGAATATCTGTAAACTAACTTTTCTTAAATAAAAAATAGCAGAAAACAGGAACTGACACTGCGGCATCTTGTTAATAGGTTAGTCCCGAAAAATGCATAAAAACATTATAAAGTGTGAATAAAACATGTAGGTATTGTCATAAAACAAGCATGGAACATAAGAAATTATAGATACGTTGGAGACGTATCACCCTCATTGCCACAACAACACATGTGCGGTATCAAGCAAGTACAAAATAATTTTCTGAATGAGTATGCACGTCCCAAATCCCAAGGAGAGAAAAGTTTCATCAGAAAAGGGGGCAAAGGTCCTTTAGGATTCATGAAGTCAAAATGGGCTGCTGAATTTGGCACAATAATAATGATGACGATAATAATAATGATAATAATGGGCTCAGAACTTCCATGTCAAGTTTGGCACGCCTATTTGAACATACAACTGGATGACTATAGGTACCGTCGTTGCGTATTCGACGCCCTCATTGCACTCTGCCAATCCCCCTTTTTATATATGCCAGGGGGTCAACCAAATTGGCCCTCCTCAAATCCTAGGGTTGGTGGCCCGCCTAGGGGGGATGAACTTACCCCTTAAGTTTCCCATTTCGGTAGTCCCCCTTTAGGGTTTCCCTAGGACTGGCCGCATGGGCCAAGGGGGCTGGTGCGCCTGGCCCAAGTGAGCCATTGCGCTACCCTGGTTCTTGTGGGCCTTCTAGGATAGGTGGGCCCCATTGGGTACCCTTCAGAAACTTATAGAGCTTCCCGATACAATACTAGAAAAAAGAGAACTTTTTTGAAACCCTAAAATGATTTTCCCATATATGATTCTTAATCTTCGAAACATTTTGAAGTTCCACATGATGTCCTGGATCCTATCCGATACACCGAACAAACATTAGGTCCCACCAGCATTAATATCTCACTTCAACCATAGCGTTATTGAGAATTAAATGTGTGACCCTATAGGTTCGAGAATATGCTTACATAATCGAGACACATCTGCGATCAATAATCAATATCGGACCTTGATGGCCATAATGAGTCGAAAATATTCCACAAACATCTTTATCGGTTGAACCACGTTGTCAAGGATTCAAAAAATCCCGTATTTCATTCCCTTTGTCACACGGTATTCTACTTGCCCGAGATTTGATTGTCATCATACCTAGTTTAATCTCGTTTATAGCAAGTACTATTGACTCCTACTATAATACAACATACTATGTGACCATCTTATTAGTCACGTGTTTGCAAGCGATACAGAACGGGTTTACCGATTGAGCCATGAGTATATATATCTCTGTCACGTGGATAGAAAAATCACAGTCTTCATACATGTAACACAACAAGCACTTTCTCAGATTCTGATACATATCAAATGTACTACTTTGTAAATACTTTGCTCGATGATTTGCTCCGGAATCTCACCATACTTGGATAAAACTGCTGAATCTGATGCATTTTTTTATAGCAAAAGTCTTATTTCTGTTTGTTTTTGCAGGAAATAAAATCGAGAAAAAAATACAACGCAGGTATTTCACCAAAACAAGGAGCCTCGGGATTTGAAATCACGCGAGAGGGACCACGAGGCCCAAAAGATACAGGCGGCGCGCCCACCTCTACAACGCGCTGCACCCATGATATTTCGGCCGTGGAGCGTTGTCTCGGCCTCTCCTTTGGCTTACCCCCATATATAACTGAAAACCCTAGGTGTCTAGAAGCACGAAATCTTTCGCGAAACAAAGCGCCATCAAATCCACAATCTTCGTTTCGGGGGTCAGATTGGTTCTGCTCTCCACGCCAAAGAAGGGGATTTCGAGGTCTTCTCCACCATCATCGCCACCAACAACCATGTTCTCACTCTCCATCATCATGTGTGAGTAGTTATCTATAGGCATGTGAGGTGGAAGGGGATTGGATGAGATTGATCATGTAATCATCCATATGTATCGAGATTTGAGGTATTTGTCTTGAGGATATTTTTGTATGACTATTAGTACACCTCTGACATGTTTAATGCTTATTGCTAGGACCCGAGTGACATGATTTCTATGGGAGATATGCCCAAGAGGCAATAATAAAGTGGTTATTATTATATCTTTGTTTTATGATAAATGTTTGCATCCCATGCTATAATTATATTAACCGGAAACATTAGTACATGTGTGTTTTGTAAACATAAAAGAGTCCCTAGTAAGCCTCTTGTTAAACTAGCTTGTTGATTAATAGATGATCATAGTTTCATGATCATGAATATTGGATGTTATTAATAACAAGATCATATCATTGGGTGAATGATGTGATGGACATACACCCATAGTAAGCGTAGCATATGATCAAGTCATTTATTTCGTTGTGCTTCAAGCTTTATAATACATAGTAACCTAATCCTTCGACCATTAGATCCTGTTAATCACCTATACCGGATGGATACTTTGATGACACCAAACACTACTTCGTAAATGGGTTGTTATATAGGTGGCATTAAGTGTTCGTAAAGTATAGGGTTGAAGCACGTGGATCAATAGTGGGATTTGTCCATCCTAATGACGGATAGATATACTCTGGACCCTCTCGGTGGAATGACATCCAATTAGCTTGGAAGCATGTGACTGGTTCACAAGGGATATCATATCACAGTATGAGTAAAGAGTACGTATCGGTAACGAGGTTGAATTAGGTATGGAGATACCGACGATCAAACTTCGAATAAGTAAAATATCACGAGACAAAGGGAATTGTTATTTTATGTAAATGGTTCTTTCGATCACTAAGTCATCGTTGAATATGTGGGAGCTATTATGGATCTCCAGGTCCCGCTATTAGTTATTGATCGGAGAAGAGTCTCGATCATGTCCGCATAGTTCTCGAACCGTAGGGTTACACACTTAAGGTTTGATGTCGTTTTAATTAGATATGGAATATGGAATGGAGTTCGAATGTTGTTCGGAGTCTCGGATGGGATCTAGGACATCACAAGGAGTTCTGGAATGGTCCGGAGAAGAAGATTCATATATAGGAAGTCACTTTCCAAGTTTCGAAATGATCCGGTGCATTTATGGAAGGTGCTAGAATGTTCTAGAACCTTCTGGAATAAATCACTATGGAAGGTGGAGTCCATCCGGGACTCCACCAACCATAGCCAGCCAACCAAGAGGGAAGGTGGAGTCCATGGTGGACTCCACCACCTTGGCCGGCCAAAGGAGAAGGAAAGGGAGCAATCCCACTCCACCTAGGTTTCCCTATTATGGAAAATTTGGAGTTGAACTTCAGATTGGTTTTGGGGCAAACCCTAGGGGGTTCCACCTATATAAAGAGGGGAGAGGGGAGGGGGCCGGCCACCAAAACAGCCGCACCACCCAAGGGCACCCAAGGCCGGCGCCCCAAGTGCCCCCTCTCCCAAACCCTAGCCACTCCCTCCTCCATCTTCTCCCGCGGTGCTTACGGCGAAGCGCTACCGGAGATCTCCACCACCACCGTCACCATGCCGTCGTGCTGGAGGGATTCCGAGGAAGATCTACTATATCCGCTGCCCGCTGGAATGGGGAGAAGGACGTCTTCGTCAACTCCGTACGTGTGACCGAGTGCGGAGGTGCTTCTCGTCTGTAGCACCATCAAGATCTTCTACGCGCTTTTGCAAGCGGCAAGTGATCGACTACATCAACCACGAGATCTATCTCATTAACACTTAGCGATCTTCAAGGGTATGATGATCTTCACCTCGTTGATACCATCTACTAGATTAGATCTTGGCTTGTTATTCGTTCTTGCGGTAGGAATTTTTTTTGTTTTCTATGCTACGAATCCCTACAATTTCAGTACTGAACTTCTATTGCCCCATCATATATATGAGTTTTTTTATCTATCTACAAAGTATATTGCCTAATATTGTGTTGAAACTTCGAAAGCTAAAGAGACAGTTAGGGAAAACAATGGGAATATGCGATAGTTTGAGGATATGGTGTGTTCATAAAGTGGTAATGCTTTGTTTCAGGCTATTCGAAAGGAAAGGATAGACCTTAATTGTCTGTAGTTTCAAGTTGGTCCCGGTGAAATGTGCAGGCATGACAAAAGATGTTATACAAATTCTCTTGGTTAGTATGCATAAGTATATTTGGATCATACACCTACACACATCTGAATTACAGATAAATGCTATGTTATTATTCTCCTAATGATGTGACACCAATATTAATTGACAACACATGTCTATGGTTAGTAAATCTTTGCCATCATGAATCAAGTGATTAGTCTAGTAGAGACTTAGTAGGGATATTGTGTCATTTATGAAGTTACACATCTATTATGTTTCCAATTAATACAATTCTTGCATTTAATAAGAATATTTATCATGAAAAAAATGATAATAAGAATATTATTTTCGCTAGGGCATATTTCCAATAAGGCAAATGTGGGATTTTTGTCACTCCACCTGGTCGTGGCTGGAGGGAGACTTATCCTCTCTCTTCCCTCATGTGAAATGTTCAAAATAACTCTCGATCATAACCCTAAAGGGTAGTGAAATCTTGCACCTGTTTAAGCCACCTGAAAGGCTTTATAAGATCATCTCCTCACATCCATGAGGAAGATATCCAACAAAAACTTCAGAGGAACAAAACACTTATGAATATTGTTTTGCCTATTGTCTGATGGAAGATTTTCTTTGGTTTTGTTTTGGGTTGCATAAGTACAAGTTTTCTAATTGAGAACAACATCGTTACAAATCCAAAGCACTAAGTCAATACTAGTTCAGTTTATTACATATCAAACCGAGAGTGCGCACCCGTATCTGAACTGTCTATACTGCATCAAGATCCGTGCTAGCTCTTTTGTTCTCCCTCTCAAACAACTTCTCATTTTTGTATCTCTCAAATAAAATAATCTTTGAACTTGAAATTTTGCATATCACTTAAACATCACAAGAATATGGTAAACATATTTTGGATTTTTTATGTCATTATGTATACATATGTTTCAAGAATTTAATTTTAAATTTTAAATTGCAAAGAAATTCCAAACTATTTTTCCTCCATTCTATTTGTTATTTTTGAGTGGCTTGCAGGAAAATCAAATCTAAATATTATATAATTTGAGAGATATAAAAAAGAAAAAGTCAAAAAGTGTAATGGTGCCCTTTGCGCACCTGTGCTATTCAAGATTTCACCTATCAAATTGCACTTTTTGCGATTCTTTTTGAAGAGGATTGAACTTCTCTTGTGATAAAATGAATAGAAAGTAATTTATCCGTGCTATATTTTGGCATGTCATATCGCGATGAGAGATCACAATGCGCATCGAAAAGTTTCATTACTCATATGAAGTACCACCTTTGTGTATGAAAGCATGTCGAAAATTTATCTAATTTTAGATACATCAAGACACATTTTAGTGTATAGATATATTTTAATTTTAATAAATCTTCAACATATTTTTCTAGACTGAAAGAGTACTTATCCAGGATCAAAGAAAGAGTACTTATTCTTCTTATCTCGTCCAACTATATATGTATGCATGTTCCATAGTACCATGCCTGGTCGTGTTTAGCTCGCTAGCTCACGGGCAGAAGATGACCTGGTAGTTGGTGCCGCCGGGGCAAGTGTAGATGCTGGTCGCGTCGTCCTTGGGGTAGCTGTAGGCGTCCGGGCACTGCCGCGCCCCTTGAAGAACCTCGAGTAGTCCGTCGGCCCGCAGCTGTTGGCCGCCGACCGGGTGCAGCAGTACTGGACTACTGGTCCTCCTTGAACACCGTGCACGCGTTGTTGCACCCTCCAGGGGCCTGGAACTCGGCGGGGCACTGCGCCGTGATGTCGGCGTCGCAGCGCGGCCCGCCCTTGGGGCAGCCGGCCGTGCCGTCGGCGGGCAGGAAGTCCAGGGGCACGTTGAAGCCGTCGATGACGGAGATGTCGATGAAGTCCTGGCCCTCGTACTTGTTCAGCCCGAACTCGGCCAGGGTGTTGGGCGCCTGCCCGTACTGCGTGCACTGCAGCACGCCGCCGCAGTCGCCCGTCTCGCACCACCCGTTGCCGGCGCCGTCGAAGCTGCATCCCGTGCGCGCCCACACGCGCCCGCCCGTCGTGCCGGCCGGCACGTCGATCTGCCACTCCTGCCCCGGGTCGAGCTGCTGGCCCCCGCCGGACGTCACGGCCGCCGCCCACACGGTGAACTGGCACTTGTTGGTGATGGTGAACTGGGCGGCGTGGGTGGCGGCCACGAGGAGAAACACAGGGAGGACGTGCAGGACGGAGGAGGACGCCATTGTGTACGTGTCAGTGCTGTGCTGCTTCTTCTGAGTAGTAATTTGGTGTTGTAGTAATGAGGGAGTCGGTATTTATATTGCTGGATTACGTGCAAACTGGGTGTTTTCATGCTCATATTTTCCCTGAAACTTCAACGTCAATTAACAAGTTCGGCAAGCCGGTTTGGGTGATTGGAACGGAAACTAATTTTGTAACCATACGAATCGGCAAACGCATATGTTACCTTTCTTCTCTTTTAGAACTGGCAAATGTACTGCAAGTTTCACGCATAGTGAAAAATTATGCTTCCATGATCCAAAGCGTGCAACACATTCCCTCCAACGCCCCATAGCTTGTGGAAAAGTTCATACGATGATAAGGGATGGAGGCCTGCCACCAGTTGACCCACGGGCCACGGCCTACGTGGGTCCCTGTGCAGCAAGTAGCACGCGGACCTGCTCCCACGAGTTCAGCCCGACCCAGAATCTTGAGCTATGTTACATATACCACATGCAGGAAAATCCTATTTCCCGCCCAGTTGCGTGCTGTAATATGGTACGCTAACGTGCGATGTATGTTGGGCCGCAGCCCATCAACGCGAAGGAAGCGAGGAGCTTTAGGTTTTTTCGGTTTATGAACCTTCTGGTGGTTCGGTCGAGTTTTTTCGTGGTTTTCGTGTTTTCTACGGTTTTGACGGTGTCATTTCTGTTTTTATTTTCGTTTTTTTTCTGTTTTTGAACAAATTTTAAATTCAAGGAAAATTAAAATTCGAGTAAATTTTAAAGTTATGCAAATTTTAAAGTTAAGCATATTTTGAATGTGAGCAATTTTAAATTGATTTCTTTCCAAATTTGAACTTTTTGAATATTTGAAATTTGTTTTTTTAATTCGAACTTTTTCCGAATTAAAATTTTCCAGATTTGAACTTTTTAAATTTTGAATTTTTTCTAAAATTTGAACTTCCCCGAATTTGAACTTTTTAAGGTCTGTACAATTTTTCAAATCTGGATGTTTTCAAATATAATTTTTTTTCCAAAAATAAAATAAAATAAATAGGAAAAAGTTTTTGTTCAGCAGGCGGCTGGGCCAGCGCAACACAAGAGGTCGAACGGAGCGTTGCGTGTGTGCGGGATTAACGCACACAGTTGAGCGCTAGGTAGGGAACCCCCCACATGCACAATATCCATTCCTTAAAAAACATGCACAAAGCTTTTATTGAGTATAGAAGAAATCCTGAACCCAAGAATTAAAAATAACATGTTCCTCTTTACTCAGAAAAATAACCCACTTAGAATAGCCAAACAAATTGTATCCATTTTGGTGAAAAAGCTTCAGCTGTCTTTTTTCCAAAATAGCGAGTACACTAGACACACATACACACACTACCACGGTACTACCACATGCGCGCGCACACACAACGTCTATGACAGAACTAAAGATGCAGGGCTACATAAGTTTGATGCAACCACCACGTACATAATTCGTTGTTGACGCAAACATCACCTCACACTGGAAAAAATATCCATCTTACGGATCTCAAGTAGTCTAGAGGAAAATGCACTCTATCACAATCCAATCATGAGTTGGTTCTAATAAAAGCAAATGGAACAGGAAGTTAGTTGGCATCTTTAGAGTAGAGCTCACCAAATCTATTTTACCAGTGTTAAAGAGAATTATTTAGAACTTCAACCGATAGGTTACTTCACATCTGGTTGGGTTCTCTTTCTTTTAGAACCACCTGCCTTTTTATCGCTTGACTTGGATTTCATTGATACTTCTGGTTGCAAAGACTCTTCCAGTTTCTTTAGAGCTGTAAACAATCCCAGCCAGAAGAAAAACTAGAATGAATAAAACACCAATAATATGGGTAATGGTGGACAAATATAATCTGATTAAAATATGACTGTTATCTCACCAATAGAAAAAGTTGGGTGAAGTCTTTCAATTGATTCCTCGGGTAGTGAGCGAAGGCTGTAGCTAGAATCATCTGCCTTCTTGAGCATTTTGTCGAAAGTTTTGACCTACGCAAGATTTGACTCATCAACCCAAGTAAGAAAAAAATTACATTGAGATTAATCAAATTGCACCAGATCTGGGTATAATCCAGTTGCGCTTTGCATTGGTAATAAAAAGCAGGCTGATTTCTCAGACCATGCTTAGTTGAACACCTGGTAGTAGAAACATATGTTTTAATACCAAAACAAATATCCAAGGAATTCAACATTGATATAATCATAGGTCCTAACCCAAATAAGGAAGTCTCAATTGTTTTCTACAAGGCACAACAGTTATCTACAGCAAATCATGTAGCGTCAAAAAAAAAAATACTCAACTTGCTGTGCATGTGTCTAAGCCCCACAGTACAGGGATGATATTGGTTTTTGTTCTGCATCTTCTTTACACAAATAGTCATGCTATTGTAACGGCCCCGGATATACCCCTAATAGAATTGTTTGTTCTTTTTCTTTTTATGCATCATCATCATCATGCATGCATCATATCATCTACATGTGTTTGTCAAACTAAAATTATTTTTTCTTCCCCTTTCATATGGTTTTATAAAACCTCACCTTGTCTCTTCATTTAACAAAATGACAAAATAAAATTAATTTTCAAATGTTTCAAATTCAAAAGCCAAGTTCTTGATTTGGTTGATCTTTTCTGTCCCCTCCTTCTATCTCCCTTCCTTCGTTCTCAATCCTTCTTGTTTCCTGCCATATGCATAATTCCAGAATTTTGGAGAAAAGGCCAAGCCTCACCCTTCTATCTCATATCCTTTTCGTGGCCCAACTTCATCTCAAACAGCCAGCACTCAACCTGAAGCCAACCTCTTTGTCTGTAGACTCCCTCTCACGAAGAGAGAGCATAAGCTCTGTGGCTCAGGCAAGGTCGCGTGTGTGCCGTGCCGCACCAGCTCTTCTAGATATTTTTCGGCCATCCTCCATAGCCACCATCGGCCTCCACCTGCTCCCCTCTTCTTTCCCCTCTCCCAAGTCGAACCCGAGAGAGGAGCAACCCCATCGAGCGCCATCGCAACAACCTCGACCTCGCCGTCGATCCGCCAGCTCCGGCCATCCCCCGATGATCTGAGACTACCAATAGCTTCGCCTTGATGCCTCGGTCCTCCTCAAGCCAAGAAATTGAGCCGGGGCGCTCCATATCATCGCCAACTTCGTCGTTTCCTCTCCGACCACGGCAAAGAAATCGTTGTTTCCGGCCGCCTCCGACCTCCTTCGGCCCAGCCGAGGTGTTCATCCTACTCCTGGTGAGACGGCACCCCTTTCCCCCCTCTTGCCCGTCCTGTTTTCTCACTTTTTGGCGTCACCAATTTCTGACGGAACTGTTGTTGTTCTGAACGAGGTTCTCGCCGGAATTTCCTCAAACGTGTCGCCGATACTCGCTGCCGTTCGCATCGCCGGGCAATGGGATGGAACCGCCATGGCGTCCTCTTCCTCCTCGCTGAGTCCACCGAGCAGGAGCAGCTCCGATACATCATCTTCCACCTTGTCTTCTTCCCCAAGTGGAACGCTGCTTGAAGCTGTTTCAGTTCTGCATCACCATGGTCTTCTTCCTGGAGTGCTGGTCGCCGTCGTCGACCTCATCTCCGACCGCCTCCGACCTCGTTTCGTTCGTCAGCACACCCTAGGTGAGCAGCCACGCTGTTCCCCTCTCCTTTTACTCTGTCGTGCACTTCCGCTGCCGTTCCGTTCATGCCATGCAAACACCGCCTGGTCGAGCACGTCGAGTGCTGGTGCTATTCTGCTGTTGCTCCGGTACACACGCATCCCAACCTTGTGTCGATCTGTAACCATCTGGTGCTGCTAGTTAGCTACTCACGATCCACCTGCCAGCCTGCTTGCTTAAGCTAGCTAGCCACGGCATGAATCGATCGATTGAGCAGCCTGTTTGTCTAAATGAGCTAGCTAAAAACGCCCCATGTTTTACACGTTCAGTTCAGTTTCAGTTTCAGAAAACTAGTACTTCATCCTCTGTTTCCAAAAGACGCACGCACCGATGCTTACCACAAACCAAATGATCTTCAGTGTTTACCTCGCGTGTACATCTGGGAGACCCAAGTTGGAGCTGTATCAGTGGAAGTAAATTCCTACGTTTTGCAAACTTTCTGCAATTTTAAAAGCCCTAAGAACTTCTGCAATTCAACCTTGTTTTGAACAAATGATATGTGTTTTGCAATCAGAAAAACGTGGCTAGTTGGAACCAGCCATCTGTTTTAATTTGACAAACTAAAATTGGAACCGATTTAGTAAACAAATAAAACTTGATAATTGCATAACTTCTTTTCTATAACTCCAAGAGCAACGTATTTTATATCTTTTTCAATTAGAAAAATACAACGAACATGAATATGCCATCTATACAAATGTTTGCATCTCGCATCATGTCATACTGTTGTAGTTTGCGCATATCACTTAATAGAACATGTGGAGTTTTGGGATTTTCCGGATATGGATTCCCCGCTCGGCTTAATATTGAAGTAGCGCACCTTGCCATGATATGCCATGCTAATCAACACTTAAATTTGCCAGTAGATATGCAACTCCAACCGTAATTTGTTTGTCCGGGGTTCCGACTCCGATTAATATGGATAAGTTTTATTGCATCACCATTGCCATGTCATGCATATCATCTTGCTCATGCCGGTTCTTTATCCGTAGTAGTAAGACTTGCATGCGTTGTGTGTTCCAGCATTTGCTTCTTCCCGGATAGGATCACGAAGTGGTGTGGTGAGATACGACAAGTTCTTCTGCAGCTTTTCACAGGCAAGCCCTCCCTCTTCACCTATTTTACATTTTGCTCTCCCTCTTACTGCTATCCATATGTTGCGATTCTTTATCGAGTCACGTGTCCTATTCCACTTGTTTACCATAATAATCCTATATATATCATTCCTTACCCATAGCCATTGCTTGATGTTTGAGCTTTGCGAGTCGTAGGTGTGTTTAGGCTCTGTTGTTTATCTCGATCTGTTATCGGGATATGTTGGGTTGTTCGGAGGTTATCACATGCTATATCAGTTGTTGGAGATACACATGCTTTACTTATTGTTAACAACTAAAACTGTAAGCAGAGGCATCTGTGAGCCCTTTGCGAAAGCATCGGAACTTTGACTCACTAATGTCCCCTAGGACCTGAGTTCTTGTTATCTGTTCCGAGATTGAGCGCTCTACCCGTACGTGGGGACGTTTATTGGGACCCCCCTCACCCATTACCTTTTCTCAAGTCGGTTGAAAAGGGGCCACAACCTTGGTTTTATTTGGCGCATGCATGTTTATATACCGTTGCCTTCGGTGTTTACTTCCTGTTTCGGTGTTTATATTCGTACTGTACCCGCGAACGTTTAGCGAAGCGTGTGGTTTGCACGCCTAGCCGTTAACGCAAACCCCGAGTCCGCTTCGGAGTACGTCCGGACTTCGTCACGGGTAGCTTAGTCGGGTGGCCCCCTAGACTTTCTTGTTGAACTGGGAACGGTCTTGTTGTGAGACATCCACCTGTCGTAAGTGGGTCGAGCATGCGTATGGTTACATTTGGGCAACCCCTGCAGGGTGTACATCTTATCGATAAGCCGTGTCCGCGGTTATGGACGACTTGGAATTGTATAGCTCGATCATAGAACAACTTACACCTTTATGTTGTTGATAATAATTTGCTAATAACTTGATTAGTAATATAGCATTACTACAAACGATACCTAACAAAACTTGTCCACCGTTGAGTGCCTTTTACATTGCCTCTTCGCTTTGTTGAAGGGGATATGTGTAATCGGCTGGGCTATGTTTGTGTAGTATTTATCTGTTACCTTGTGCGCTCTCTTATCTTCTCTGAGTAGACGGATGTTGTAGCGTGTCTCTATTGGTTATAGTTTTGCTGCCCGCTAAACCTACCATATAGCCCCAGGCGATATATATTCGCCCGGCGAGCATAGCCATTTCTAGTCTCGCTAAGTACGTGCCGGAGTTCGTTCCTTGGTACTTACTCTCGCCTTTTCTTTCTCTTTGCTTCCTCCCTTTTGTCGGCAACCGATGGCCCGACTTTGACAGGTACGAGATGACGACGTTAGCAAGGTTACCCTTCCGGCTTGGCCTGGGCAGGGTTATGGACGTCACTGGTTATCTTCAGGACTCTTAGTCCAATTTGTATCTTGTCCGTACTCGGACGTATATGATCTTCTGCATGATTTGGATCTTATGTTGTACATTTGTATCTTGACTCGTTGGATTCGTTGTTGTAATATATGTCTCTTGTGGGCTCTATTGTAATCCTGTTGTAATGTTACCGCTCGTGTTAATTCCTCCGGCATCACGTGTGTGATTCTTCACGCACGTCGTGTCGAAGGGCGTCTCTAAATGGATATCGTGCGGATTTCGGCGGGATCGCTGAAATCCTCATGGCACCGGTTCCGGGGCGTCACAGCTATGTACATCTATAATATCTATAAAGTTCATCCCCACTAAGATGTATTTAATGTTTGCAAGCTCAAACCTCATGCAGCCACATCACTCCAATTATTCTTATCCGTTGGATTCTTCTATCGCTGCATCCGTCTCTCATCAACATGTCACAGAAACTATTTATTCTTGCGATTTTTCAAGCTTCCGTGTCATCCCACTCACAACCCCACTACCAGTCATTAAATACGATTTTCTTTTCTAAACATGCAACCTGCCATGTCCGTGACCCTACTACACCAACATATTAGTACCAATTCAAGTTAGTCTGAAGGCCAGGTGTTTGTCGTACTTCCATATCTCATTCATCGCCACAATATCGTGGAGAAGAACAGTCACGCTTTGAGTGGAAAGGCATGCGAGCGGCCGGCCACCTCTTTATCTTCTTGGGCCACTACATCTGCGCCTAAATAGCTGAGCTCCATGTCCGGCTCTTGATCCCCGTCCCTCTTCCTTCCCCAGTTCTCCCGGTCCTTCTATAGCCAAGGATTAATTGATCTGGGCAGCAGAAGAAAACATTCAAAGATTGTTTTGAGCTCCAAGAAGTCAACCGGTCAGCTCATAGATGTTTTCTTTTTCCCTATTTTGCTTCAGACAGGTAGCAGAAAGTATTCATAATCATAGTTGGTAATTCAAGATCCCGGACAGAAGCTTATTCATCTATGTATGCTTTCTAATTGCTCTTCTTCATATGGACATTGCAGGTGTTCAACAAAATATTCAAGTGGCAAAGCATACATGATTCGCATGCTGTTGCAGGCTGGTCGAATATCTGTCTTACTTCAATCAATTTATGCATGTTTTTCTTTCCAAGGAGTCAATCGGCTAGCTCATAGAGGTTTTCTTTTTCCCTATTTTGCTGCATACGCGTAGGAGAAAATATTCATACTCATAGTTGGTCATTCAAGATCCTGGACAAAAGTTTATTCATCCGTCTATATACTTTCTAATTCTCTTTGATTGCGTTGTAGTCACAACAGTCTAATTGGTTTTCTTCATATGGACATTGCAGGTGTTCAACACACTATTTCAAGTGGCAAAACATATATGATTCTCATGTTGTTAAAGGGTTAGGATGCATCAATTACCTTTGTCTTACTTCAATCAATATATGTATGTTTTTCTCCAGTGCTTCCTATCCATTTATTAAGTATATACCCTTCAGGTGATTAGGTTGCATAAAATTTTCTGTTGCCTGACTACATAATTGGATGTTCTAATATACCCCTCCTATTTTGCACCATATTTTCTGGACAACGCCAAAGGTGACCATCAAACTCAAGGCCCGACTGTTCAGTTGCGATTTCACCAAAACGCCAAGGCCATACTCATCCTTTCCTACAATTTGAATTGTATTATCTTTCAGAAAAAAATCTGTAACTTTATAGGCAACTGGGAACATATATGTATAACTCAAGATGGTCTTGATTAAGTAGCACATGTAATCATATATTCATGAAGTAGGTATTATGAAATGATTTTTCCTCCAGTTGCGGTTGATGTTCTATAATTTGTACTTTATACATTTTAGAAGTGATGCTTAAATTTTCGCAGCAACGCGCAGGGTATCCACTAGTTATCATGGTGTGTGAACCAATCAACCAGTTGCAAGCATAGTAGCAGTCTAGCAGATGCCAAATAGTGTGACTGTTAAAAAATGCATTACCTCATGTTTCCTTAAAAAGGTGAAGCAAGAACCAGATTCGCCTGCTCGGTGGATATACGTTTTCACATACGGTGGCATATCATAGTTGATAACATATTTTAAACCATCGATATGTATTCCTAGAGGAAAATGCACTCTATCTTCGCCAGTCTTGGAAAGCATTTACCTTTAAACCCTCGCTCGACACCCCTAATGCCATAGCATAGAAAAACAGACTTCTCAACTAAAGTATAAAGCGGTAAAGTGGGCAAGAATAATATGAGCAATTAATCTGGTAGAGTAAGGCTTACGATCTTCTAATGGTAGTGAATGGATGTATTAGAGTTTTTCCAGCAGTGTCAAGCCAGAGATGATCTTGATTAGTGGAGCGGGTAAACTGGATAACTGTTGGCAACCAGGACTGATATGCCTCTCTTAACATCCTGTCCGTCTCATCAACAACCTGAAATCCAATGTTCCAAACTAAGTGTGAGGCATTAATAAGATGCGAAAAATAATCAAAATCGTCATATGCCACAGCCTAGATAAACAAATTATACAAACTGATGGGCCTATCAACACAACAATACTGAAAACCACAGAAGCAACATATGCTAAATTATGTTGTAAGCAGCAACTAGTGGCAACACGTGTATGACTTCGAAATATATCCATAGCAAGGATCTAAACAAGAAGTGAATCTGGAAAACAATTGGTCAGCTCTAAATGCACCAGAATAATCACATATTACTGCTATTGGATACAGGCCAGCTAAAGTAAATCATATGCGCGTTGGTCAAAACCCATTGCCAGAATAACCTAAGTTAAAAAAATATCATTTGTTTCTTCTTAAAAAATGGACATGGTACTATGCACACACAAACAATACTACACTCAATCATTCCACAGAACATTATAGTGCTAACAGTACATATCGTATCACATCTGAACTCTAAGGTGTCAAGGTGGGATTCCAGTGGGATTTCACTTATAGTGTATTTTGCCTTTTCTAGTTCAAATTTTAGTGTCAAATTATACATTAGAAAAAACAAAATGTACTACAAGAGGGATTTAGGTGGGATCCCACTTGGCACCCTACTGAACTCAGCTGTTCATTGTACGAAGAAACACTGTGCAAAGAGGACGTATAAATTGTTGATGTTAAACTTACCAGGTACTGAAGATGCTCCAGACTAAAACCTTTTGTCATGTTAATATGATCCATCAATCTTCCAGGAGTAGCAACCAATATATCAACATGAGTCTGTGGTTCCATTTCCACAAATTCTTCATCAAGAGTTGGGTAAAGCCCTTGTTTGGACTTCCTGATAAGAAGTGAGATTTCATCCGCTATGGAAGATTGACCAACTGCTGAAGCTACTGGCAATCCCACCGCAGGAGCAATAGCATCAAAAACCTCTTTAACCTAGAACGGGATAAACAAACAGAGGACGATTTAGTTTGTTAATATGAAATGGATAAACTGCTGACGTAGCTGCTAACAAAATGGGCAATCAGAGATAAGTTTCTAGACCGCTAAGCTAATGCAGGAGCTTGCATAACAGGGAGTATACTATAGTAGGGTGGTACCTGGCGTCGAGACGGGGGAGGCTCGTGACGGGGCAGCCGGAGAAGGAGTCGATGTCGACAGTGTACCGCATCCACGGCAGGTGCGGCGCGCGGTCCGAGGGCACTTGATCCTCCTGCACCTTGCTATTCATGTCGACCATTACGCGCGGAACCGGACAGCCAGGGAGGAGCCAGAGCCGGAGCCTGCGCCAGCGAGGAGGAGCAGCGTTGGGGCCGAGCAGGGGCAGGGCGGCGCGTAGCAACTAGTGGCGGCGGGGCATGGTGGAGCAGCAGCAGGGCAGGGGGGTCGGGGGGAAGGTGAAGGCAAAGCAGCGAGCGGGTGCGGTTGTGGGCGCCACGGCTACGGCTGCCGTGCGCTGTGACGTGGAAGAGCGGGCGGCGCGGGCACTTGGTAGTGGCGGCGAGCTACGGCCGGTAGAGGACGGTGCGGCAGCATGCCAGCATAGTCGGGATCATTGGGGGAGGTGCTATACACCACCCTGGTCGGTGTGGACCAGGCACCGCTGTTGGGCCGGCCCAGTGACATTTGTTTTCGTTTTTTTTCTTCTGTTTTTCTCCTTTTCTGCTGTTTCATTTCTTTTTTTAATTTTTTTTAAATGCCAATGTGAAATTTTTTCCGAAAAACAAAAAATTTCACAATTTGTATATTTTCGAAAAATTGAAAGCATTATTTTCTAGTTTTTTATTTTTTTATATGAATTTTTTTTGGATTTGAACAATTTTCGATGTGAACAAATTTTAAATTGAACAAATTTTACATTTGAACATTTTATAAATTTGAAAAAAAATTACATTTGAACATTTTAAAATTTTAAACAAATTTTGAATTTAAACAAATTTCATATTTGAACGGTTTTTAAATTTGAACGGTTTTTAGATTTGAACGGTTTTCAAATTTGAATATTTTTAAACTTTTTCAATTTGAACAATTTTTAAAAATTAAAGTTTTCGAATCTAAAAAAATATAAACAAAACCGAAAACAGAAAAAAGAAAAGAAAACAGAAAACAGAAAAAGAAACCAGAAAAGAAAAAAAAAAGCAAAAAACAAACTGCACAGGATGGGCCTGGCCCATACCCGACCAAGGGTGTGCGGTGGCCGGTAGCCGGTAGCCACCGACCTGGTCGGTGTATAGGTTTTGCCATCATTGGCGCCGGTTAGTGGTTTGACCGGGCCTGGTGGGCTGTTCAGGGGGCACTGGGCTACACATATCTACTTCGAGTCATTCCTGCTGGATTCATTTCCCATTCATTTGCTTTGGAATTACTTGACTACTGACAGGCAATCTGAAGCAATCAGAATTCTACTAGCCTGAAGATCAGCCGCTAGCGACATTGCCTCCGCACATGCCATAGCTTCCAGCGTGACCAAGCAAGGTATAGCATTGACCTTGATGGAGGAACAGCCCAACAACCTCCCCCGTGTCATCTCGGCAGACCGCACTAAAAGCACCACCAGAGCATTGTGCCTTACCCACCACCCCATCAACGTTTTATCTTTAGAGCATCTCCAGCAGAAATGCGTCTAAGCCCTGCTCTAGCGGGACGACGGAAAATGACCAGGCCGTTCGCGGAGACGCAAACCTGGCCGAAATATGCGCCAGCTTGGACGCGACCAGAACGAGCTGGTCGCCGGTGCAGTCGAAGCGGCCGGGGACGGGGGCGTCGCCGTCCACGATGTCATGGATGACGGCGTCCGCTGTTGGGGCCGCCGGAGGGGCCGCCATCGCCGCCCGCGCCTCCGCGAGCTCGGCCATGGCGTCGGCGAGCTCGGCCATGGCGTTCGCGATCTCCGTCCTGGTCGCCGCGAGGCGCTTTCGCGCCGCCTCTCGCCACCGCCTCCGCCGCGCCAGTCTGCCCGGCTCAACGCCGCGACGACTACCTCCTCCTCCTCCTCGGTGGAGGTCATCTGAACAACGTGCTCCCAACTAAGGTTCTGCCCGCCATGGATGGATGGTAGGGTTTAGCTTGAGGTGTGCCCGTCGCCCCCGCAGGTGTCCACCATATAGCCACGGCGGGTCGTTTCCCGAGCGCGAACGCCGGCGAAACTTGCCAATGTATTGGGCACGCGCGAGAACGATCGTCGTCGCGCGGAACGACCGCGGCGGCAGCCCTCGACGGGAAGTAAAACGCCATTAGCGAGCTTGATGCTGTCCCCGCTAAAAAATGCGTCCTCACCGCTGGAGGTACCCCCGATGCAAACGGTCGCCCTGGGCCACATGGCGTCCGCGGGCTGACGCAAACGGACATTTCGGACGTCCGAAATGCGTCGGCCCGCTGGAGATGCCCTTAGTACTCCGGTCGATGGAGGAGACCACTTTACTGTTACTTCATGTGCCGCTCCTCTCGGCATGTCCTTCCTCCTACCCAGGTAATCCAGCTCATCCAGATAGCGAGTGATGGAAGCATGGGTCGACAACGGCGACTGAAACTCATGTTCGTGGATAACTTTCCGCCTTGTCCACCAGATGGCCCACAGACCAAAACCTCGATGAACTTCCCCTGACTCAAAGTGTTGCTTAGCGCAAACAACCACTGACAAGGCGGCTCCTCGGAAATGCCCACCATGAGGGGCTTCGGATTGACGAAAGGCGACGATGGAGATTCCGGGAGCGAGAGTAGGCACGACGTACCCAGATTCACGTCCCCGCGGTAGAGGATCGCTACGTCCTGCTAGCAATTCACTATATGATAATATGTGTACAGGGGCCGCCGTGGACGGAGTTGTATCTAGTCTAGTTCTAATCTGCGAGTTGCGATGTCTAGCGTACCGCGTGTATGTTTTTCTAATCTGTCTGAATATGATTTAAGAGGTGCCCCTGCCTGGCTTTATATATGCAACCAGGCTAGGGTTTAGAAGAGTCCTAGTCGACTACGAATTGGAGTCTTCTTTCTTGTAATCCAATTCGATATTACATGTGGATCCATCTTGTTGAGTCCTTGTGCCGGTCCATCTTCATAATCTGCAACAAGTATAGCAATGTCGGGTACCCGAGGGGTAATGCCCACATCAGTAGCCCCCGAGTGTCTGGCCGAAGTGAAGCTTCGGGCAGAGACTAAAGTCGTCATCATCCGACTGTCTTGATCATCCGAAGAATGTTGAATTTTGTGCTTGATGTAGAGTCGAAGTTATTTTTTATCGGGTGCGCGAACAACGCTCTCGATGGGAGTAGCCCCTGAGTCTATGGGCAGGTGTTTTCAACCATGCGTAGACTTAAGTTGTACTACTTGAGGAATTTAACGTTGATGTCGATATTTTTGGGTCCTTTCCATTATATGATGCTTTCAAATATATCAGGTATTCAAAAGAAGTATAAACTTGAGAAAAGCCAAGAAGTTTGAATATACATAAGGGATGGAGTAACGAGCCCATTTTCACTCGATGGATCAAGAATGGCTAACTGCCGTAGTAAAACATCGTTACCCTACACAGATTCGACTCTCCGGACTCGAACCTGGATTGCTAGAACCTTCGGGTCCATTCTTTTTATTGATGAGGCCTTCATCTTTTTATCAGGTGTGTGGCCAGCGCTCCCGATGGGAGTAGCCCCTGAGTCAGTGGATGACTATGAAGTAGTCATGTATAGGGTGTAATTTTCCGAGTCGAATATCGTAGATTTCTTTGAGTTTCGAGAATATTTGGATGCTTTTGATGATGTCAATGATTTTGATAATGTCACAGAGGAGTCGATGATTTTGATGATGTCACGGAGGAGTTGATGATTTTGATGATACCACGGAAGAATCGATGATTTTAATGATGTCACGGAGGAGTTGATGATTTGGATGACGTCGCCAACGACGTGGCTGACGGGACGTGGAGTAGTGAGCCGATGTAATTATTGCTGAGCTGACTCTTTGCGTTGAAGATTTATCGATGACGATGCCCGTGAGAACGAGCGAGGAGCCGTTTTGTTTGTATGTATATCGTCGGCGGCAGCACGCGAACGTAGGGTGTGCTGCAGGCCCGACGGACTCATGGAGCCGTGTATTTATGTAAATTGTCGGCTGAGTGTTGGAGATATGCCCAAGAGGCAATAATAAAATGGTTATTATAATATATCTTTGTGTTTATGATAAATGTTTACATACCATGCTATAATTGTATTAACCGAAACATTGATACATGTGTGTTATGTAAACAACAAGGAGTCCCTAGTAAGCCTCTTGTATAACTAGCTTGTTGATTAATAGATGATCATGGTTTCGTGATCATGAACATTGGATGTTATTAATGACAAGGTTATATCATTATGTGAATGATGTAATGGACACACCCAATTAAGCGTAGCATGAGATCACGTCATTAATTTCATTTGCTATAAGCTTTCGATACATAGTTACCAAGTCCTTTCGACCATGAGATCATGTAAATCACTTATGCCAAGGGTACTTTGATTACATCAAACGCCACTGCGTAAATGGGTGGTTATAAAGGTGGGATTAGGTATTCGGAAAGTATGAGTTGAGGCATATGGATCAACAGTGGGATTTGTCCATCCCGATGACGGATGGATATACTGGCCCTCTCGGTGGAATGTCGTCTAATTAGCTTGCAATCATATGAATGGTTCATAAGAGATGACATATCACGGTACGAGTAAAGAGTACTTGTCAGAGACAAGGTTGAACGAGGTATAGATATACCGATGATCAAACCCCGGACAAGTAAAATATCGCTTGACAAAGGGAATCGGTATCGTATGTAAATGGTTCAATCGATCACTAAGTCATCGTTGAATATGTGGGAGCTATTATGGATCTCCAGGTCCCGCTATTAGTTATTGATCGGAGAGGAGTCTCGATCATGTCCGCATAGTTCTCGAACCGTAGGGTGACACACTTAAGGTTTGATGTCATTTTAAGTAGATATGGAATATGGAATGGAGTCGAATGTTGTTCGGAGTCTCGGATGGGATCCGAGACATCACGAGGAGGTTCGGAATGGTCCGGAGAATAAGATTCATATATGGGAAGTCATTTTCTAAAAAAGTCCGGTGTTTTGACCGGAGCTTCTAGAAGGTTCTAGAAGGACCGGAATAGTCCGGAATATTATGGAAGGTTCCGGAAGTGTCCGGGACGACCCGGGATGTCTAAGGAAGTCCGGAGGGTTCCATAATAGGTGCAACCATGTTGCCTTAAGGGAAAAGGAGTCTTTCCTTAATGCAATTTCGGAATTGGCAAAAGAGTCCGAGTAGGACTAGGTTTTCGGAACCGGAAACCTATCGGAACTCAGTCAAACTTGGGGGCAGGTTTTTGGACGACCCAAGGGGCTTGGCCACCTATTTAAAGAGGCCAAGGGGCACCCCAAGGGCACCACAAGTCGCAACCCTAGCTCCCCAAGTCGCAGCACCACCCTGCGCCCAAACCCTAGCTATTCCCTCCTCCTTCTTCCCCGCAGCGCTTGCGGCGAAGCCCTACCGGAGATCTCCACCACCACCGTCACCACGTCGTGCTGGCGGGATTTCGAGGAGGATCTACTACATCCGCTGCCCGCTGGAACGGGGAGGAGGACGTCGTCTTCATCAACACCGTACGTGTGACCGAGTACGGAGGTGCGCCCGATTGTGGCACCGTCAAGTTCTTCTACGCGCTTGCAAGCGTTCAAGATCTTCTACGCGCTTTGCAAGCGGCAAGTGATCGACTACATCCACCACGAGATCTAATCTCGTTAGGCTTTGGAAATCTTCGAGGGTTAGTCTCATAATCTTCTCGTTGCTACCATCTACTAGATTAGATCTTGACTTGTGTTTTCGTTCTTGCGGTAGGAAATTTTTTGTTTTCTATGCTATGAATCCCTACAGTGGTATCAGAGCCGTGTCTATGCATAGATTGGTTGCACGAGTAGAACACAATGGTTTTGTGGGCGTTGATGCTTTTGTTGTCTTTAGTTCGAATACTTTGCATCTTGCGGCATAATGGGATGAAGCGGCCCGGGCTAACTTTACATGACCGCGTTCATGAGACTTGCTCCACGTTCGACATGCAACTTGTATTGCATAAGTGGCTTTGCGGTGTCTGTCTCTCCCACTATAGTGAAGATCCAATTTACTCTTCCTATTGACAACACTAGTATCACCGTTGTGGTTCATGTTCGTAGGTAGATTAGATCTTACTCGAAAACCCTAAACCACGTAAAATATGCAAACCAAATTAGAGGCGTCTAACTTGTTTTTGCAGGGTTTGGTGATGTGATATGGCCATGATGTGATGATGAATATGTATGAGATGATCATTATTGTATTGTGGCAACCGGCAGGAGCCTTATGGTTGTCTTTATATTTCATGTTGTAGTATTGTTTCAAAGTAGTTGTAATAGTTGATACACACGGTGAACAACCATGAAGACGGCGCCATGGACCTTGACGCTACACCGACGATGATGGAGATCATGCCCGTTGATGATGGAGATCATGTCCGTGCTTTGGAGATGAAGATCAAAGGCGAAAATGTAGGATAACGTAGCATAGAAAACAAAAATTTTCCTACGGCGAACACGCAATCCAAGCCAAGATGCAATCTAGAAGACGGTAGCAACGAGGGGATTGTCGAGACTCACCCTTGAAGAGATTCCAAAGCCTACAAGAGGAGGCTCTTGTTGCTGCGGTAGACGTTCACTTGCCGCTTGCAAAAGCGCGTAGAAGATCTTGATCACGATCGGTTCCGGCGCCACGAACGGGCAGCACCTCCGTACTCGGTCACACGTTCGGTTGTTGATGAAGACGACGTCCACCTCCCCGCTCCAGCGGGCAGCGGAAGTAGTAGCTCCTCTTGAATCCGACAGCACGACGGCGTGGTGTCTGGGTAGAAGTCCGGCGGAGCTTCGCTAAGCTATGCGGGCAATATGAAGTGGAGGAGCAAAGCTAGGGTTTGGGAGGGGTGGCCGGCCACTCTATGGGGGCGGCCAGCTTGTGGTCTTGGGGTGGCCGGCCCCCTCCCTTGGCCCTTGTTTATATAGGTGGATCCCAAGTGTTGGTGTCCAAGTCTTCGAATAAGACCCGAAACCAAAACCTTCCATATGGTGGGAAACTTTCCCTCCCACTAGAGGTGGGAATTCCACCTTCCATGGGGGGGGGCCCCCTAAGGGGAGTCCACTTGGGACTCCTCCCCCACTAGGGTTGGCCGGCCATGGAGGTGGAGTCCCATGTGGACTCCACCTTCCTTGGTGGTTTCTTCCGGACTTTTCTAGAACCTTCTAGAACCTTCCATAGAACCTTCCGCATCATTTTATTCACATAAAATGACATCCTATATATGAATCTTATTCTCCGGACATTCCGAACTCTCGTGATGTCCAATCCCATCCGGACTCCGAACAGATATTCCAACTTCATTCCATATTCAAGTACTACCATTTCAACATCAAACTTTAAGTGTGTCACCCTACGGTTCGTGAACTATGCGGACATGGTTGAGTACTCACTCCGACCAATAACCAATAGCGGGATCTGGAGATCCATAATGGCTCCCACATATTCAACGATGACTTTAGTGATCGAATGAACCATACACATACGATACCAATTCCCTTTGTCACGCGATATTTTACTTGTCCGAGGTTCGATCATCGGTATCACACTATACCTTGTTCAACCTCGTCTCCTGACAAGTACTCTTTACTCGTACCGTGGTATGTGGTCTCTTATGAACTTATTCATATGCTTGCAAGACATTAGACGACATTCCACCGAGAGGGCCCAGAGTATATCTATCCGTCATCGGATGGACAAATCCCACTGTTGATCCATATGCCTCAACTCATACTTTCCGGATACTTAATCCCACCTTTATAACCACCCATTTACGCAGTGGTGTTTGATGTAATCAAAGTACCTTTCCGGTATAAGTGATTTACATGATCTCATGGTCATAAGGACTAGGTAACTATGTATTGAAAGCTTATAGCAAATAACTTAATGACGTGATCTTATGCTACGCTTAATTGGGTGTGTCCATTATATCATTCATACAATGATATAACCTTGTTATTAATAACATCCAATGTTCATGATTATGAAACTAATCATCCATTAATCAACAAGCTAGTTAAGAGGCTTACTAGGGACTCTTTGTTTGTTTACATATCACACATGTATCAATGTTTCAGTTAATACAATTATAGCATGGTATATAAACTTTTATCATAAACATAAAGATATATAATAACCACTTTTATTATTGCCTCTTGGGCATATCTCCAACAGTCTCCCACTTGCACTAGAGTCAATAATCTAGATTACATTGTAATATACCTAACACCCATGGCATTCTGGTGTTGGTCATGCTTTGCCCTAGGGAGAGCTTTAGTCAACGGATCTGCTACATTCAGATCAGTGTGTACTTTGCAAATCTTTACTTCTCCATCTTCGATGTACTCGCGAATCGAGTGGTAACGCAGCTTGATATGCTTCAGCCTCTTGTGTGACCTTGGCTCTTGTGCATTGGCGATGGCACCCATGTTATCACAGTAGATGACAAATGGGTCCAATGCACTAGGAACCACACCGAGCTCTACAATGAACCTCTTCATCCATACCGCTTCTGATGAAGCCTCTGAAGCCGCTATTCTGTTGAGGATTTCGCCACCGTGCACTGCTTTGAGCTTGCCCAGCTTACTGCAGCACCATTCAATATAAACACGTACCCAGATTGTGACTTAGAGTCATCAGGATCAGTGTTCCAACTTGCATCGGTGTAACTTGTTACAACGAGCTCTTGGTCACCTCCATAACAAAGAAACATATCCTTAGTTCTTTTCAAGTACTTCAGGATATTCTTGACCGCTGTCCAGTGTTCCATTCCTGGATCACTTTGATATCTTCTAGTTAAACTAACAGCATGTGCTATATCCGGTCTTGTACATAGCATGGCATACATGATAGAGCCTACTGCCGAGGCATAGGGGATCCTCTCTCTCTTTCTTCTGCCGTAGCCGGTCCTTGAGTCTTACTCAAGACCTTGCCTGGTAACATAGGTAAGAATCCTTTCTTACTTTCGTCCATTCTAAACTTCTTTAGAATCTTGTCCAGGTATGTACTCTGTGATAGCCCTATTAGACGTCTTGATCTATCTCTATAAATCTTGATGCCTAATATGTATGATGCTTCACCAAGGTCTTTCATTGAAAAACTATTATTCAAATAACCCTTTACACTGCTTAATAGTTCTATATCATTCCCAATCAATAGTATGTCATCTACATATAATATTAGGAATGCTACAGAGCTCCCACTCACTTTCTTGTAAATACAGGCCTCTCCATGACACTGTATAAACCCGAAGTCTTTGATCACCTTATCAAAGCGTCGGTTCCAACTTCTCGATGCTTGCTTCAGTCCATAGATTGAACGCTGAAGTTTGCATACTTTGTCGGCATTTTTAGGATCGACAAAACCTTTGGGTTGTACCATATACAACTCTTCCTCAATGTCTCCATTAAGGAACGCCGTTTTGACATCCATCTGCCAAATCTCATAATCGAAAAATGCAGCTATTGCTAACAAAATCCTCACAGATTTTAGCTTCGCTACAGGTGAGAAAGTCTCATCGTAGTCAACACCTTGAATTTGTCGGAAACCCTTGCGACAAGTCGAGCTTTATAGACAGTAATATTACCATCAGCATCTGTTTTTCTTTTGAAGACCCATTTATTCTCGACAGCCTTGCGGCTATCAGGTAAGTCTACCAAAGTCCATACTTTGTTATCATACATGGATCCCATTTCGGATTTCATGGCTTCTTGCCATTTGTTGGAATCTGGGCTCATCATCGCTTCTTCATACGTCGCAGGGTCCTCATCATTGTTATCCACAATCATGACATTTAGACAAGGATCATACCAATCTGGAGTGGCACGATCCCTTGTCGATCTGCGAGGTTCAGTAGCTGTCTCATTTGAAGTTTCATGATCATTATCATTAGCTCCCTCTGTTGCCGGTGTAGGTGGTACAGGAACATTTTCCGGTACTGCGCTACTCTGATCAACGAGTAGAGATTCTTCAATCTCATCGAGTTCTACTTTTCTTCCAGTCACTTCTTTAGTGAGAAATTCTTTCTCAAGAAAGGTTCCGTTCTTAGCAACAAAGATCTTGCCTTCGGATCTGTGATAGAAAGTGTACCCTATAGTTTCCTTAGGTATCCTATGAAGACGCATTTCTCCGCTTTGGGTTCTAGCTTGTCCGGTTGTAACTTTTTTACATAGGCTTCGCAACCCCAAACTTTTAGGAACGACAGCTTAGGTTTCTTATTAAACCATAATTCATACGGCGTCGTTTCAACGGATTTTGATGGTGCTCTATTTAAAGTGAATGCGGCTGTCTCTAATGCATAACTCCAAAATGATAACGGCAAATCAGTAAGAGACATCATAGAACGAACCATATCTAAGAGAGTTCGATTACGACGTTCGGACACACCGTTTCGTTGTGGTGTTCCCGGCGGTGTCAATTGTGAAAGTATTCCGCATTTCTTTAAATGCATGCTAAACTCATAACTCAGATATTCACCTCCGCGATCAGATCGTAGAAATTTAATCTTCTTGTTACGTTGATTTTCTACTTCACTTTGGAATTCCTTAAACTTCTCGAAAGTTTCGGATTTATGTTTCATTAAATAGATATACCCATATCTACTCAAATCATCTGTGAAGGTTAGAACATAACGATAACCACCGCGCGATGCTACACTCATTGGTCCACATACATCTGTGTGTATGATTTCCAATAAGTCAGTAGCTCGCTCCATCATACCCGAGAATGGAGTCTTAGTCATTTTTCCCATCAGACATGCTTCGCATCTATCAAGTGACTCAAAGTCAAGTGATTCAAGTAATCCATCAGTATGGAGTTTCTTCATGCGTTTCACTCCAATATGACCAAGACGACAGTGCCACATATAAGTAGAATTATCATTCAATTTAATTCGCTTAGCATCAATGTTATGTATATGCGTATTACTACTATCGAGATCTAACAGAAATAAGCCATTCTTTTGTGGTGCTCGACCATAAAAGATATTATTCATAAAAATAGAACAACCATTATTCTCAGACTTGAATGAATAACCGTCTTGCATTAAACAAGATCCAGATATAATGTTCATGCTCAACGCGGGTACATAATAACAATTATTTAGGCTTAAAACTAATCCCGAAGGTAGATGTAGAGGAAGTGTCCCGACTGCGATCACATTGACCTTGGATCCGTTTCCAACGCGCATCGTCACTTCATCTTTCAGCAGTTGTCGTTTATTCTTTAGTTCCTGTTTCGAGTTACAAATATGAGCAACCGAACCAGTATCAAATACCCAGGTACTAGAACGAGAACTAGTGAGATAAACATCTATAACATGTATATCAGATATACCTTCTTTCTTCTTCTTGACAAGGCCGCTCTTCAGATCTGCCAAATACTTGGAGCAATTACGCTTCCAGTGTCCCTTCTCCTTGCAGTAATAGCACTCAGCATCGGGCTTAGGGCCGACTTAGGTTTCACAGCGTGGCAGCTTTCTTGCCACTCTTCTTGTTCTTGCCTTTAGACTTGCCCTGTTTCTTGAAGCTGGTGGTCTTGTTGACCATCAACACTTGGTGCTCTTTCTTGATCTCAATCTCAGCAGCTTTTAGCATGCCAAAGAGTTCAGAAAACTCCTTGTTCATGTTCTGCATATTGTAGTTCATCACAAAGTTCTTGTAACTTGGTGGCAGTGATTGAAGGACACGATTAATCCCCAGTCTGTTAGGAATCACTATTCCCAAGTCACTGAGTTTCTTCGCATGCCCGGTCATAACGAGCATGTGCTCACCGATGGAGCTGCCTTCTTCCATCATACAGCTGAAAAAGTGTTTCGATGCTTCATAGCATTCCACGGCCGCATGAGTCTCAAAAATAGTCTTCAACTCTTTTATCAACTCATGAGGATCGTGGTGCTCAAAACGTTTTTGAAGATCGGATTCCAGACTGCATAAGATGGCACACTGAACTTGAGAGTACCGAGTTTTCCGAGTCATGTAAACATTCTTTACTTCATCGGTTTCGGTTTCTGCAGGAGGGTCACCTAGCGGTGCATCAAGCACATATTGCAGATTTCCGCCATTGAGGAATATCCTCACATGACGGAACCAGTCGGTGAAGTTGCTACCGTTGCTCTTAAGCTTTTCTTTCTCTAGGAACTGGTTAAAATTGATTGAGGACGCCATATCTACAACATATTTGCAATAGTTTAGACTAAGTTTATGACAAATTGAGTTCAAATTTTAATTCTACATAATTAAAAATCTAGGTGAACTCCCACTCAAAACAATATCCCTCGCATTGTCTTAGTGATCACACGAACCAAATCCATCACACCTATGCCCGATCATCACGAGACAAGATGTAATTTCAATGGCGAACACTCAAAATGTTCATCATATCAATCATATGATTCATGCTCTACCTTTCGGTATCACGTGTTCCGAGACCATGTCTTTACATGCTAGGCCGTCAAGGCCACCTTAGTATCCGCATGTACAAACTGTCTTGCACCCGTCATATGTACTTATCGAATCTATCACACCCGATCATCACGAGATGCTTCGAAACGATAAGACTTGATAACGGTGCTACTAAGGATGAACACTTTATTATCTTGAGATTTTAGTGAGAGGGATCATCTTATAATGCTACCGTCGCGATCTAAGCAAAATAAGATGCATAAAATGATTAACATCACATGCAATTCATATGTGATATGATATGGCCCTTTTGTCTTTGCGCCTTTGATCTTCATCTCCAAAGCACGGACATGATCTCCATCATCAACGGCATGATCTCCATCATCGTCGGCGAAGCACCAAGGTCAATGGCGCCGTCTTCATGATCGTCCTCCATGTAGCAACTATTACAACTACTTTGAAATACTACTCAACATGAAATTTAAAGACAACCATAAGGCTCCTGCCGGTTGCCACAATACAATAATGATCATCTCATACATATTCATCATCACATTATGGCCATATCACATCACCAAACCCTGCAAAAACAAGTTAGACGTTCTCTAATTTGGTTTGCATATTTTACGTGGTTTAGGGTTTTCGAGCAAGATCCAATCTACCTACGAACATGAACCACAACGGTGATACTAGTGTTGTCAATAGAAGAGTAAATTGAATCTTCACTATAGTAGGAGAGACAGACACCCGCAAAGCACTTATGCAATACAAGTTGCATGTCAAGCGTGGAGCAAATCTCATGAACGCGGTCATGTAAAGTTAGCCCGAGCCGCTTCATCCCACTATGCCATAAAGATGCAAAGTACTCAACTAAAGATAACAAGAGCATCAACGCCCACAAACCATTGTGTTCTACTCGTGCAACCATCTATGCATAGACACGGCTCTGATACCACTGTAGGATAACGTAGCATAGAAAACAAAAATTTCCTACGGCGAACACGCAATCCAAGCCAAGATGCAATCTAGAAGACGGTAGCAACGAGGGGATTGTCGAGACTCACCCTTGAAGAGATTCCAAAGCCTACAAGAGGAGGCTCTTGTTGCTGCGGTAGACGTTCACTTGCCGCTTGCAAAAGCGCGTAGAAGATCTTGATCACGATCGGTTCCGGCGCCACGAACGGGCAGCACCTCCGTACTCGGTCACACGTTCGGTTGTTGATGAAGACGACGTCCACCTCCCCGTCCAGCGGGCAGCGGAAGTAGTAGCTCCTCTTGAATCCGACAGCACGACGGCGTGGTGTCGGTGGCGGTGTAGAAGTCCGCCGGAGCTTCGCTAAGCTATGCGGGCAATATGAAGTGGAGGAGCAAAGCTAGGGTTTGGGAGGGGGTGGCCGGCCACTCTATGGGGGGCGGCCAGCTTGTGGTCTTGGGGTGGCCGGCCCCCTCCCTTGGCCCTTGTTTATATAGGTGGATCCCAAGTGTTGGTGTCCAAGTCTTCGAATAAGACCCGAAACCAAAACCTTCCATATGGTGGGAAACTTTCCCCCCCTAGAGGTGGGAATTCCACCTTCCATGGGGGGGCCGGCCCCCCTGAAGGGAGTCCACTTGGGACTCCTCCCCCACTAGGGTTGGCCGGCCATGGAGGTGGAGTCCCATGTGGACTCCACCTTCCTTGGTGGTTTCTTCCGGACTTTTCTAGAACCTTCTAGAACCTTCCATAGAACCTTCCGCATCATTTTATTCACATAAAATGACATCCTATATATGAATCTTATTCTCCGGACCATTCCGGAACTCGTGATGTCCGGGATCCCATCCGGGACTCCGAACAAATATTCCAACTTCATTCCATATTCAAGTACTACCATTTCAACATCCAACTTTAAGTGTGTCACCCTACGGTTCGTGAACTATGCGGACATGGTTGAGTACTCACTCCGACCAATAACCAATAGCGGGATCTGGAGATCCATAATGGCTCCCACATATTCAACGATGACTTTAGTGATCGAATGAACCATACACATACGATACCAATTCCCTTTGTCACGCGATATTTTACTTGTCCGAGGTTCGATCATCGGTATCACACTATACCTTGTTCAACCTCGTCTCCTGACAAGTACTCTTTACTCGTACTGTGGTATGTGGTCTCTTATGAACTTATTCATATGCTTGCAAGACATTAGACGACATTCCACCGAGAGGGCCCAGAGTATATCTATCCGTCATCGGGATGGACAAATCCCACTGATCCATATGCCTCAACTCATACTTTCCGATACTTAATCCCACCTTTATAACCACCCATTTACGCAGTGGTGTTTGATGTAATCAAAGTACCTTTCCGGTATAAGTGATTTACATGATCTCATGGTCATAAGGACTAGGTAACTATGTATTGAAAGCTTATAGCAAATAACTTAATGACGTGATCTTATGCTACGCTTAATTGGGTGTGTCCATTATATCATTCATACAATGATATAACCTTGTTATTAATAACATCCAATGTTCATGATTATGAAACTAATCATCCATTAATCAACAAGCTAGTTAAGAGGCTTACTAGGGACTCTTTGTTTGTTACATATCACACATGTATCAATGTTTCAGTTAATACAATTATAGCATGGTATATAAACTTTTATCATAAACATAAAGATATATAATAACCACTTTTATTATTGCCTCTTGGGCATATCTCCAACAGAAAAGACTAAAGGGCCATATCATATCACATATGAATTGCATGTGATGTTAATCCTTTATGCATCTTATTTTGCTTAGATCGCGACGGTAGCATTATAAGATGATCCCTCACATTAATATCAAGATAATAAAGTGTTCTCCCCTCGTATGCACCGTTGCTACAGTTCGTCGTTTCAAGCATCTCGTGATGATCGGATGTGATAGACTCTACGTTCACATACAACGGGTGTAAGCCATGTTTGCACACGCGGAATACTTGGGTTTGCTTGACGAGCCTAGCATGTACAGACATGGCCTCGGGACAATGGAAACCGAAAGGTTGAACACGAGTCATATGGATGATATGATCAACATGTTGATGTTCACCATTGAAGCTACATCATCTCACGTGATGATCGGTTTTGGTGTAGTGGATGTGGATCGTGTGCCACTTAACAACTATGAGGGATGTTGTATTAAGTGGGAGTTCATTAGTAATTAGATTAAAACTTGAACTAATTATCATGAACATAGTCTGAATAGTATTTTGAATTAAATTTGTAGAATTGGCATCCGTTTTCTACCATGCATTAGTCTTGTAATTGAGATTGAAATACTGTTAAATCTGACTAATAACTTTACGGGTTGGTACCGTATTGTTAAAGAATCAAGAAATGTTTAAGTCCTATTGCAAACTTTTAGTAAACCTCACATTGTTGATTCAAAGAACAATGGTTTCAATTAGTACCTAAAAACATCTTGTCTCCATGAAACTTGAAGTTCAAATCCGTTTGAAATTAAAGTAAGGAGCTGGAAATTTTGTTTTCAGAAATAAGCGAGGTATAAGATATATGTGGTATCTAAGACCTTATTTCAAAGGTGATAGAATATAATTTGGTGAGAGTACATAAACTCATAAGTTTTATGGGAATGTACGAAGGTTGAAGACGCCAGGCATCTCAATCCTCCAACTATTGGGGCACTAACGATATTCGCATATTCATGAAGTGATCGTCCTTAGTATGCACTTGTTAAGACTCGCCGTTTCAAGCATCTCGATGATCGGTGTTATAGATTCCACGAGTGCATACAACGGTGCAAGCGATTTGCACATGCGAATATCGAGGTTAAACTTTACGAGCCTAGCATGTACAGACATGGTCTCTAAAGTCGTCATAATATAATGAATAAAATATGAGTGAAATTGTTCATCATATTACAAAGTTACTAATAGTGAAACGGAACACTTGTCATATGATGGTCAACTTCAAAGTAAGAACCTCAAGGTTATTGGTATTTGACCAACAAACCTAGAAGTTATTGATGTTGAAGAGTTTTTCTGAGAATGAGGAAAACTAAAAGAGAAACTACAAAAGATATTTTGGCAGAAAGAAAGAAAAGACTAGAATGATATACATGTTATGGATGTATTCCTTGTTTGGTCACATAATGAAATTCTTGGGTATTTGTACCAGATTGGTTGGTATGAGATGTCATACAATACAACGCAATACAAGAATACGATGGCCTAAGTGACTGATAAGGAATATGGTAATAATGCACGTCTGGAACATAATAAAGTGTTATTATGTTTGTCGTTGGCATTCTACCTAACCCTTAGAATTTATAATAAAGATCTTAATAATTGTTATTTTGCTCTGGTCAAATGAAAACAATGAGTTGTTCAAATTATGACATTACTCCATGTACGATGGATAAGTTATTATAAATCTTAATGGTAAAACACACATACATAACACTGACGCTAAAATGCCATAAGGCAAATGATTTGAATTCCACTTATTTGTGGAACCGCCATTTAGGTCATGTTAGAAAGGAACGCATGAAGAAACTCCATGCAGATGGATTTTTGGAGTCATTTGATTTTTGAATCGTTTGGCGCACTTGCAAATCTTTTCTAAAGAGAATGACTAAAATACCGTTCATAGGCCAAGAGTTGAACGGGCAACTAACTTAGTGGAAACATACATGATGATGTATGTGGTTCACTGGGCATAGTTGTGTGGGAGATTCTTCTACTTCATGAAAACTTCCAACAATGAATTGAGTATATATATGTGGATATATTTGATAAGGAAGAAGTTTGAAACATTTGAATGGATTCAAATAAAATTCAGCATGAAGTGGAAATCATCGTAATATAAAAGTCAAATATCTATGATTTGATCATGGTGAAAATATTTGAATTACGAGTTTTAGCGAACATCTAAGAGAGTTATGAAATTGTTCTACAACTCACATTTCTTGAGTATCATAATGATGATGGAGTATCCGAGAGACGTATCCAAACCTTGTTGGGTTGAAGATGAGATAAAATGCGCCATATATTTTTGTGGATTATGCTTTAGAGACTACCGCTTTTACACTAAATAGAGCATCATCATGATCCGTTGAAATGACACCATACGAGTTATGGCATGGGTATAAACCCTAATAGTCCTTTCTTAAATTTTGATATGCATAGCATATGTAAATAAGTTTACAACCACTACAAGAAAAGTTCTGATAGACAACGTCCCAAAATCGTCAACTAAGGGGCATTTTTCGTCGCCTATGGGCCTAACCCGACGATATGGGTTCTGTTGTCGAAATCGCATGCAAAGTCCTACGATTTTTCTGGCTCGCGTTGCAGCGCCCTTCCGCCACGAAAATGGATCATGAAGTGTTTTCGGAGCCCGTTGGACCGACGTCATGCAAACGACACGTGGCAGACGCCGTTAACGGCAGTTAACGGCACCGCACTGAAACTCCCGTGGTAGATGGTAGGCCCACACGAGGCCCGCCACGTCTTAAGCGGGCGCGATGACATAGTTTGACCGGTCAACTATATAGCTCGGGCTGGTCCATTAGTTACGTGGGCCAGGCCTAACCTCTAAGGTTGACTGGTCAAAACTTAAATGGGCCGCCCATTTAACATGTGGGGTCCACCTTACAACAACTGGGCCGCCCAAGAAGCAAGGGGCAAAAAACATGTGTGGGTCCCACTTTCCCGTTAAAAGGCCGGCCCATTTAGTGTGTGGGGTCCACCGTATAGCAGGGGGCCGCCCAACAAGCTAGTGGGCCGGCCAAAAACACATGTGGGTCCCACTTTCCAGCTAAAGGGTCGGCCCATTTAGTTTGTGGGGTCCACCATATAAGTGGGCCGGCCCAACAAAATAGTGGGCCGGGCCAAAAACACGTGTGGGTCCCACTTTCTGTTAAAGGGCCGCCCATTTAGTATGTGGGCCCACCATATAGCATGGGCTGCCCACCAAGATAGCGGGTCCAAACACAGGGGTCCCACATTCTGTTATGGCCGCATTGTGTGGGTCCACCATATAGAAAGGGCCGCCCAACAATATAGTGGTCGGCCAAAAACACAGGGTCCTACCTTCCTATTAAAGGGCCCCATTTACCATGTGGGACCACCATAGATGGCTTACCGCTAACAAGATAGCGGGCCGGCCCAATAAGCATGAGGGTTATCGTGTAACCGGGCCGGCCTACTAAAGAAGTGGCCCGGCCCAAAATGAAAGTGGGTCCCACACTACTGTAAGTGGGCCGGCCCAATCTGTTGTAGGGCCCTACTTGTTTGACTAGTCAACTTGCATTAAATTTCATGAGCCTAAAATCTGATTTCAATGATACACACAAGTACATACACAAATAAAACAAATAGGAAAATTACAAGGCAATTAATGTGCCCAAATAAAAAAATTACATAGAATCATTGAGGACTTCTATTAGCATCATCAATAACACGTTGACATTTGGCAATCGCCTTGATTGAATCTTGTGTACTCTTGTCAACATATCAGCTACAGATCTTAAAGCAGCAATACCATGTCTTTTATAAAGTACAGCCTTGAGATATTTACTGTTTGATGAAAGAAATGGTCTAGGTTGACGGCTATGAGAAGATGCATCAGAAGAAAGATCAGAACTTTTTGTGGGCCTCACTTCTAATGAAGATTGCTTCATCACAACTGCATTCTGATAATAATGCAAAAAGAGTTAAACGATGAACTATGCAAACATTTATTATGCAATGTAGATATAAGATAACAACAAGTTGCATAAATAAGACATGTATGGAACTTGTACTAAGCAAAACTTACATCATAATGTTGCACAGGGTCGCTACAGATCTTTTTTTGGCGACTATCTTCTAATGATGACTGCTTCATTAAAACTGCATTCTGGTAACATTGTAAACATAGTTACAACAATTAACTATTCAAACATGTATTACGCAATGTAGAGATCAGATAACAGCATGTAGCAGAAATAAGCACAAGATAAGATAAGATGCATGTACTAAGCACATACTGGCTCACTGCAGGTCCTTCTCTTGCGTGCACTAGTCGTGGTCAACATGCCTATCATTTTAGGTTCAGCCATCAAGTGAAATGCTAATCCTCCTGCTCCATTGTCCTTAATCTGTGTTTAGATATCACATTTAAGACCAAGTCAGCTGGTTTCAAATAACAAAAAACTTGAGCTGCCAAATGAATAAGCCAATATTTACCAGATATCAGATTAAAACCAACTAGATGTTGCTTTGCATGAGATACGAATTTCAGACATTTAGAGTAGGGTAATGCCAAGGTTTTACACATAAAGTAAACTGGCATTAAGAATGACCAAATGTCGGGTTCAAATCACCCTCGCAGTTTCTCCAAGACAAGCATATCAAATAGGCAGAAACATAGTAAAGCATGAATGGCATTGCTATGGCAGGGTTCCAAGTGTTAATCTCTTGCATAAGGAACAATGCATATAGGTTATAGATAATAACGGAAGTAAACTGCCAAAATTACCAACCACGAACTCAGATTCCAACCTTACCTAGCGTCCCCGCTGTTAATGTTGGATGTTCTAATAAGTGGTTCGCATGATCAATCCCTAGGAAAAATAACATTGACAAGTCAGTCTACGATAATACAAAGACCAGACATGCACGCAGCAATAACTATATAAGCTAAAGACGAGGTATAAGAGCAAGCAGATTGAAAATGCACATAGCATGATTATAAAAGCAGTGTGAGAATAGCAGACACGAGAAAACAGCTAGCGGTGAGCTAATGACGTGGTATAAGAACAAGCAGATTGGAAATGCCCATAGCACGACTATAAAAGCAGTGCGACAATAGCATGCAGTACAAAAACAGCTGGCAGCAAATGAATGGGTACAAGGCTATAAATATGTGGATGCACACAGGTGTCAGTAGAATGAACAGGATGGTAGCGACCGGATAATGCTTTTGTACTGTACAATATTTAAACAAACTTCATGCGAAGCAACACATCAAGAAAGTTAACGGCATATGAGATCTGCAAATAACTACACAAAACATGGCTAAAGAAACACCGCGATCTAACGGGCCAGCGTACTAACCAAGCTGCGGCGGGGTGGACGGGGGCGGCAACTTGCATTCCAGCGGCGGCGAACGCGGGAGACGATGAATCAACCCTGTTTCAGTAGAAGCGGGCGTTAGTGAAGCAGATCTGGTTGGCTGGCAAGGTATTCGGTGAAGTTGATACAGCCGCTGCGGTGAGGTAGTCGGTGGCGAGGTCGGCGGTGAAGCAGATCCGTCGGTGGCAAGGTCGGCGGTGAAGCAGATCCGTCGGTGACGAGGGCGGCGGGGAGCGGATCAGGTGGGTGGACAGCCAACACGATCAAGGCTACGCTGTGGAGGAGTATGCCGGCGGCGAAGCAGATCTAGTACTGTAGAGAGTCAGAGCTTTGGCGTGTGAGGGTATTTTTGAGCTAATGGGGCGAATGGTTGGTGGGTGGGTGTGGGGGAGGGTTCGGGATCTAGGCAAGATATTTCATTGTTACCGAATGAGCCCTCCATGGTCGGTGGGTTGTAGCTTCCACCAGGGTTAAAAGGGTAAACTGGTCACGGGATTTTCAATGGATGCGGCGGGATGATTTGGCGCGCGGCCGAAATTTTCAGTTTCAAGCCGAGCAGAACGAAAAAATAATGTTCTTCCCCAGGGAGCTCTCATTTCTTCCTCTTCTCTTTCTCTCTCGAGTCTCTCCCACTCCCCCGGCTCCTCTCCCTTCTCTCCGGCGGCCTCGCCGGCCGGAGACGAGGCCGACTTCTCTCTGTATATTGTACACCCTCCGAACTAAATTAATTGATTCAACTTTCCTTAGACGTGTATGTATCTAGAGTAAAAACATGTGTGGATACATCCATATTTAGATAAGCAAAGTTGAGTCAGCTAATTTGGATCCGAGGGAGTTAGTGTTGTTGTAAGCTTAGATCCAGTGTTTCCCATGAGCAGAATGGCGCAATGGAGTCGGGGATCTCGTCATCGGCTTCAGATCTGGCCTATGGTGAATCTGGCGATCTTGCCGGCCAAACCCCGATCTGGTGCCATCAATGTGATGGCGCTAACGGTGAGGCTTGCTTTGGTCAGTGCTTCAGATCTGGCCAATGGGGAAGTCAAGCTGCTAAAGTTCACAAGCTCGGGGCATACGACGGCGTCATCCGTCTTGCCCGTGCACATCTTGGACTTTCAGCGACCTTCTCAGAGCCAATATGCCGTTGCCGCCCTTCTTCTCCTTCGTCCTGGCGACTACCGGCGACACCGTCCCAAGTGGTGCGTCCCCGGCGACGGAGTTGCTGGAAAGGATGCGGAGCAGAGATCTGATGTGCGGTCGAGAAGGACTCGATTGATTTTCTTCTATATGTTTTGGGGTCCTTTTTGTAAAGTTGCAGGTTCTATTAGTTATTGTCTAGTACTTTTGGTCCTCTATGTAATTTTTTGGACTAGTTTCCATTGGCACCGATAAACTTGAATTTTGACAAGTTCACGGGGAAAAATTCCTTTGCACATATGGCCTATCATGTATAAACATTCTTGAGATTTAAACTATATGTAATGTGCCATGCATTAACCCTAAACCATATATATGTAACTAACCCTAGCTGATCAAACCCTACTTAATTAAAACAAATAACCCTAAACTATACGCATGCACTTTATGCGCAAAGGCGCGGGTGCCTCTAATAATGTGTGTGCGCACTCGATCGATGATCCCTAAACCTTATACAACCCTGAAACCCTAATCCCTAATCCCTAAACCCTAAACACCCTAAACACTAAACCCTAGACCCTAAACCCTAACCCTAACCCTAAACCCTAATTAAACCCTATATATAGGCCAACGACACTTAATTGTGCATCAAGCAGGCCAGGGGTGCCTCGCGGTCCTCTAATTAAATTAAATGTGCCATGCATTAACCCTAAACCATATATATGTAACTAACCATAGCTAATCAACCCTACTTAATGAAAACACATAACCCTAAACTATACTAGCTATAACCCGATCTAATAAAAATATGCTCTATATATAGCAGCTAGCTAGCAAACCGTAGATTAACACCAATTAATATATACATGGCCTATATCGATCATGTTGTATAACATATCCCTGAGATTCATTAATTAATTATATAATTATCATGATAAATTAATTAACTTTAATTTTGACAAGTTCTCTCGAATGAAAACACATTTGATTAAGTTGCCTCATAATATATATATAATTAGTGTGCATGCATGGCCTACCATGCATTCGTGCATATATTTTAATGTATATTTGAACATATTCTTGGGGATTTCAATCTCTCTCTCGATCATCTATATATCGTTGGTGGCCAAAAAACACACATATATATGCATGCAATTTATGCGTAAAGGCGCGGGTGCCTCTAATAATGTGTGTGCGCACTCGATCGATGATCCCTAAACCTTAAACAACCCTAGAACCTTAAATCCCTAATCCCTAAACCCTAAACACCCTAAACACTAAACCCTAAACCCTAGACCCTAAACCCTACCCTAACCCTAACCCTAACCCTAAACCCTAGCTAATCCTAAACCCCAATTAAACCCTATGTATAGGCCGACGACACTTAATTGTGCATCGATCGAGCGGGTCATGGGTGCCTCGCGATCCTCTAATAAAATTAAATGTGCCATGCATTAACCCTAAACCATATATATGTAACTAACCCTAGCTAATCAACCCTACTTAATTAAAACACATAACCCTAAACTATACTAGCTAGCTATAACCCGATCTAATAAAAACATGCTCTATATATAGCAGCTAGCTAGCAAACCGTAGATTAACACCAATTAAAATATACATGGCCTATATCGATCATGTTGTATAACATATCCCTGAGATTCATTAATTAATTATATAATTATCGTGATAAATTAATTAACTTGAACTTTGACAAGTTCTCTCGAATGAAAACACATTTGATTAAGTTGCCTCATAATATATATATAATTAGTGTGCATGCATGGCCTACAATGCATTCGTGCATATATTTTAATGTATATTTGAACATATTCTTGGGGATTTCAATCTCTCTCTCTCATCTATATATCGTTGGTGGCCCAAAAAACACACATATATACGCATGCACTTTATGCGTAAAGGCGCGGGTGCCTCTAATAATGTGTGTGCGCACTCGATCGATGATCCCTAAACCTTAAACAACCCTAAAACCCCTAAATCCCTAATCCCTAAACCCTAAACACCCTAAACACTAAACCCTAAACCCTAAACCCTAACCCTCTACCCTAGCTAACCCTAAACCCTAATTAAACCCTATGTATAGGCCAACGAAACTTAATTGTGCATCGAGCAGCCCAGGGGTGCCTCGCGGTCCTCTAATTAAATTAATTGTGCCATGCATTAACCCTAAACCATATATATGTAACTAACCCTAGCTAATTAACCCTACTTAATTAAAACACATAACCCTAAACTATACTAGATATAACCCGATCTAATAAAAACATGCTCTATATATAGCAGCTAGCTAGCAAACCGTAGATTAACACCAATTAAAATATACATGGCCTATATATATCGATCATGTTGTATAACATATCCCTCAGATTCATTAATTAATTATATAATTATCGTGATAAATTAATTAACTTGAATTTTGACAAGTTCTCTCGAATGAAAACACATTTGATTAAGTTGCCTCATAATATATATATAATTAATTAGTGTGCATGCATGGCCTACCATGCATTCGTGTATATATTTTAATGTATATTTGAACATATTCTTAGGGATTTCAATCTCTCTCGATCATCAATATATCGTTGGGGCCAAAAAACACACACATATATATATACGCATGCAATTTATGCGTAAAGGCGTGGGTGCCTCTAATAATGTGTGTGCGCACTCGATCGATGATCCCTAAACCTTAAACAACCCTAAAACCTTAAATCCCTCTAATCCCTAATCCCTAAACCCTAAACACCCTAAACACTAAACCCTAAACCCTAGACCCTAAACCCTAACCCTAACCCTAACCCTAACCCTAACCCTAAACCCTAGCTAACCCTAAACCCTAATTAAACCCTATATATGTATATAGGCCAACGTCACTTAATTGTGCATCGAGCAGCCCAGGGGTGCCTCGCGGTCCTCTAATTAAATTAATTGTGCCATGCATTAACCCTAAACCATATATATGTAACTAACCCTAGCTAATTAACCCTACTTAATTAAAACACATAACCCTAAACTATACTAGATATAACCCGATCTAATAAAAACATGCTCTATATATAGCAGCTAGCTAGCAAACCGTAGATTAACACCAATTAAAATATACATGGCCTATATATCGATCATGTTGTATAACATATCCCTCAGATTCATTAATTAATTATATAATTATCGTGATAAATTAATTAACTTGAATTTTGACAAGTTCTCTCGAATGAAAACACATTTGATTAAGTTGCCTCATAATATATATATATATAATTAGTGTGCATGCATGGCCTACCATGCATTCGTGCATATATTTTAATGTATATTTGAACATATTCTTAGGGATTTCAATCTCTCTCTCGATCATCAATATATCGTTGGTGGCCAAAAAACACACACATATATATATACACATGCAATTTATGCGTAAAGGCGCGGCCTCTAATAATGTGTGTGCGCACTCGATCGATGATCCCTAAACCTTAAACAACCCTAAAACCTTAAATCCCTAATCCCTAATCACTAAACCCTAAACACCCTAAACACTAAACCCTAAACCCTAGACCCTAACCCTAACCCTAACCCTAACCCTAAACCCTAGCTAACCCTAAACCCTAATTAAACCCTATGTATAGGCCAACGACACTTAATTGTGTGCATCGAGCAGGCCAGGGGTGCCTCGCGGTCCTCTAATTAAATTAAATGTGACATGCATTAACCCTAAACCATATATATGTAACTAACCCTAGCTAATCAACCCTACTTAATTAAAACACATAACCCTAAACTATACTAGATATAACCCGATCTAATAAAAGCATGCTCTATATATATAACAGCTAGCTAGCAAACCGTAGATTAACACCAATTAAAATATACATGGCCTATATCAATCATGTTGTATAACATATCCCTCAGATTCATTAATTAATTATATAATTATCTTGATAAATTAATTAACTTTAATTTTGACAAGTTCTCTCGAATGAAAACACATTTGATTAAGTTGCCTCATAATATATATATATATAATTAGTGTGCATGCATGGCCTACCATGCATTCGTGCATATATTTTAATGTATATTTGAACATATTCTTGGGGATTTCAATCTCTCTCTCGCGATCATCTATATATAACGTTGGTGGCAAAAAACACACACATATATACGCATGCACTTTATGCGTAAAGACGCGGGTGCCTCTAATAATGTGTGTGCGCACTCGATCGATGATCCCTAAACCTTAAACGTACAACCCTAAAACCCTAAATTAATTATCGATCTCCCTGTGATTCATTAATTAATTATATATATAATTATCGATGATAAATTAATTAACTTGAATTTTGACAAGTTCTCTCGTATGAAAACACATTTGATCAAGTTGCCTAGCTCATAATATATATATAATTAGTGTGCATGCATGGCCTACCATGCATTCGTGCATATATTTTGATATATATTTGAACATATTCTTGGGGATTTCAATCTCTCTCTCTCTCGATCATCTATATATCGTTGTTGGTAAAAAAACACACATATATACGCATGCACTTTATGCGCAAAGGCGCGGGTGCCTCTAATAATGTGTGTGCGCACTCGATCGATGATCCCTAAACCTTAAACAACCCTAAAACCCTAATCCCTAATCCTCTAAACCCTAAACACCCTAAACACACTAAACCCTAGACCCTAAACACCCTAAACACTAAACCCTAAACCCTAGACCCTAAACACCGTAAACATTAAACCCTAAACCCTAAACACCCTAAACACTAATTAAACCCTAAACCCTAGACCCTAAACACTAGACCCTAAACCCTAGACCCTAAACACCCTAAACACTAAACCCTAAACCCTAGACCCTAAACACCGTAAACACTAAACCCTAAACCCTAAACACCCTAAACACTAATTAAACCCTAAACCCTAGACCCTAAACACTAGACCCTAAACCCTAGACCCTAAACACCCTAAACACTAAACCCTAGACCCTAAACACCGTAAACACTAAACCCTAAACCCTAGACCCTAGCTAAACACCCTAAACACTAAACCCTAAACCCAGCTAGCTAACCCTAAACCCTAATTAAACCCTATATATAGGCCAACGACACTTAATTGTGCATCAAGCAGGCCAGGGGTGCCTCGCGGTCCTCTAGTTAAATTAAATGTGCCATGCATTAACCCTAAACCATATATATATAACTAACCCCTAGCTAATCAAACCCTAGTTAATTAAAACACATAACCCTAAACTATACTAGCTATAACCCGATCTAATAAAAACATGCTCTATATATAGCATGCAGCTAGCTAGCAAATTAAACGGTAGATTAAAACCAATTAATATATACATGGCCTATATCGATCATATGTTGTATAACATCTCCCTGAGATTCATTAATTAATTATATAATTATCGATGATAAATTAATTAACTTGAATTTTGACAAGTTCTCTCGAATGAAAACACATTTGATTAAGTTTCCTCATAATATATATATAATTAGTGTGCATGCATGGCCTACCATGCATGCATTCGTGCATATATTTTAATATATATTTGAACATATTCTTGGGGGATTTCAATCTCTCTCTCTCGATCATCTATATGTCGTTGGTGGCCAAAAAACACACACATATACGCATGCACTTTATGCGCAAAGGCGCGTGTGCCTCTAATAATGTGTGTGTGCGCACTCGATCGATGATCCCTAAACCTTAAACCCTAAATAAACCCTAATCCCTAATCCCTAAACCCTAAACACCATAAACATTAAACCCTAAACCCTAGACCCTAAACCCTAACCTCCTAACCCTAAACCCTAAACCCTAATTAAACCCTATATATAGGCCAATGACACTTAATTGTGCATCAAGCAGGCCAGGGGTGCCTCGCGGTCCTCTAATTAAATTAAATGTGCCATGCATATATATGTGTTTAATTTGGGGATTTCAATCGCTCTCTCGTATGTAGCTCTCTCTACTCTCTCTCTCTCTCTCTCTCTCTCTCTCTCTCTCTCTCTCTCTCTCGTTGGTGGCCAACAACACACACATGCACTTTGTGCGCAAAGGCATGCGCCTCTAATAATGTGTGCGCAGTCGATCGATCTAGTTTTGATTAATCATAGCACACAAATAAAGAAGTTGTATTTGAATCCACACAACCTAATCTAAAACACATAACCCCTAACATGGCCTAATTAATTAACCCTTCTCGATCTCTACCTAATTAGTGGAAATTGCACAAAATCAAAAGGGGTCCCTCACTAATTATGCATATCTGCTAGATTGTGATAAACTTTTGCCACATATATATTTGGTGGATGGGTGCATCTTGGCATGTAAACAATTAGTGTTTGCAAATGGCGTTGTCAAAATTTATGTACAAATGATTTCTTTCCATCCAAAGTGCATAAAATGGGAGTTTTAATGAAGAAAGTACAAATAAAACAGCTCAACATGCTTCCACACCCCGATTTTCACACGAAGTAGAGCATATTTAAAGGATAATTCCAGAGTTTTACTATTTTTCAAGCAACTTTGCTAATTTTCCCCCACTCACATGACTTTATGTCGATTTAACGAAAATATGGCGAATTTAAACTACATGGGCGGGATAGTTTGAATTGTGCGCGCGGCAAAGGGAACCGCCTATTCCTCAACCTTGTGCACGGCAAATTACACACGCAACTCCATTAAACGCCACCTACCGACCTTAATTATCACCCCGGCGGCCCGGCCGCATGACCCCCCACACAACTTATCCCCGTCCGTGCGAAGAGAATCTCCTCCCCGTCCCGTCCGTGCGAAGAAGAAGCTTCCCCTCCCCGTCGTTCTTCTCGAGACGCACCGGCGGTCAAGTTGATCCACGGTAGGGCTGCTATCTCTAGCTCAATCATGTATCGGGCAAGACAGCCTAACGATTTATATTTTCTTGATGCTGCTAAAAAAATTCGTCAGTATGCTCGAACTAATTGGCACTTTATAGTTTTCCGCTCGATTTGTCATCGATCAATTTGTTCATTTGCGTGGGCATATAGAGTCAGTTCTGCACTCGATCCGTTAATTTGCTGAAATGCCATGGCAGAGTTTTGTACACGATCTGTTTGCTAAAATGTCGATGGGCATTTTTTGTTTTGTACTCGACATGATTGCTGAAATGCATAATCATGTAGTATAGTTTTGTACTCGATGGATATACATTTCCTACTTCGCCTTAAATTAATCACCAACCACTGTATCTCATAATTAAACAGATGGACAGAACTTGGATACTGCATGGACACTTATGTTCCCCTTCATATATAAATGGTGTTCAACCCTTTATGGGGTTTATTAGAGCTCATGATGGTCACAACCTGGACGTGTATTGCCCGCGCTGCACATGTATGAATGGTGAGAAGAGGCCTCACCCTGTAGTGGCAGATCATTTACACATTTTTGGGATGGACCGCACATATGTTAGGCGGGTTTAGCATGGTGAACCATATAATGATCCTTTAGCAGGAGAAGCAGATCTTGCTCACACTGTATGTGTGCTGGCATATGTAGTTAATTATTTATATTGATGCTGCCGCTGTTTCAATCAATAGTTTGCATTGCTGTGCAAGGTTCTGTACTCAAATTTAACTTGTTGCAGATGGATGGACGGGAAGGAGAGAAAAAGCGCTTGCTTCAGGAAACGGGTTTCAGCTCTGGGACATGTGCTGTGCCAGATGAGAAGGTAAATATGTAAAACGGCATTTGTTCAGGTTGCATCCCTTAGATGTTTGTCTAATCGGTTGATGTACTAATTGCAGAAGCATAGAGTTGAAGAGGTCTCTCAGTTTGATGGGAGATTTGAAGATGAATCTCAGTTTGATGCACCTGTGGATGGTACTGATGACGAGCCTTTCATAGACGAAGGTCCTGCACCTGAGATTATCCAGCCTACAGAAGGAGGCCGTGGACCGAGTACACAGCTTTGCGTTGAAGTGGATGCACGCCCGGAGATCATCACGGGCGTCCGGGTAGTCTCAAGACCACCCAGCCCTGATGCACCTGTGGATGGTACTGATGACGAGCCTCTCATAGACGAAGGTCCTGCACCTGAGATTATCCAGCCTACAGAAGGAGGCCGTGGACCGAGTACACAGCTTTGCGTTGAAGAGGATGCACACCCGGAGATCATCAGGGGCGTCCCGGTAGTCTCAGGACCACCCAGCCCTGATGCAAAATGTTGAGCTACTTTATGATTCGTACTCTTATGTTCTGGTGCTGTAGTATGTTATGATTTGTACGCCTTTGGCGCTAGATTAAGCATTCAGTGGATGATCGCGTTGCAAAATTCGACACCCACACAATCAGTTCATCGTATGAGTAGTAGCACAATTACTTCTACAGCGATTCCTGCCAGCGCATTAGTTGGTAGCATGAAACACTTTCAGGTACTCCCCTCTGATTCATATTAATTGACTCAATTCTGTCTAGATATGGATGTATCTAGATGCATTTGTTAACTAGACTAACAAACTTGAGTCAGTTAATATGAATCCGTGTAAACCGCCCAAGTCCTCGAGCAGCTAGTTTATTGACTCTGGACTCCAAGCCTCTCGCGGCAAGCCATCGACGAAGCTTTGACCAGATCTTGGCCCGCAATTTTTTTGTGTGGCGAATAGCAAAGCTTTGACCAGTTCCTCTCGGGATACAGCACGCCGGTGAGCTTGCACGGTTGCCATGAGCACTTTCCGGCGGAACTTCCTCTTCAGCGCCCTCAAGCCGCTGCTGCGAGACAGCACGCAGTGCCTCGAGGTGGACGGAATTCTGGATCTCAGGGCGGGTGGTCCGCATCGTCCGGGAACGATCTCCAGCGGGTTAACGAGGACATGCATGGCGGCCAGGGGATTTGTTTTTTGTTTTTTTTTTGGTTTGAGCTTGGGATTTGGGGTTTTTTCGGATAGGGGAGGAGGAACCGAGGAAGAGGAAGGAACAGCCGCGTGCTTGGCGCGTGGCGGTGTGCTTGAATTTCGAATTTTTGTGAAATGTTTCATTTCCCCGCTACAATTCGGGGGTTTCTTGACGCGCCAATGCGTCCCGCCGGGCAGCTTCAAGTAAATTTGGGGTGCCACACTATGGGCCCTAGTTTCAGTGAGACATGTAATGACTAGTCACATCAGTAAGTTCACTGTGTAATAAAATATGTTACCCCTCCCCTTTATGTAGCACCCCTTCTCTCCCGATCGAGTGCCGATTGCCGACGGATGCAAGCCGCTAGCTCGATCCCCTCCTTTCGCCTCCACCGTCCAGGCATCCAGCTTGGAGGGGCAAGCTGCATCTAGCCCAAGCGGATTAGGTAGGACTAGTAATGTTCTCTCCTTTCTCGAGATCGGTTCTTTTTTCCTCTCCTCGATATCTTGCGCATCTCTTTCCTATTCTGGGCGAAGGGGTGTCTTTCTGGTCACCCTCGAGCTGGGAGTGATTGATGGGGGTGGGGGGCGGGGGCTACCTTTGCTTGGATTGGGGTGTTCTTCCTTTATTTGTCGACATTTGCAACCTTTGTAGTTTCTGCTGATCCTCACTGTATCTTTTGTCAGCTTGTACAGGAAAGGTAAGACCTCGGCGGTGGGGGCAATGGAGCGTAAGGCCACCACGCATGTGGGCAGTTGGCTGAGCCTGAGCTGCGTCCCCAGCCCCGCGAAGCAGGTACTCCGTTTGCTTATCCACTCTTTACCTTTTAAGTGTCTCTCTGCATCCTCAATCTGTTCCTGTTCTGGAATATGCTTAAAGTAGCACATGTCTTCAGCTGTTTGTGCGTAAAGCCTCTGTGACACCATGCTCTATATTCTCTGTATCAGGTTGGTACCTCCAGGTTCCGTGCTGAGGCTATGGGGAACGAGAATAGCGCCCCACCTGCTGCAGGAGCATGGCCCGATCTGCAGCACAAGAAGCGAAATGCCACTGCCGAGCTGGGCAGGGACCGCCCAGGGGTAATTTTTTTAACCAACTTACCATGATGTAGTCTGAATCTGATACTCCCTCAGATCCAAATTAATTGACTCAACTATCTGTAGATACGGATGTATCTAGATGTGTTTTAGCTCTAGATACTACTGCCTCCATCCCAAAGCTTTGGGCTTATATTATTTTTAGAAAGTCAAACTATACCATGTTTGACTAAGCTTTTACCAAAAATCAGTAACATGCAAAATACAAAATTAATATCATTAAATAGATAATAAAATATATTTTCCTACGGTATCTACACAGTATTATATTTGTTGATAGAATGTTCTAAAATTTTGGTCAAACTTTGCTTGTTTTGATTTCTCAAAAATAAATAAGGCTTAAGCTTTTGGATGGTGGTAGTACATTCATATCTAGACAAAGCTGAGTTAACTAGTTTTTTTGTCTGTCCATAGCTAGTGTTCACGCTGCAAAAGGCTAAGAGCATCCACTATATGCATCAGTCTATCTCATACAGTAATTCAATATCACTGCTGAGGTCTGCCTTTTGTTTTGCTATTCATATGCAGACTGAAACTTTAGGGCCTTTACTCAAAAGGAAGATCAAAACTGCGGCTGATCAGGCTGCCAGTATGTTGATGCCGCCCCCATCTTCTAAATGCCTCTACAAGCACAAGGCCACGCACCAGCTGGGTGGTGATCTTTTAATGAATATGGTATATTTTCTTAATCCACAAAACATGCCTTGATTTTTCTCTGTTTATTGTCGGTTTTTTCTATGCTTGCCAAAAGTTTACAACAACAACAACAACCAAGCCTTTCAGTCCCAAACAAGTTGGGGTAGGCTAGAGTTGAAACCCATAAGATCTCGAAGCCAAAAGTTTAGAAACACCAAATTCGTTTGCTTACAATCATCATACAGTAATGTTCATCTACTCCAGTTCCCCTAACCCAACATAAAATGATGTTAATTACGATTTTTAGATTAAAAGAGCACCATTAGGCGCTGTTAATTACGACTTTGAGATTAAAATGTCATTTGCAATTGTTAATTACAATTTTGAGACAATTGGTTAGTTTAACCTCGATCTCTTCTGCTCTCCATTTTTCCCAACCGAACAAAAATGTAACCATTCCATTCCTCTGAAATGGAACCATTCCATTCCATTCCACGCTGTTTCAGAACCGAACACACCCTTGCATTGTTGTGAACTGTTGTCCATACACGGCCATACCCTTCCACTTACATCTAGCACTATATGCATCAGTCTGTCTCAGAGTCATTCAATATCACTGCTGAGATCTGTTCCCATTCTTATGCAGGCTGAAACTGCTGCGCCTTTACTCAAGTGGATGCAAAATGAGGCTAATGAGGCTGCTGTGAGGACGATGGTGCCGGCACCATCTTCCGAAAACCTCTACAAGCACGAGGCCATGGGCCAGCTGGGTGGTGACCTTTTAATGAATCTGGTATATTTTCTTAATCCACATACATGATTTCATTATTATCTGTTTAATTACTGTTGGCTTTGTCTAATGCTTACCAAAAGTTCAGAAACACTGCGTTTGCTTACAATCATCATACACTAATTTTTCACTTTTCAGTCTGTCTCATCCAGTATATAAACTGTTGATTTCCATTGGCTTCTTTTGTAATCATTTGCATTGTTGTCAACTGTTCTCTATGCACAACCCTATTCTTCCACTTACACCCCGCACTATTTGCATCAGTCTATCTCATAGATTTATTAAATATCAATGATGAGTTCTGTTGCTATTCATATGCAGGATGAAACTTCTGTGCCTCTACTCAAATGGATAAAAAATGATCCTGATGAGGCTGCTGTGAAGACGATGGTGCTGCCACCATCTTCTGAAAACCTCCTCAAGCACAAGGCCACGGGCCAGCTGGGTGGTACCCTTTTCAGTAAGCAGGTATATTTTCTTAATCCTCATACATGATTTGATTTTTGTCTGTTTATTGCCGGCTTTGTCTAATGCTTACCAATAGTTCAGAAACACACACACCTATTCTTCCACTTACATCCAGCACTATATGCATCAGTGTCTCATAGATTCATTTTATATATCACTGCTGATGTCTGTTGCTCTTCAATTTTTATATGCAGACTGAAACTGCTAAGCCTTCATTGGTCAAAAGGATTGCAACTGCTGCTGATGAGGCATCTGCAGAGGCTGCCACCAAGTTACTGTCAGCCCCACCTTCTGGATGCTTATATAAGCTCAAGTCCAAGGACCAGCCGGGCCGTAACCATCCAAGGGTTCGGGTATATTTTCTTAAGCCACATATACATGCCATGATTTATGTCTGATATTATCACTGGCTCTGTCTAATGCTTTTTGGAATTCGGAAACACCAAATTAGCATGCTTATATTCATCATACACTAATTTTTCACTGTTCAGTTTGTAACATAGTGTTATGCACTTGCTTGTCAACATTTGCATTGCTCTGAACTATGCACTTTACACAACCTAATTCTTCCACTTACGTTCAGCGCTACGCACCAGTAGTACCTCCCATGTTTCCTTCACCATCCCGATGCCGAGCTTGCGGGAATATGGCGGGCCCATGTACATACCCCGCATATAACACCTCCTATGGCTCTATCTACCTTTCTAGTAGCTCCTTCACAGAGTTACAGGTATGTATTCTCAGTGGTTTAGCATGAATTGGCATATAGTAAAGTCTTGTTTTTAGTCTTCCTGCTTCTTACATTTGTATCAATTTTCACATGCAGACTGTACCTTGTGAACTTCGTCCAATGATTAACCAGATGTGTCCGCATGAAGGATCTTTCACTATGCATGGCAATGGCAAATTGATGAACACCTACACGGTCTATGAGGTGTATGTCTACAAGACGCAGGCCATCACATATTTGTATGGACATGATTGGAGAAAGTTTGCTTTTGACTACGGTCTGAAGAAGGGCGACGAGCTGAGGATCAGAAACTCAAACGGGCAGATATACGTAACTGCTTACAGAGTTGGAGACACTTCCAAATATATAATATGTAACTTTTTTCTACTCATATCTTTTGATAACTGCATTCTGAGCAGTTGTTCTAAACCATTCCCTCTGTTCTAGCTTGCTGGGTTTAACATGATCAAAGCTGCAGATCCCCTGATGGAACAGAGCGGATGTCACAAAGGGCAACCACACCAGCACCGGCACCGGCTTCCCACTCTCCTGCATCAGCACCGGTTCCTGTACCAGCTCCGTTTACTGCATCTACCCAGCAGTCCCCTACATCAGCATTGGTTCCTGTAGAGGCCCCATATACTACACATGCCCAGCAGGCTCCTGCATCAGCACTGGTTCCTCTAGCTGCACCGTTTACTGCACCTGCCCAACAGTCTCCTGCATCAGCACCGGTTCCTCTAGAGGCACCGTTTACTGCACCTGCCCAGCAGTCTCCTGCATCAGCACCAGCTCGTGTACCAGCCCAGGCTCATGCACCTGCCCCAGCCAGATCACCGAGGTCTCAGCTCATTGCTGTGGCCACCCGTGTGGTGACCAGGACGCATCTGAAGGCTATGTTCGTGAGTATATGACAGCATAACTGCTCTTATCTTGATGTCTTCTCTGCTCAAAGTCTCACATGGTTCAGTGCATTGGTGCCATTGACTAATTTTTGGTGGTATCTCTTGCTTTGAATCAGAAATTGCCTAAAAGTATCTCCAAGGATCTCAATGCTGGCCGAAGGGGCAAGATATCCCTCGTCATGGAGAGTGAAGGTCTCACCGTGGAGGGACGGTACTCTGTCAGTCCCACAGATGGCCGCTTGGCTGTTACTTCCAGGTGGAAAAAGTTCATTGACGGTGCCAAACTTCGCATTGGATCAAAGTTGAAGGTCAAGATCTTTCGATGCCGCTGTGACATGCTGGTCATAAAGTTCGCGGTTGTCTAGTTCTGTTGTCCCATGAGCCCTTAGCAAATGCATTTGTAGTTATACTTATATAAGGTTATCTTATCTGAACTGCTAATTAATTGTATGGGTGGTAAAACTCTGGCAAGCTTTTGCTCTTAGCAAGTATGTATGTATGATCAGCTATTATGATAACTAATGTTTGTGTTCATCTTAATTTGCATTTCCGTTTTAGAAAAAAACTTAATTTCTATTTTGGCTGACCTGTTAGAGAACTATCAGATTGAACCCACATTGGGGACCCATGAGCCAGCAGCGTCGTCAACGTTTTAAAGGTGGCAGGAGATCGAAAGAAAAATAAGCCAAAAATCAGTTGGTAAACAAATTCAAGAAAAGAAACATTTACCTTTCTGAGAGGATGACATGCGGGACCCATGAGGCAGCAGCATCCTCAACTATTTCAAGGCGGCAGGGGATCAAAATAAAAAAGGAAATAGCCAGAAATTAATTAGGGTCAAAAATAAATCCATCAAAGGAAACTTTTATTGTTCATAGAGGATGACATGTGGGACCGACTTGCCAGCTGCGTCGTCATCGTTTCAAAGGGGGCAGGGGATCAAAAGAAAAAGACAAATAGCCAGAAATTAGGGGAAAAAATAAATCCAACAAAGAAAACTTTTATTGTTCATAGAGGATGACATGCGGGACCCATGAGCCAGCAGCTTCCTCAACGTTTCAAAGTCGGCATGAGATTGAAAGAAAAAGTCAAGTGACATAATATCAGGAGCCAAAAATAATCCAAGAAAAGAAACTTTATTGTACATAGAGGATGACATGTGGGTCCCATTTTGTAGCAGCGGTCTCAACGCTTCCAAGGCGGCACAGGACCGAAAGAAAAATGAAGTAGCCAGAAATCAGGGTGTGAAAAAAATCCAAGAAAAGAAAGATTTCAATTGGGCTGTATCTGGACATCTGGGCCTTCGAACTATCCTGCTGGGCCTTTTGACTCGTACAATTTCAGCCCACTCCAAAACAGGAAAGGTCGGATTTTTCTCAAAAAAAAAACAGGAAAGTCCTATGCTTCGCAAAAACAAAAAACAAGGAGATTCAACATATAAGTTTGTTTATGTAGATATAAAGATTTAATTTATCCGTTTGCAATAGCTCAGAGCGAAATACAACGTTTATTGTCTGCAAAATAAAATATCACATGTTTCTTGTACGGGGAGGCGACATCGGGGACCCATGAGCCAGCAGCGGAGTCAACGTTTCAAAGGCGGCAGGGGATCGAAAATAAAAAAAGCCAAAAATCAGTTGGTAAAAAAATACAAGAAAAGAAAACATTTATCGTTCGAGAGGATGACATGCGGGACCCATGAGGCAGCAGCATCCTCAACGTTTCAAAGTCGGCATGAGATCGAAAGAAAAAGGCAAGTGACATAATATCAGGAGCCAAAAATAATCCAAGAAAAGAAACTTTATTGTACATAGAGGATGACATGCGGGTCCCATTTTGTAGCAGCGGTCTCAACGTTTCCAAGGCGGCACAGGACCAAAAGAAAAATGAGGCAGCAGCATTCTCAACAATTCCAAGGCGGCAGGGATCAAAAGAAAATAAAGGAAATAGCCAAAAATTAATTAGGGGTCAAAAATAAATCCACCAAAGGAAACTTTTATTGTTCATAGAGGATGACATGTGGGACCGACCTGCCAACAGCGTCCTCATCGTTTCAACGGGGGCAGGGGATCAAAAGAAAAAGGCAAATAGCCAGAAATTAGGGGTAAAAAATAACTCCAAGAAAGGAAACTTTTATTGTTCGTAGAGGATGACATGCGGGACCCATGAGCCAGCAGCTTACTCAACGTTTCAAAGGCGGCATGAGATCGAAAGAAAAAGGCAAGTGACCAAATATCAGGAGCCAAAAATAATCCAAGATTTATTGTACATAGAGGATGACATGTGGGTCCCATTTTGCAGCAGCGGTCTCAATGTTTGTAATGCGGCTTGAGATCAAAAGAAAAAGAAAGTAGCTAGTAATTAGGGGGTGAAAAAAATCCAAGAAAAGAAAGTTGATGGACATAGAGGATGACATGCGGGTCCCTTGAACCAACAGCTTACTCAACGTTTCAAAGGGGGCAGGGGATCAAAAGAAAAAGGCAAGCCAAAAATCAGAGGGTGAAAAAAATCCAACAAAGGAAACTTTTATAGCACACAGAGGATGACATGCGGGTCCCATGAGCCAGCAGGTACCTCAACGTTTCAAACGTGGCATGAGATCGAAAGAAAAAGGCAAGTGACCAAATATGAGGTGCCAAAAAAACTCCAAGAAAAGAAAGTTGATTGCTCATAGAGGATGACATGCGGGTCCCATTTAGCAGCAGCGGTCTCACCGTTTGAGAGGCGGCAGGGGATCGAAAGAAAAAGTCAAGTGACCAAATATGAGGTGCCAAAAATAATCCAAAAAATGAAAGTTTTATAGTACATAGAGGATGACATGCGGGTCCCATTTAGCAGCAGCGGTATCACTGTTTGAGAGGCAGCAGGGGATCGAAAGAAAAAGTCAAGTTACCAAATATGAGGTGCCAAAAAAATCCAAGAAAAGAAAGTTTTATAGTACATAGAGGATGACATGCGGGTCCCATTTAGCAGCAGCGGTATCACCGTTTGAGAGGCAGCAGGGGATCGAAAGAAAAAGTCAAGTGACCAAATATGAGGTGCCAAAAAAATCCAAGAAAAGAAAGTTTTATAGTACATAGAGGATGACATGCGGGTCCCATTTAGCAGCAGGTATCACCGTTTGAGAGGCGGCAGGGGATCGAAAGAAAAAGGTAAGTGACCAAATATGAGGTGCCAAAAATAATTCAAGAAAAGAAAGTTTTATAGTACATAGAGGATGACATGCGGGTCCCATTTAGCAGCAGCGGTATCACCGTTTGAGAGGCGGCAGGGGATCGAAAGAAAAAGGTAAGTGACCAAATATGAGGTGCCAAAAATAATTCAAGAAAAGAAAGTTTTATAGTACATAGAGGATGACATGCGGGTCCCAGTTAGCAGCAGCGGTATCACTTTGAGAGGCGGCAGGGATCGAAAGAAAAAGGCAAGTGACCAAATTTGAGGTGCCAAAAAAACTCCAAGAAAAGAAAGTTGATTGCACATAGAGGATGACATGCGGGTCCATTTAGCAGCAGCGGTCTCAACGTTTCCAAGGCGGCAAGGGATCAAAAGAAAAAGGAAGTAGCCAGAAATCAGGGGGTCAAAAAAATCCAAGAATAGAAAGAATTTTGGTTCATAGAGGATGACATGCGGGACCCATGATCCTGCATCGTAAACGGCTCGATCGGAGAACGTTGAACGAGATGGCGCGATCTAGAAAAAACAATGCCAGAGAGGCTGCCATCTGGGCCCTACATCCCTCGGCGGTGCGGATTTGCGTTGACTCGGCCGGCGAACCCGAGATTTCGAGATGCACCACGTCCCGGGCCACCATACGCGACGTTTTGGCCGCTTTCGTCGGGCTAGGTGGCCTCAAAAACGAGAAAAAAAAGTTTTGACATGAACCACGGAGGGACCAAAAATCGTCGGCCATGGTACACCAGCAACCAAAGCGCGACTTCAACTTCGTCGGCCATGGCAACTTTTCTTGTAGTGAACCAAAATCGGATGAATGTCTTTGTTGGTTATCCCAGAGAATTGATTGGGAATTCTTTCCACTATGAAGTAAAAAGACAAAAGTGTTTGTTATAGTTACTTGCTTATTTCCAAGAAATTGTTTTCTAGCGAAATATTTGAGTGGGAGGACAATAGAACTTGATAAGGTTTATGAACCTGAGCATAATGATCAGAGTAGCGCATCGTCGGAAATGGTTCCAGAAGCGGCCACGACGATCATGGCTCCCATGACTACAAAGTGTTTTAGCCATGGAGATCGAAGTACCTATTGAACGTTGTAGGTTTGGTTTACTTTGTGATCAAATAAATGATTTGTGGACAAAGGATTGTTTTTTGAACAATGATAAACCAACTACATACAAAGAAGTTATGATGGGCCCCGACTCCGTTAAAATGGCTATGCGCCATGAAATCCAAGATAGGTGAATACTTTTTGAAAGTAAATGAATCTATGAAATTGATGGACTTGGATGAAATATCCTTAAATAAGCACGACTTATCGAAAAGTTGTTTACGACAAAGTTCAAAGAGTTGACTACGTGAAGATTAGATCTTCTGTAGCAATGCTTATAGTCTATGTGGATTATTCTAGTAATCGCTACATATTTCTTTATGAGATATGCTAGTAGGATGGCAAAATATATTACTTAACAGAAGTGTGTATTAAAGGTGTATACAAGATACAACCAAGAGTTTTGCTAGTCCGTAGAATACTAGATAGGAATACGAACTTCAATTGGATGAAGTGAGTATTGCGGAGTTGGAATCTTCACCGGATGAAATAGTCAAAGAGTTTTGATTTCATCAGAAACGATGAAGGTGCTTGCATTTGCAAGAAATTAAGTGGGAGCGCTGAGACATATTTGTAATACTTTATGTAGCTGACATATCGTTAATTATAAATATTGTAATTATATAATTGATTAAAAAGTTTCATTGAGAATTAGCTTCAATGAAAGGATATGGACTGAAACATATTTAGTGACAAGATCTATGAAGATAGATTAAAATACATAATAAGTTTAAGTCAAAGTACATAGAATGGATATTGAAGTAGTTCAATATAGAAATATTAAGAAGGTGTTCTTTGCATACAAAGGTTTAACAAGACTTGAGTGTATTTGACACTTGATGAGTAAAAACACATGAGTGATTTTGGATCACAAATAATATGTACAAAATCAGATGTCCTGTGCTCTAAAAGGTTAGGAGCATATACCAGAATGATTCATGTGATGATCATTGGACAAACAGTAAGAATATCCCTGTGTGAACCAAGGATATATATATAATTTTATATGGAGTAATGACAAACAAATCGCTGTAAGGTGTTGCACCGATATTAGTTTGGTCACATATAAGAATTAATTTCAAATCTAAATTAGGCTAAGTGTTGTTTAATAGGTAGCACAATGCTAGATTTAGAAGAGTTCTAAATGTTGTGACGGATTCTACAAACGAAGGTAGAATATGTCATTTTTTTGACAATGACTAAAGATATTAAGTAAAAGTTCTTTGAGAACTTGGTGTAGTTCCGATAGTGTCGAACTTTGAAGCTATATTGTATGTGACAATATTAGTGACATATTTCAGACCGCGGAATTAAGGTTCCACCAGAGGACTAAGCATATATGCCGACTCATTTGGAAAATGAGTGATGCGTTGAGACGCAAATGAATTGCAAAATACATACGTTTCTGAGCGTGTCAGATCCGTTGACTAAAACCTCTCCCGTGAGCAAAACATGATAAAACACCAGAAGGCCAAGGTGTTATATCTTTACAAATGTAAACTAGATTATTGACTCTAGTGCAAGTGGGAGACTGTTGGAGATATGCCCAAGAGGCAATAATAAAATGGTTATTATAATATATCTTTGTGTTTATGATAAATGTTTACATACCATGCTATAATTGTATTAACCGAAACATTGATACATGTGTGTTATGTAAACAACAAGGAGTCCCTAGTAAGCCTCTTGTATAACTAGCTTGTTGATTAATAGATGATCATGGTTTCGTGATCATGAACATTGGATGTTATTAATGACAAGGTTATATCATTATGTGAATGATGTAATGGACACACCCAATTAAGCGTAGCATGAGATCACGTCATTAAGTTCATTTGCTATAAGCTTTCAATACATAGTTACCAAGTCCTTTCGACCATGAGATCATGTAAATCACTTATGCCGGAAGGGTACTTTGATTACATCAAACGCCACTGCGTAAATGGGTGGTTATAAAGGTGGGATTAGGTATTCGGAAAGTATGAGTTGAGGCATATGGATCAACAGTGGGATTTGTCCATCCCGATGACGGATAGATATAGTCTGGGCCCTCTCGGTGGAATGTCGTCTAATTAGCTTGCAAGCATATGAATGGTTCATAAGAGATGACTGATACGTCTCCGACGTATCGATAATTTCTTATGTTCCATGCTACATTATTGATGATATCTACATGTTTTATACACATTATATGTCGTATTTACGCATTTTCCGGCACTAACCTATTAACAAGATGCCGAAGAGCTAGTTGCTGTCTGTTTTTGGTTTCAGAAATCCTAGTAAGGAAATATTCTAATTGGACGAAATCAACGCCCAGGGTCCTATTTTTGCACGAAGCTTCCAGAAGACCGAAGGAGAGTCGGGGGCCACGAGGTGGCCGACACTGTGGCGGCGCGGCCCAGGCCCCGGCCGCGCCGGGCCCTGGGCCCCTCGTGCCGCCTCTTACCTGCCCTTCCGCCTACAAATAGCCTTCGTCGCGAAACCCTCGTACCGAGAGCCACGATACGGAAAACCTTCCGAGACGCGCCGCCGCGAATCCCATCTCGGGGATTCAGGAGATCGCCTCCGCACCCGCCGAGAGGGGAATCATCTTCCGAGGACTCTTCATCGCCATGATCGCCTCCGGAGTGATGAGTGAGTAGTTCACCCTTGGACTATGGGTCCATAGCAGTAGCTAGATGGTCGTCTTCTCCTTATGTGCTTCATTGTTGGATCTTGTGAGCTGCCTAACATGATCAAAATCATCTATCTGTAATACTATATGTTGTGTTTGTCGGGATCCGATGGATAGAGAATACTATGTTATGGTGATTATCAATCTATTACCTATGTGTTGTTTATGATCTTGCATGCTCTCCGTTATTAGTAGAGGCTCTGGCCAAGTTTTTGCTCTTAACTCCAAGAGGGAGTATTTATGCTCGATAGTGGGTTCATGCCTCCATTGATATCTGGGACAGTGACAGAAAGTTCTAAGGTTGTGGATGTGCTGTTGCCACTAGGGATAAAACATTGATGCTATGTCTAAGGATGTAGTTATTGATTACATTACGCACCATACTTAATGCAATTGTCTGTTGCTTGCAACTTAATACTGGAAGGGGTTCGGATGATAACCTGAAGGTGGACTTTTTAGGCATAGATGCATGCTGGATGGCGGTCTATGTACTTTGTCGTAATGCCCAATTAAATCTCACTATATTTATCATATCATGTATATGCATTGTTATGCCCTTTTCTATTTGTCAATTGCCCGACTGTAATTTGTTCACCCAACATGCTTTAATCTTATGGGAGAGACACCTCTAGTGAACTGTGGACCCCGGTCCTATTCTTTACATCGCATACAATCTACTGCAATACTTGTTTTACTGTTTTCTTTGCAAACAATCATCTTCCACACAATACGGTTAATCCTTTGTTACAGCAAGCCGGTGAGATTGACAACCTCACTGTTTCGTTGGGGCAAAGTACTTTGGTTGTGTTGTGCAGGTTCCACGTTGGCGCCGGAATCCGGTGTTGCGCCGCATCACATTTCGCCACCATCAACCTTCAACGTGCTTCTTGGCTCCTCCTGGTTCGATAAACCTTGGTTTCTTTCTGAGGGAAAACTTGCCGCTGCGCATCATACCTTCCTCTTGGGGTTCCCAACGAACGTGTGAGTTACACGCCATCAAGCTCTTTTTCTCGCGCCGTTGCCGGAGATCAAGACACGCTGCAAGGGGAGTCTCCACTTCCCAATCTCTTTACTTTGTTTTTGTCTTGATTTATTTTATTTACTACTTTGTTTGCTGCACCTAAACAAAACACACAAAAATTAGTTGCTAGTTTTACTTTATTTACTGTCTTGCTCTCTATATCAAAAACACACAAAAAATTAGTTACTTGTATTTATTTACTTAGTTACTTTTACTACTGTTATCATGAGTAATCCTGAAGTTGAAGTTCGTTCTTTTAAGCAACAAGGGGGAGAAAGTTTTAAAGATGCTTGGTACAGAATTAGTAATGCTCATCATAGGTGCATTAAGAAACACTCCACCACTATCCTTCTTAGGAACTTTTATGTTGGTTTATCTAGTTGGAATAGGTATGTTCTTGATACTCTTTCGGGAGGTAATTTCCTAGGTACTCCCGCTTTAGAAGCTAGTTGCATTATTGAGAGTCTAGTTGGAATACCACCTGTTAATGAAGTTAAAATTGAAATCTCTCTTGAGGATGTTATGAAAAAATTGGAAACCATAGAGAAAAATTTCCAAGTATTGAAACTAAATTGGAAATGTTACTTGATAAAACTGATGAACTTGATAAATCCCTAGGAGGAATTGATGAAAGAATTAGTGTCCTAGGAACTTGTGTTGTCCATGATAATCAAACCAATAGGATTGATGAACTTGAAAAAGCTATGGGAACCTTGGGTTCAACCTTTTCTTCTCTCAAGTATAATGAGAAAGCTTATGTGGGTAAAGAGCAAAAATTCATGTATGCCTCTAAAGTGCCTAAACAAAAGAATTATTATAGGCCTAAAATTGCTAAAACCCCTAGCACCACCATAGAAAATTTAGATAATGGAGCACCTAAAGTACCCTCTGCAACAAGTTGTGTTTGCATGAAAAATAATAATGTCGATGCCTCATCTCTTGATAATACTTGAATTACACTTTCTGCGCCTAGCTGAAAGGCGTTAAAGAAAAGCGCTTATGGGAGACAACCCATGTTTTTACTACAGTACTTTGTTTTATATTTGAGTCTTGGAAGTTGTTTACTACTGTAGCAACCTCTCCTTATCATGTTTTTGTGCCAAGTAAAGTTTCTATGTTAAAGTTGATGTTATATTTGGGATCGCTGCGCAGAAACAGCATTGCTGTCTGTCACGAATTCTGGCATAAGTCTCTGTAGAAAATTCGAAAAAATCTGCAAAATTACGAGCGTGATCCTCAGATATGTACGCAACTTTCATTAGTTTTGAGTTTTTCCATTTGAGCAAGTCTAGTGCCCCTTTCAGGTTCGTCTTTATGGACTGTTCTGTTTTTGACAGATTCTGCCTTTTATTTCGCATTGCCGTATTTGCTATGTTGGATGAATTCCTTTGATCCATTAATATCCAGTAGCTTTGTGCAATGTCCAGAAGTGTTAAGAATGATTGTGTCACCTCTGAATATGTGAATTTTTAATTGTGCACTAACCCTCTAATGAGTTTGCTTGAAGTTTGGTGTGAAGGAAGTTTTCAAGGGTCAAGAGAGGAGTATGATATACTATGATCAAGAGGAGTGAAAGCTCTAAGCTTGGGGATGCCCCCGTGGTTCATCCCTGCATATTTTAAGAAGACTCAAGCGTCTAAGCTTGGGGATGCCCAAGTCATCCCCTTCTTCATCGACAACATCATCAGGTTCCTCCCCGAAACTATATTTTTATTCAATCACATCTTATGTACTTTGCTTGGAGCGTCTTTGTTTTGTTTTTCTTTTGTTTGAATAAAATGGATCCTAGCATTCACTGTGTGGGAGAGAGCTCCTCTGTTGCATATGGACAAATATGTCCTTAGGCTTTACTCATAATGTTCAAGGCGAAGGTTGAAACTTCTTCGTTAAATTGTTATATGGTTGGAATTGAGAAATGCTACATGTAGTAATTCTAAAATGTTTTGGATAATGTGATACTTGGCAATTGTTGTGCTCATGTTTAAGCTCTTACATCATATACTTTGCACCCATTAATGAAGAAATACATAGAGCTTGCTAAAATTTGGTTTGCATATTTGGTCTCTCTAAGGTCTAGATATTTCTAGTATTGAGTTTTGAACAACAAGGAAGACGGTGTAGAGTCTTATAATGTTTACAATATGTCTTTTATGTGAGTTTTGCTGCACCGGTTCATCCTTGAGTTTGCTTCAAATAACCTTGCTAGCCTAAACCTTGTATCGAGAGGGAATACTTCTCATGCATCCAAAATCCTTGAGCCAACCACTATGTCATTTGTGTCCACCATACCTACCTACTACATGGTATTTCTCCGCCATTCCAAAGTAAATTGCTTGAGTGCTACCTTTAAAATTCCATCATTCGCCTTTGCAATATATAGCTCATGGGACAAAATAGCCTTAAAAACTATTGTGGTATTGAATATGTACTTATGCACTTTATCTCTTATTAAGTTGCTTGTTGTGCGATAACCATGCTTCTGGGGACGCCATCAACTATTCTTTGTTGAATATCATGTGAGTTGCTATGCATGTCCGTCTTGTCTGAAGTAAGAGAGATCTACCACCTTAATGGTTGGAGCATGCATATTGTTAGAGAAGAACATTGGGCCGCTAACTAAAGCCATGAATCATGGTGGAAGTTTCAGTTTTGGACATATATCCTCAATCTCATATGAGAATATTAACTGTTGTCACATGCTTATGCATTAAAGAGGAGTCCATTATCTGTTGTCCATGTTGTCCCGGTATGGATGTCTAAGTTGAGAATAATCAAAAGCGAGAAATCCAAAATGCGAGCTTTCTCCTTAGACCTTTGTACAGGCGGCATGGAGGTACCCCTTTGTGACACTTGGTTGAAACATGTGTATTGCGATGATCCGGTAGTCCAAGCTGATTAGGACAAGGTGCGGGCACTATTTGTACACTATGCATGAGGCTTGCAACTTGTAAGATATAATTTACATAACTCATATGCTTTATTACTGCCGTTGACAAAATTGTTTCATGTTTTCAAAATAAAAGCTCTAGCACAAATATAGCAATCGATGCTTTCCTCTTTGAAGGACCTTTCTTTTACTTTTATTGTTGAGTCAGTTTACCTATCTCTCTCCACCTCAAGAAGCAAACACTTGTGTGAACTGTGCATTGATTCCTACATACTTGCATATTGCAATTGTTATATTACCTTACATTGACACTATCCATGAGATATACATGTTATAAGTTGAAAGCAACCGCTAAAACTTAATCTTCCTTTGTGTTGCTTCAATACCTTTACTTTGATTTATTGCTTTATGAGTTAACTCTTATGCAAGACTTATTGATGTTTGTCTTGAAGTACTATTCATGAAAAGTCTTTGCTTTATGATTCATTTGTTTACTCATGTCATTACCATTGTTTTGATCGCTGCATTCATTACATATGTTTACAATAGTATGATCAAGGTTATGATGGCATGTCACTCCAGAAATTATCCTTGTTATCGTTTACCTGCTCGGGACGAGCAGAACTAAGCTTGGGGATGCTGATACGTCTCCGACGTATCGATAATTTCTTATGTTCCATGCTACATTATTGATGATATCTACATGTTTTATACACATTATATGTTGTATTTACGCATTTTCCGGCACTAACCTATTAACAAGATGCCGAAGAGCCAGTTGTTTTTGCTTTTGGTTTCAGAAATCCTAGTAAGGAAATATTCTCGGAATTGGACGAAATCAACGCCTGGGTCCTATTTTTGCACGAAGCTTCCAAGACCGAAGGAGAGTCGGGGGCCACGAGGTGGCCAGACACCAGTGGCGGCGCGGCCTGGCCCCGGCCGCGGCCGGCTGCGTCTGGGCCCTCGTGCCGCCTTACCGCCCTTCCGCCTACAAATAGCCTTCGTCGCGAAACCCTCTGTACCAAGAGCCACGATACGGAAAACCTTCCAGAGACGCGCCGCCGAATCCCATCTCGGGGATTCAGAGATCGCCTCCGCACCTGCCGGAGAGGGGAATCATCTCCCGAGGACTCTTCATCGCCATGATCGCTCCGGAGTGATGAGTGAGTAGTTCACCCCGGACTATGGGTCCATAGCAGTAGCTAGATGGTCGTCTTCTCCTTATGTGCTTCATTGTTGGATCTTGTGAGCTGCCTAACATGATCAAAATCATCTATCTGTAATACTATATGTTGTGTTTGTCGGGATCCGATGGATAGAGAATACTATGTTATGGTGATTATCAATCTATTACCTATGTGTTGTTTATGATCTTGCATGCTCTCCGTTATTAGTAGAGGCTCTGGCCAAGTTTTTGCTCTTAACTCCAAGAGGGAGTATTTATGCTCGATAGTGGGTTCATGCCTCCATTGATATCTGGGACAGTGACCGAAAGTTCTAAGGTTGTGGATGTGCTGTTGCCACTAGGGATAAAACATTGATGCTATGTCTAAGGATGTAGTTGTTGATTACATTACGCACCATACTTAATGCAATTGTCTGTTGCTTGCAACTTAATACTGGAAGGGGTTCGGATGATAACCTGAAGGTGGACTTTTTAGGCATAGATGCATGCGGATGGCGGTCTATGTACTTTGTCGTAATGCCCAATTAAATCTCACTATATTTATCATATCATGTATATGCATTGTTATGCCCTTTTCTATTTGTCAATTGCCCGACTGTAATTTGTTCACCCAACATGCTTTAATCTTATGGGAGAGACACCTCTAGTGAACTGTGGACCCCGGTCCTATTCTTTACATCGCATACAATCTACTGCAATACTTGTTTTACTGTTTTCTTTGCAAACAATCATCTTCCACACAATACGGTTAATCCTTTGTTACAGCAAGCCGGTGAGATTGACAACCTCACTGTTTCGTTGGGGCAAAGTACTTTGGTTGTGTTGTGCAGGTTCCACGTTGGCGCCGGAATCCCTGGTGTTGCGCCGCATCACATTTCGCCACCATCAACCTTCAACGTGCTTCTTGGCTCCTCCTGGTTCGATAAACCTTGGTTTCTTTCTGAGGGAAAACTTGCTGTTGTGCGCATCATACCTTCCTCTTGGGGTTCCCAACGAACGTGTGAGTTACACGCCATCAATGACATGTCACTGTACGAGTAAAGAGTACTTGTCAGAGACGAGGTTGAACGAGGTATAGAGATACCGATGATCAAACCTCGGACAAGTAAAATATCGCGTGACAAAGGGAATCGGTATCGTATGTAAATGGTTCAATCGATCACTAAGTCATCGTTGAATATGTGGGAGCTATTATGGATCTCCAGGTCCCGCTATTAGTTATTGATCGGAGAGGAGTCTCGATCATGTCCGCATAGTTCTCGAACCGTAGGGTGACACACTTAAGGTTTGATGTCATTTTAAGTAGATATGGAATATGGAATGGAGCTCGAATGTTGTTCGGAGTCTCGGATGGGATCCGAGACATCATGAGGAGGTTCGGAATGGTCCGGAGAATAAGATTCATATATGGGAAGTCATTTTCCGGGGTTCGGAAAAAGTCCGGTGTTTTGACCGGAGCTTCTAGAAGGTTCTAGAAGGACCGGAATAGTCCGAAATATTATGGAAGGTTCCGGAAGTGTCCGGGACGACCCGGGATGTCTAAGGAAGTCCGGAGGGTTCCATAATAGGTGCAACCACGTTGCTTTAAGGGAAAAGGAGTCTTTCCTTAATGCAATTTCGGAATTGGCAAAAGAGTCCGAGTAGGACTAGGTTTTCGGAACCGGAAACCTATCGGAACTCAGTCAAACTTGGGGGCAGGTTTTTGGACGACCCAAGGGGCTTGGCCACCTATTTAAAGAGGCCAAGGGGCACCCCAAGGGCACCACAAGTCGCAGCCCTAGCTCCCCAAGTCGCAGCACCACCCTGCGCCCAAACCCTAGCTATTCCCTCCTCCTTCTCCCGCAGCGCTTGCGGCGGCGCCGGAGATCTCCACCACCACCGTCACCACGCCGTCGTGCTGGCGGGATTCCGAGGAGGATCTACTACATCCGCTGCCCGTTGGAACGGAGGAGGACGTCGTCTTCATCAACACCGTACGTGTGACCGAGTACGGAGGTGCTGCCCGATTGTGGCACCGTCAAGTTCTTCTACGCGCTTTTGCAAGCGGTCAAGATCTTCTACGCGCTTTTGCAAGCGGCAAGTGATCGACTACATCCACCACGAGATCTAATCTCGTTAGGCTTTGGAAATCTTCGAGGGTTAGTCTCATGATCTTCTCGTTGCTATCATCTACTAGATTAGATCTTGGCTTGTGTTTTCGTTCTTGCGGTAGGAAAATTTTTGTTTTCTATGCTACGAATCCCTACACTGAGTGACCAAGTCATATTGCGAGCTCGGCGGACTCATTGAATCTTATTGAGCCGTATTTATTTTTGTATTATGTTAGCAGCAGCCCCCGAGTCAACGAGGGAACCATGTGCACGACGGACTTTGTTGCTCAGGTATCGTAAGAACGATGTACTGGTGTGGACCGTTTGTTTTGCGTGATTTCCATTGATTGCACCACTCACATGTTGCATGAGGCTTTATGGAAACGTTTGTACTTTTGATGTATTGTATTTATAGTAGTCCATAGATTTTCATTAATTGCAGCAGCACTCGAATGTTTCGTGAGGCTTTGATGAAATCGTTCTTATTTTTTGATGTATTATGGCAGTCCATAGATTTCCATCAATTGCAGCACTCGCATATTCCGTGAGGCTTTGATGAAATCATGGGATAAAGGCTATCGTCTGCAGTCCCCGAGTTTTTTTCGGGTATGCTTACTACATTGATAGTATAAGGATTCTTCATGTCAATTTTATCATGTATGCGATGTGTTTTTGAATTCCAGTGCTTCCGGTGGAAGTAGACCCAGTAGTCGTAGATCTTCCAGGAGCCTCCGAGTAATTCCAGAGCTCCCGATGGGAGTAGACGCAATACTCCGGTAATTTCAGGTGTATCTTGCTAAATGAAGTAATAGTTGTATGGACGAACTAGAAATTTATAGAGTATCAACAACGGACATAGTAGATGTAGTCACACGGCTCATGGCCGAAAGTAGTTGATGTTGATGTCGTATAATTTCGATGGCGATGATAGAATCCATTTTGTGGTCACCACATGTCGATCCTTTTTGTTAACCTGCTACCCCAGGTCTCTGTCGAACGAGGATCAACAGCTACTCAGGTCGCATGTGAGGTGTCAGACGCTCGAAGTCGAAGATATATATTGAGGTATATACCTTGTCATCTTGATAGTTTTACTTCAGAATACCCAGCGCTCCCGATGGGAGTAGACGCGGTAGCCGAAGATATTTTCGGCAACAATGTAATGGCGCAGCCTCGAATATCGGGTGTACCCGTTGTAATGATGTAATGGCGCAGCCCCGAATGTCGGGTGTGGCGAAGGTAAATAATAATTGACTATTGGAAGAGGAAGATTAAGCTCGGCAGCGGCGAGGATAATGTGGAAGCAAGTCGCATGGTGGACGCAGTCGAAGTAGTTGCGCACCCAGAAATAGTCAATGTGGCGGGTGCAGTCGAAATAGTTGCGCAACCAGAAATAGTCGATGTGGCGTGGCCGATGAAGAAGACGTAGTTGATATGACAGATCCGCGACTGGTGAGCACCCGAATATATCGAGTCCGTGATGTCTTGTCCGGGACAGGGGAGCCCCTGAGTGCGACGAGTGTGCGATGGAGGACGCGGTCGACCGAGCAGAGTAGTCGAAGCTTTGTTTCAATCTGCAGTTATATTGTAGTACGTAAATTCGCGCGCAAATAATAGCACGAGAGCCGAAAATATTTGGTGAAATAAATTTTGTAAGTAGTAATTAATTGAACATATAGCACCTGATATTTTTGTATTGGATGTCTGTCGCTGATGAACTTGATGGCTTGATCCATGTAGGGGGGTAGCAGTCGATGAGGTGGACACAATCGATGTAGCGGATGTACGACGGGTGAGCCCCAAGTGTGTCGAATCCACGACGCTGAGAATGCGCTGGTCCTTGTATCAGATGACGACCCAAAACGGAAAATCCATCATTTGTTCTTTCTTGTTTGTGTTGACTTGATCCGCGTGGGGGTGGCTGATCCTTCGTACCTCATAATTTCTTGCGGAGTGGATAGTAAAAAATTAGCACCTGATGGAATTTTCCTCGCACTTTCCTTCATGCATGCGGTGCCGGTTGAAGTCGAGGACAAGATAGCTCGACTGCACAGATTCTAACGCACCCTTGATCGATTTGAAGTGGAATTGTCTTTTTTGTACTGATTTGCGGGGTGAAGCCAATGGTCATGCCACGAACATAGGGTATGAAGTTGCTGCCACCGTGAGATTGCAATGTCTTATCTAATTCAAGTTGGTCTTCTTTTCTTGCTTGAGATTGAAATAGCTTGCTCTGATTTCTTCCATGTGAAACACCACGTTGGAGCAAGAACGAATCTGTGGCCTTCCAGGAGAGTACTACTACTCGTCTGTGTTTTATTAAGCCTTAATCGATTTCCGTGTGTGTTAACAACACATCAGCTCTGGTATGTTTGGTCGGGTAGAAAATTCTCGCCGGGCGGATGCGCATAAGCTCATCGAGTCGATCTTGGTGAAATTGAAGCCGGCCGCCGCTTTGTTGACAAGATCGGACAAGCTCGAGCAGATAATCGGCCAGATGCAATCTGGTTGTTGAAGACGATGATTCCGCCCGAATCACAAAATCTAGTTGACGCGCTTTTCACAGATGGCGCCAATTAACGAGGCGGCTCCTCGGCAATGCCCACCATGAGGGATTTAGGATAGACGGAAGGTGACGATGAAGATTCCGGTAGCGAGAGCAGGCACGATGTACCCAGGTTCACGTCTCCGCGATGGAGGATCGCTACGTCCTGCTAGCAATCCACTATATGATAATATGTGTACACGGGGCTGCCGTAGGCGGAGTTATGTCTAGTCTAGTTCTAATCTGCGGGTTGCGATGTCTATGCATATCGCGTGTATGTTATTTTCGGTCTGTCTGAATATGATCTAAGGGGTACCCCTGCCTAGCTTTATATATGCAACCAGGTTAGGGTTTACAAGAGTCTAGTCGACTACGGATTGGAGTCATCTTTCTTGTAATCCAAGTCGATATTACGTGTCGGTCGTCTTTGTGCTCGTCCATCTTCATAATCTGCACCGGTATAGCAATGTCGTGTACCCGAAGGGTAGTGACCACATCAACCATATTTTAGGATCATGCGTTTCGTCAGCAAAGAGGGGAAGTGTAATATCATCCTCCTTTAAAACCTAGACCGACTTGGCCATATTGCACTCTAGCAATGAATGCCTCCAATTGTCAGTAGCATCGCTGCAAATAGGGAAGACTGCAGACATCGCCATATGTCTCTTCTCTCGAATTTCTCATGTGGGTACACTGCATGGTGATAAAGGAGAACTTATATCGTCGGAGGTTTTTTCAGGATGTTTCTTTCATCTACGAACGGTGTGAAGCTAATGGTGAAGCACATCGTCTTGCATGATCAACAACTACTTTAGATGTTGGTAGACATGTGTGGCTTGTAAACCCCCCTAACGGGATGAGAATTCCTGTAATTTTTGTTTTAAGTGATCAATAAAAGCTTCGGCTGTTCCTCTCAAAAAAAAATCATTTCCCCGCCCCCTCTTTTTGTCTCTCCTCAACGCATTTTGATACCCCTGCCGGCTCCCCTCCCCCCTCCTCTAGCAGGCCCGTTAGCCAGAATGACTGGGAGAGGGGAGACTGGGTCTCCTATGTAGATAGGTGTAGTAGTAGATCTAGGTCTAGGGTGTGTTTTGCCTTTGTGCAGTTGGGCGTTATGCCGAGGGGGAGTTTGTCGCTAAGGTGCTCGGGATGCCACTGGTGGTGGTTGAGGAGGGTGTTGTTGGCCATCGTTCCCGACGAAACTTCCTTCCCTTCCCAGTCAAATAAGCTTGTGGCGCTGCTTGATGCTGGCTTCACTCTTAGACCTGGTCGCCGTGGAGGCGACCAGAGGTGGATGGTGTTGGGATCAAGAGGTGCTCTCGAGGCTCACGAAGCTTCAACTGTCGGAGTTCCCAAGCAGCGGCGAGATGCACTGTAGCTATCCTTGGCCAAGGGGGCACTCTGCGCCTCGAGGGCTTCTGCTCTGAGGTCTCTTCTTCCTCTAGATGGGAGGATCTTCTGGCTCAGTTCGGCGTTCATTGTCGAATCCACCCCAAGTGGTTCATCCCAGGTGGAGGGATCGGTGGCAGTGGTCTCGGGTCTCTCTGCATCGACGCCGGTGGAGAAGAATTGGATCGCGTTTCCGAAAAAGTTTGCAAGGTCCTTTTTGTAAACCACGAGGACCATGTTATTTTTGTATTTTTTTGGTATCCTCTATGTAAATGTAACCCAATGCTATGAATGAAGCTACGGGTCCTCTGGGCCCTTGTACCGTTACAAAAATATATATGAACTATGTTCATGCGAGACATTAGCATGCCAAACATATTTGTATAGTATGAAAATAGAAAATGTCACTAGGAAAGAAAAAAAGGAGGTGGAGTTTTGGCTCATAGGTGTATATGAACCTTTTTATGGAAACTGAATAAAAACAAAAAAAAATTAAAAAAAATCCGCCAAAAGAATCGTGTGTACAACCGGATGTTCTATTTCGCATATAAGTTTTCAGGAAAAAGGAATATTTTATGTGGCCTGTGTAAAAAAATTGTCATGTCAATAGTATGTTGGAGCATCGAAATCCGTCTTTTTACACGGGACAAAAAATGTTATGTTTTACCCAAAAATTATGTACAAACATAGAATGTTCGGATGAACATGAAGAATTTTTTCTAATTTTTTTGACATTTTAAAACGCGTTTTCAAAATAATGGGTTCATATGCACTGCGAGCCGAATTGGATTTCCCATAAATAAAGGGATATTGAAACGATTCTTATTTTGTCCAAGCTAGCATACTATCACTTTGGAAGATTCAACTTATCCTTATATTTAAGTTCTCTACCAAGCTTAGAAACGATTTCCTGAACGCAGATTTCGTGCTCCCGAGCTCCAGTGCTCCTGGTTACGTCAAAAAATTCAATACCATATCTGTGAGTCTTAAAAAAATTGAAAAAATATATTCGGATGTAGTTCATGAATTATCCCACAAACTTGTAAAATATCAATTCCAAATACTTTGTATTCTGAGCTGTAAAAAAATAACAAAAATGTAGATCTGTAGAAGTATGTTTCAAATCCCCAAATTTTATCAGATTTGTCATTTTTGTGTAGCCCACAATACAAAAAAATTCAATTCACGATTTTACATGCTTGTGGGATACAACACTAACTATGTGCAGAATTATTTTCAGATTTTTTTAAACTTGTAAACCATGATTTTAAATTTATTTGAACGACGAGAGCACTAGTGCTCATGTGCAAATGATACTTTCCGCGATTTCCTATTCTATTTTGTATGGATAGCTTATACATGAGAAGGTCTACCAGTTGCCAGCTCCAACTACAATGAATATGAATCACCCAACGTGACGAATTGCACATGAAACAATCTTTACTATTAAATGCGGATGCGACCGTGGTACGTCTGCCCGTGATGTTTTTGGTTGTCGCTAATTTTGCTTCGTCACCGCGTGGGAATCCGTTCGAGAAACGACGATCTGTCTTCGCACGATTCCTATACAAAGCGATCGATCTGGCTAAGACACCGAACAGCCCAGTAAGCAAAATCAAGCCCAGTCAGTACGGTCCAGTACGCACAAGGTTGGAGAAGTCCGTTCTCTTCACGAGGGAGAGAGACGGCGGCCAACAGGCCTTAGACCCATGTCTGGTGGAATTTTTATTCTGCACTGACCTTCTGGACTGTTGGCCGGGTAGCATTTGGCTGATTACTTTTCTCCACACAAAGAAAAGAAGCGAGTGTCTTTGGCTGATTCTTTTTCTACACACAAAGGAAAAGAGAGTTGGTAGTAATCTTTACTATTAAACGCGGATGCGACCGTGGTACGTCTGTCCGAGGATAGGGAATATAGAGGAGCTAAATTTCCAGACACGGTGTTTTGACTCATATGTTTAACTAGATCTATTATGAAAAATATTCTATTTTTTTAAAATATTAAAAAATTATGAAAAGTAATTTTACACATAAATTCGAACATGCTATGCTTGCATACAATGTTTTTGTTGGAAAAAGATTTTTTTCATGGGGCTATGTAATAAAGACAAACAAAAAACTCCTAAGAAGCCATTTTGGAGCATCAAAAATTATTTATTTACACAAGTCACATAAAATGTTGTTTTTGGCGAGATTTTGTGTGCTGACATAGAATATCCGGATGTCTATCCAGAAACTAATTTCTTATATTTTTAATATTTTAAAATACGTTTTTAAGCTATGGATGCATCTACACCTATGAGCTAAAAGAGATTTTCCTAAATTTACTCTTTTATTTATAGGTGCTATCTTGGGTTGCATTTAATGGTAACAAAATTGAATTACTTTTCTATTTTTTTAATATTTAATGTGCCGTAGCAAAGCATTAGCATATGCAAGTTTGAAAAAAAATAGTGTGAGTGAACTTCTGAAATAATGGCTTCATCTTCTCTTTCTTAATAGATGACCCCATTTTGGTGGCCTCGCAACGAGCCACGTCACTGTGTTAAAATTCTGGCCAGACCTTCCCCTCCAAACGCCACGCCCGAACGGACGCACAGGCCGACACGCCCCGAGCCCCCGACACGCCCGGTTGCCATCGATCTCTGCTTCCCTTCCTTGCCAGATGGGCCGAATCTCTTCCTCTTCGATCTCTCCCCCACCACGGCTCCGCCTCCGTTCCTCTTCGTCCATCGCCACCGCTCTTCGCCTTCTTCGTTCGCCCCCGCTGGCAAATCCCAAAGGCTCTGCTCTCACGCCAATCAGAACTCCTAATTCACTCCACCAATTGGTGATTCTCCTCTCCATCTTCAACTTCTTCACCACCACATCCCGTTTTAAACCGATGGATTTAGTGCCGCCGACCCCTTCGCCTCTCTTCGTATCTTCCTCCCGATTCATGTCCCACCCCACCATTTGTCTTCCCCTTCCTGAAATATCCGAGCAGAGTTCCCTATTAATTTCACCTATATATCTCTCCATGGCCGCATACATGCTACATGTGTGCTCTCTCTCTTTTCCTCGGGCTGATGTTACAGTTCCTATTTTTCTGATTAGGGATTTTATATATGTCATAACTTTACCTGCAGATTCCGTTTGGAAAAGAAGCTTTGTTCGGTATTGGGATCTCAAGTAGCGATGCGTTGGATTCTGGAGCTACTGAGTACCGGCTAATCCTCCCTGATACTAGCTGAGTTGTACTTCTACTATATATATGTCTCTCTGATTCGTTCGGTGCTTTCGCCTTCCAGGCGAGATTATAATTTTTGTCAGTTGTTACCATATAGATAATTTCCAATCGGCCTTATTTTTTTATAATTTCCACCGCCCATGCAGGTTCGTCGTCTCTACAATCAACCTCGACTCACACAAGTAAGGTGCAGGGCCATCAGCGGCCAGTTTGGAAGCAACTGGTAGTTTTGTAACCCCTCTGCTACCGACCTACCGTGATCTGTTTTTTCTTTGTTCCTGCATGATGATGGCAATGCTACACGCCTACACCTGTAGCAAGATAAGCATATCAATTGTTTGCCCAGATTGGATTGCATGACAGCAGTGATGTTTGCATTACTCTCGCCTTGCTCAGCCCATTCCTCCCTCACGCCTCTCTCTGTTCTTCTGTATGAATTTGTTTTGCAGGATGGCATAAATTTTGTTCACTGGAATCTATCCCATGGTATCTTCTTGAGGACAGACAAGGTAATTCCATCAGACGCGAGCCCTCACTCATGGCGTTCTTTAGGTACAGGTACTTTTTTGTACCACATGTGATCTGAATTTCAGTAGATGTGGTATTCATGCTCTCCCCTTTTAGACAATCAAAGGTCAGGTTCTGCCTGCTACAATCATCTTGCCGAGCTTCAGTATTACTTGCAGTATTAAAAATTACAAACCATGTATCACATCAATCTGAAGACTCAAGTGTGAGTTTATCTCGAGAATTAGTGCTAGACATTATTAGCTTAAGAAACATGCAACTAGAAGACGTCCTGTATCCACAAAATGTATGCAATTTGACATCTAACAGTGAGCAGCGTTTTTCCATGAATTTTGCTACACTCTTTGATGTATCCGCTCACCGGAGTGAAATAGTCTGGTACACGTCCTTTTCTTGATAACACAGTAATCTGCTTACATAGAACAAGAATGTTAGATGTTTCTACTAAGAGGTGATGTGTTGTTTTTCTACCGCAGATGGAAGTTGCATCAACGTCATGACAAAAGATATGTTTCTTGATCCCACTTCATCCATCCTATATGTAAGAAGGGTAAATTTCTGGACATTTATTATTTTCCTCTAACCTTTGTTTTATGCTCTTTTGTTCCATGTGGAACTATAAGCACGACAGCTATTCGTCATGCAAAGTGCCCGTTCCGAAGTGCTAGCTTGGATGTGTCTACTTCAATAGACCTGTTTACTTGGTTCATTTGGAACCAAAAACAAACTCTACATAAATGATCAACATTAAATTATTGATCATCTGTTGAAAAGTGTGCTAGCTTGGATATGTCTACTTAAATAGGCCTTTTTACTTGTTTAATTTGGAACCAACAACAAATGTACATAGAGGACGAATAGTAAATTATTGCCTGTTGAAAAAGTGCTAGCTTGGATTAGTCTACTTTAATAGACCTTTTTTACTTAGTTCATTTGGAACCAAAAACAAACTCTACACAAAGGATCAATAGCAAATTATTGATCGTCTATTGAAAAAAATATTTCATTCAGATTGTGGGCAAGCTGCACGTTTTTTACATTATGTATATGTTGGCGAGGAGAACACCAATGCAACATTTGGAGGATCTTTTAGCATTTTTTTTGTTTTGATCTCTATTTGGCATTATTAATTATTACAATATAAGATACTTAGTAAGTGATGCTACAATATTTCAATATGAGCTTTGAATATTTCAGGAGTCATCCTCGAAAAAACAACTTTCAGGAGTTTAATAAATTGTTTTTTGTAGTTTAAGAAATCGTTTTCTAAAACGTTCCGCTGCAACGCGCGGGTATCATCTAGTTATTATTTGTTTGTCACCACGTTACACTTGATAGGCAAATATCATCTCTTCGCAGGCATCCTTAATTGACCATGTGCACTCGTAAGAAATTATGATAATATTTACAAAAAGTTATATGTTAAATTACTTTCATATTACTAAAAATATAGTTCCGTAGCGAAGCACGGGCAATCTGCTAGTATATCATATTTTGACGATAAGATCATGTGAAAGTAGTTCAACATCAGATAACATATTGTTACTCAATTGCAAAGGTTCTTTTACATATGAAAATAAGGCAAATTACAGAGATTCATCGGAAGATATTAATAGCTTAAGTGAAACTTATACCAAAAGTATATGGACAAATGTACACTTTGTCGGGAAAATATTCATGCATTTCAACACGTCATATACAAATAGAATTATATCCCAAACCTGAATTTTATGACACAATCAACTATGAACTGGTAGTGGAAAAGTACACAAAATTGCACGGTTCATTTGACCTATTCGTTGGAACTGAATGTTATTTATCCAATGCCAATTCTGCACTCGAGATCAAGTTTGGAATCCAAGCACCCACATATATACTATTGCCGCCTCATCATTTGAAACAGTTTGCGCTTTACCGTCTACAGTTCTATAAAGAAAAGACTTAACTTCTCTAAGCACATCAGCAGAAACTCAATTTAGAAATTGCACCTGATGATTACCTTTTCTGGATGCAGATTGTGTGATCATGAAAATTGAAAAATAACACGCTGTCCGCATGCTTCACACCAACTGCAAATTAATATTAGTTAATTAAAAAGATAATTGTATTTTTTTATAATGAGTGATTTATTACTTTTGATAAATAATTACACCCAAGCTCTGCATAGCTAAGATGCACACAGCCGTTTGATCATCACAGAAGTCTCAAATGAAAAAAATAAAAAGACAAATTACATATCAAACATAAGCAAATGTAACCACGCCTAGGATATGAAAGAGGTGGTCGAATGTCAAAATTTTATTTTAAGTTAGAATAACCTTTTCTGGTACTTGAGAATCAGCAATGTCAAAATTTTGCTGAACAGCAAGCTGGAAATATGAGATGATCCAACTTTCCAAGTCTTTACACGGGCCACACAGATCGCCAGGAGAAAACAGCCTAGTGCGGTCAAGGTAAAGAATAGAGATGCGGACGAATTCTCTAAAAAAATGGCTGACCTTCGCAAAGGAAGACAACTCGTTCCACGCGCGACAAGTGGCGCGCTGTGGTGCCAGAAAATTCCTAGGAAGTAGTCTCCCTGCTCACCACGTGTCGCAAGGAGAAGCAAAGTGGGATGAGAGAGGAGAGAGGCAGAGGGGCTGCGTTTTTCCTTTATTTTATTTTTTCAAAATGAAATATCTTGAGAACCGTAAGTCCAAATTACGAACCGTTTCCATTTTTGAGATCCTCGCGTCGAGATCTTCAAAACTAGATCCCATGTTGATAGGTTTCGAGATACATTTTTTTCGTGCTTCCAATACTACTATGACTGTACTCGTGGTGTGTACCTAACTGTACTCGTGCTTAAACTGATAAGTACTTCTGTTTTTAGTGTATTTGGTGCAGTTTTTTCCCTTTACTCGGTACCTGTACTCGTTCGTGTGCGCGACTGTACCTGCTCGTATGCGCGACTGTACTTCTGTGCATGTACCTGCTCGTGTGCGTGGCTGTACCTGCTCGTGTGCGTGGCTGTACCTGCTCGTGTGCGTGGTTGTACTTGTACTCACCCGTCTTTTTGACTGTACTCGTGTGTTATGCGCAGCTGTACTCCTATGTTGTACGCAACTGTACTCGTGTGTCATACATAACTGTACTCCTATTTGATGCAGTTTTTCCCTTTACTCAGCAACTGTACCTACTCGTGTGGGCGACTGTACTCGCTCGTGTGCGTGACTGTACTCACTCGTGTGCGCCACTGTAATTATGCAGGGTACTTTGGTATAGGTTAGCTAGGTATGATCGATTAGAGCTAAGCAGTAGCACTGTTTGCGGAAAAGGAATGTACTTGCGAATCCGTCCATGTGCATGGCCGCCCCGCGCAGGCGTACGCGGTTCCGCGCGGCTTGCGTACTCTCGCGCGCGTATGTGCTCGCTCGCGCGACGTCGTGGCTTTGGTTGGTTCGCTTCCGCGGGGGCTCGTTCGTGCCGACACGTAGATTGTTTTCCTTTGCGAAGGTTGGCCTCTAGGCAGTGGTACCCAGATGCGGACAGTGCAACATGCTGCAGCTTATGGGCTGGACCCATTTTGTTGGTGGCCAGTTGCGATACTCGCATCAACCGTGTCGCCCCCTTCCGCCCCAGACCCCATCAATGTGCATGTGAAGCTCGGGCACGTGCCCTAGGTGAAGGGACCGTAAATCTTGTCCTACCTTTCGCTCATACTTGCCAGGCCTTATGTGATTTGTATGAAATCTCTATGTTTTAAAATAACATTTCATTAGAAATTTGGGCAAATCTTGAGTTGCCAAAATTCAGCAACACCCCAAGCAACAGCTAAGTTTGATATCCTGACCTGCACTAACCGGTAACCACAAGCAAACTGGCGACTGAGGCATGCCTGATGCATTACACGTTCGCATCTACTCAATGGCCTACCTCTGTGTTACTCTCTCCCACTTTTTACGGTAGGGACAAGCAAATGTCAACGCTCCAGTTAGCAAAATCGGATGGTCTACATTGATCAATACTTATTGACCAATGAAGTAGTATTTTTCCACCTAAGGGCAAATTTGGTACATAAAAAACACATCCGGTGGTGCCAGATTAAATCGATAGGATATCTTTGGGAATGTCAAGTTGACATGGAAAACACTTGCACTACCGTGGTAACAAATCAAATGGGTTTCCAATGCTAATTTGTTTCCCACTTTACGCGCTGGCATGCTGCAAAACTGTGGGCGTGAGTGTACACATGCACGATAAGCTCTAGCCAAATGCAGCTAGCCGCACCTTTTTTTTTATTATTTTTTGAAACGGAGAAAAAAAAGGGTTTGACTCGTCTCATTATTTATGAAGAATAGAGTTGTTTGGTTTATTATCCAAAAAAACTGGCGAAAACCGTTATAAAATATACAAATGTGGTCACGTAACACGACCATATGCATTATGCACCCGGACCACAACGTGGCGGCTCACATGCAACACACACGTTATCTAAAAGAAATACCACCGTCGAGATTGCCATCGGTCATCATGGTCATCACTGGGGCAGCTAGGGTGTTCAGGATCAGGTGTATAGCCTATTAGGTGGCAGAACTGACGATGTGCCGCCCCACAACCCCATCGCTCCGACCTAACCATTTACGGGAGGTCACTTCACATGAACCCAAAAGACACTCATGACAACCGGTGACAAAGGACATGCCGCCACTCGGATTAGCTCACCATCGTTATCGTTTGCACACATATAGCAATATTTTTTACATACGACACAAAAAAAAATCATTTTTCATGAAACGACTTTGTGAGCACATAGAACATCGAGATGTATGAGTGACATTATTTATCATTTTTTTGAAATTTTAAAACACAATTAAAAAATCATTTCAAAAAACAGGAACATATGCTTGTGTGCAGTCGTGGTGCGTGCAAAAACGCCTCATCCAGTATAGTGCGTTTACTAAATCTGATATGTTTCCTTTTTATGTACAACACATGGTTGCCTCTAATCGTGGATCAAATATGCTTAAAAACTGAAAGCAAAAAAAAGCCAAAGGCGAATTGCCCAGAATACCCATGTTAATACTATTGGCCCATAGGACAAGTAAATTGCACCGTAAAAGACCTCCCAGAACCATACACTGAGCGACCAAACAACCTACTCTCAGTACTAGCCCTACTTTCAGAAATATGCTGCTGGTGAACCCTCTTCTACGGTACCCATACCATCCTAGCCAAGCATGGTAGCACCAGTTTGCCGCTTTCTGAAGATGGCAAGATAGCATGGTGTATCTAAAGGTATAATAGATGCCTTTCAAAGGGGGATTTACAGCGATTTGAGAACGTACACCGTCCGATTTTTACAGAGGCTGGCCAAAATTCGATCTCAACCGTTCGTTCCTGGACGTGGAGTGGTTGGCTGCGGAGCTCGAGCGGTTTTTACCGCTGGTCCCTCGTGCTAGAGAAAGCCATGCAATGGCCATGGTATACCCGCGTCTGTGTGCGCATGGACCCCACGTCCGGACGGGCCCGCGCATCAGTCGCTGGGGCTCTTCTTTGCGTTGCGCTCGCGTCGCGCCGGCCACGGAAAATATCTTCTTCGCGCGGGTAGATAGCGGGGTAGTTTTGTCCTTTCAGTCGATGGTCGGTGCGGCGGCACCGTGGCTCGTCCTCCCCAATCCCCTCCCGAGGGCTGCTCCTCTCCAATCGCTCCCGTCTCCTGCCCCACCTTCCCCTTTCCTCGCCGCCATGAGTAGGAAGAGGAGCAGCGCCTCGCGCCGTTGATGTCGCCGCCGCTGGGAGCAGCGCCTCGCGCCGTTGATGTCGTCTTCCGCTGGGAGCAGCGTCGCCGGCGCTGGGAGCAGCACCACCTCCCGTCCTCGACACCAGCGCTGCCATCGCGCGAAGCAACATCGCCGGCGGTCATTCGCAGGTACAGGGCCTCTCCCTCCTTTGGTTCTTCTCTGTCTCTTATCCATGGTCTGCAGAAGAAGGAGCGCAGATCTGCAGATGTTAGGGCGTTGAGAGTCGCCGGCGATGGTGGTGAGGAGGAGCACGCATGGGGACGAGGCACAAGGCACACTGACGCTGGCCATGCTCCGCCTCCCACCCCTCATCACCGCGCTAGGCGGAACGATGGCAACTTCATTGATGGTCTGCAAGACCGCCGAGGCATGGTAATCCCTTTATCCAGTGCTCCCTGGTCGATTTCATTTTTATTTTATTTTCATGTCGCCTTCCTTCATCTCGCCTCATCCCGTCAGATCTGGCAACCTCTATTGGCTTTGCTGGTACAAAATTTAATACTTCTACCCTGTACATAGCATCATTAAGTATAATCACCTCGTTATCTATGGTGTTTACCTAAACAAAAGTTTTGTATCCTCTCCTCTTGACAAGGTTCCATGTGTTATAGTTGTTGAGCAGTGTGCACCAATCTCTCCTACTCTGCCTCTGATTCCCAGGTTGCTCTCTCTCTGGATTTCCTTCTTTCTCATGAGCAAATTTGAAAATGTACATTGTTGTATTTTGGCTAAAATATTGATAATGAGCAGCAGTTGCGATGAATTTTTATTGTTAGTTTGTTGGTCTAAATCTGCATCTCTAAATTATAAAAATTGGAACAGTTAGATTCGGCGCACTGTGTATCAGTGATTGCAACATTCTCTTATGAAAATCTGCATCCTGGTACCATTCAGCGATGGACCTTTTACTTCCTTTATATCATATTTGCTCTCTGGCTGTCCCATTTACTGCAGTTCTAAAATTCTAGCCTTAAAACAGGACAGTTGAGATGGCAGGAGGTGGCATTTGCATAGGAAAGCATCGGTTTCATTAACTCAACAAGTTATTTTTGGTATATATTTGACTTTCTTCTCTTATATCTTTGAGTTTACAAGTTTTGTGTTTTGGATATAGGTACAAGATCATGTAATAGACTGGATGAATATTTTTCCTACTGGCTCGGTTATTTTTCTCTAATTCCTTAGCTTCTATCAATACCGAGATTTACCATACTTTCGGGTTTTGGTGCACATGTGAATAAGCCTATCTACCTTAGTTTCTTTTAGCACTGCCATGTCTTAGATTTTACAATATTTTGGCATGTTATAAATATTGAGGGCATTATTTGATACCATATACCGGGATATATAGTTATCTCTTGTATGCCAAAGGCCCCTATTGTAATTTCTCAGACTTCCTATCAATTTACCTTTTTGTGTTGTTTAAATCAGGGCGAATTCGTTGTCCAAGTCGCCGGTGCTGATGGTGGTTTATATTTCTTGCCCACCCATACACTACAGTGCAGGTTCATACTTTTGTATTTTTTATTTGTTTAAAAAATCTTCTCTTTGGTGATTTGGTTGAGCTGATTTGGGTTTTTTTCCCCTATGTCTGTGCAGCCATATGAGGCTTTAAAGAATTTGAATGGAGCACAACCCCACTGTCTATGTCCTGGCGTCATCGCGTCATCGCTACTGTCTGCATTCCTGATGATTTTTTCCATGTTCTCCTTTGTTGATTTTTTAAAAGTTCATTTTGCAATAATCCTACGCCCTTGCACTAAATCTTCCATGTTCTCCTTTGTTCATTTTATTACTATTGTAAGTGCAAGTTGCTACGATTTCAGCTTTGTTGACATTGACAAGGGGCTGTGGACCTGCACTTCTCCGCGAACGATGAGGCCGTCGTGAGAGAGAACTACGGTTAAGAGAAAGTGAGTGGCATTTCTGGTTTTGGTATCATTCTCTCCCGTTCTTGACCTCTCCCAAGTCCCAATTGTTTTTAATTCAGTCATTGCCCTGCTAACACTGCTAACTTTTGTGGTGGCTTTTGCTTCAGTTAATTTTTATTTATCCTACTACCATATCATGTGGTGGATTTTTCTTCGGTCATTTCCCCGCTAACATGTAAAACTGACTTTAGCTTTATAGTGAATATCAGGTTTCTATGATCAGAGAACATGTGTTGACTGGTTACCTTCATTTTACTCTAGAACAACATTCGCTGGAAAAAATTCAGGTGTTTTTCCTATTTAAAGAGTGCTATTGTATAAATGCTTATTCTAAATAAGATCACCAGTTTGGATGATATTTTTTTACACACTTTGGATGATATCTTCTAGATGCTCTTACTCTGATAAACTGAGTGCTACTCTAAATATCTAGGTATTCTTATTGCTTCAGAAGCATTAGTGGATAGAATTGGCGCAAGTTTTTATAAAGATTCTTAGGCTTTAGGCTATATTTTAACTACTTTGAGCAGATAGGTTTTAAGATGTGTAAATGCAATGCATTGGTTGAAGGATCAGTTCCAACTCGCAAGTGGTTATGTGCCATCCTCCTGTCTTTTGAAAATTCCACTTCACATCACGTTTGGTTAAGCTCAAGCCTATTTCACCTGGAAGGTGCACTGTACTACTACTACAGTTAGTTAGGGTCATCGTGGATTTGTGTCTGTTTTTTGAAATAAGGAATAGGCAACAATTGCAAGTTTGCAATCATCTTTGAAAAGAATTAGTTTGTCAGCTAGTGTTCATTTCTCTACAGAAATTAGTTTTTCTTTGTGTGCTCAGCCCGTGTAGCCTTACTTTGATGATTCAGATTGGAGGATAGGCTATTTCAAGAGGGTTTCTTCCCCTTTACCGATTGATCCATTCATCCCTTAGCATTAATAATTATTGTTGCAGCTTTTTTTTAAGGTTTGTTGCAGTTTGCTCGCCCATTGCAGTTCTCAGGTGCCTACCGCTGTCTCCTTGTGGACCTTGGCAAGGAAATATCCTAGGAGGTCTCTTGCGTTTAAAAATGCTTGTGAAGCCCACAGTGTTGCTGATTTTCTTAGGATTTTTTAGAATATGCCCATCCTTTTTTCTGCATGGTAGGGGAGTACCTGTTAATTTATCATAATAATAAAATGTTGCTTCATGTTTATTTTGGGTGTTGCAGAACCTGACTATTAAGGTGGGTAAAGAAACAAGGCAAAGCCACAAAAAGAAAATGGTATATGTTCACTAGGATTATTGCTTCCACTGTTTAGTGTTTCTAATCTAAATGGATTCGAATAAGGTCGCATTTCTATCCAGATTTCTATCCTCTAGCCTCTGCCTTGGATGAGCTTCTATTTTCATGCTTCATTAATTGCACTTTTACAGACTATATCAAAGAAGTAGTCATTTGTGTGTCAGACCACTCCTCTTTTTTTTCGTTTCTGATCAGATTATTTTCGATATCGGATCCATGATGTATCATGTATGTGTTGATTGCCATCTTTAGGTCAGGTGTTCTATTTATCTGTCAATTCAGTTGAACGGTTATGATCTGAATTTGTATATGTTATCACCAGATTTTGGCCAAATCAGGAGACGTAAGTGAAAATGGGCTTGAAGGATACATGCGTGAGCATCTTAAGCGCCTTACAAGAATGTGCTTAATTGCCCGTGTATCGTAACATAGTAGATCGCATCTTAGTTTAGAATAAAAAGATAGAGTTTAACTCGTGCACGGTTAGGTGCCCTCAATTAGAAAGTCCCTTGGACTATAAATATCTAGGGTTATCGGAAAAGAGGACAATCACGTTCACAACAAACACAAATGGCGCGCATCGCCACCCCTTCTTTCGAGGGTTTCTCCCGGGTAAGCATCATCTGCCTAGATCGCATCTTGCGATCTAGGCAGACACGCTTATTCGTTTACCTTGTGCCGCTCGTCTGAAGCATTGTTGATGAGTAGTAGCACTACTTATCGTTGATGTTTTGGGGCTTGCATAGATGCTTTCTTACGCATATCTCATAATGCCGTTCCCTCGATATCTGGCTGCTTACACTATCCGGGTGTAAGGCGCTGCATTGTCGTTGTTTAGTAGATCGATCGTTATAATTCTTCCTTGATTCCTCAAGGATTGGTTTAATATACGTATGGTTAGGCCTCACAAACGGGTTGAACGATCCGGTAGTGCGTTAGGTATGGTTTGTTAGTCCTAAGAGGATGTTCCGGGAATTAACTTAATGTTGGTTTTAGGCCTCTTTTAGGTTAGTTTTCCATTATCTTTCGTGTCTATTAGGCTCAACTACGCGTAGGATGTTCGATCATACGGTGAAAACCCTAACCGTCGTAGATTGGTTTAACTTATGCGATCAAGCGGGAGCCCATGTCATCGTTAACCGACGTGAACCATGGGGCGATCGGCTTTGTGAGCGATCCACGGGGCAACTTTGAGCCGATCGGGCTCGTATTTAATGTTCACGTGCCATGCGGAAACTAATCGAAGCAATCCAACACCTTCTACGACCGTATAGGTCGGGGCACGCCATTGCAGCCGCTGGGACGTGTGCCGGAATTGCGGGACCGACGTCGGACCGGGCCCCCGGTCTTGAAGCCTCCCGCTCGTGTTGCTTAACCCCTGCCAGGTGGTTTTGGGAAGCAACACATTACGCACGCCCGGTGACCATCGGGACAATCTTTCGCAGCAACCACGTCAACATCATCAGAGATGGCGGAAGAACCGCTCAAGTACGAAGATCTGCTGCTGAGCATAAAAAGAAATATGATGATCTCAAGGCTACCTTCGAAGCCGATCTCATCGGCTCTTTCGAGAGGACCCGTTCGCACGGGATCAAGTTCAAAGGGTTCCAACCCGAAGGTGCGTTAGAGGGACTAGATCTATCTCTCCCGTCGGAAGAATGTACCAGAGCCCTGCGACAAGAAATCAACTATGCCGTTGCTCACTCTCTTCATCGGCACTCTGAGAGCCTGGTGAACACTCTGGAGCGTGTCGCGTTCAATGTGGTGCAAGAAATCATGAAGCACAAGTACTCGTCGGGACTGCCCTAGGAACCCATCAGGAGAGATACCGCTCTATACTAGGCCACCATTGCCGTACACGATGGCGGCTCCAGCAACAAGGTTCACCGGCGTACGGCGTCTACAAGGTTGGAGGTGATCCTGGCGATTACCAATTCCTGTATGAGCCGCCCAAAGAGATTCCACATGGATACGTGTGCACATACGTGCGGACCAACAATGGATGACCTGGTTACGGCGGGAAGGGTGCCACGCAGAGGGATCGCGGAACAGGGTAGTTGCTGGAGTAGAACGGTCCCATCTTGAAACGGCGTGGCTAGCTAAATATGCCACCGGTACATGTCATGAACGCTCAACTTCTGCAGCTCCTACGGTGGATGAGATCACCACAATCATGAGAGATCAGTTCGGCATCTTGCCGAAGAAGAGAATGATCGGCTACTCCAAGCCGTATCCCAACGATTATGACCTAATCCCTACCGCCAAGTATCGGCTCGACTTCACAAAATTCGGTGGATCGAGGGAACCGGCTCAATTGAGCACGTGAGCCGATATTGCACGATTGGGCATGGTCTCGACTTAGACAGGCTGTGAGTTCTTCTCACAATCTCTCACGGGTCCGGCCTTGGATGGTACACCTCGTTGGCACCAGATCGGGGACGTGCAGCTGGAGGAACAATTCCACGTACAATACCATTCGAAGCTACAAGCGGCATTGCCGTCCGACCAGTTCGAGAGGCGAGAGAGACGGTGTCGAGTACATCCGGAAGGTTCGGGACCGTCAGGAACGATGTTATTCGGTGCCTATCTGAGAAGGAAGCAGTCGAGCGGCGATAGCAGGATTGTCACGCCGCTCAAAGATGTGACCTTCCAAGCTGACTACAATTCATTGGCGCATATGGTTCGAGAAATTGACATCGTATGAACGGCGCCACCAATTGTACCAGGCAAGTTCAAGCGTCGCCCCGATCGAGATGGAAGAAGATGAAGATTTGGAGATCAGGAAGTCGTTAGCTGAATGGACTCGGGGGCAAAGCCGTGTCCGCAAGTGGGTGAAGCAACCAGGGCCTGGAAGGGTTTGACTTTGATTTGAGCAAACGGAGCAAATTTTTGATTTGCTTTGAAGAAAAACAGCCGAAGTTACCCGAAGGCCACAAAATCCCCACGTTACAAGAGATGAACGGCAGGCCATATTGCAAATGGCATCACACGTTCACTCATGCCACCATTGCAAAGTCTTGCGCGGACAGATTCAAATGGCGATAGAACAATGCCGATTACTCTTCGGTCAGTTTGCCATGAGAGTTGACACGCAGCCGTTTCGGACGTCAACATGGTGGATCTCAGCACTTTAAGACGCGAGCCGGGTTCTTTCGATATCAACATGGCAGGCTTGCAGACGCCATGATGGCGGATAAGCCAGAGACCGCTCTCGTGGAAAGATAAAAAGGAGGCCGATCCGCTACGGCGGCCAGATGATGACAGCGGTATTTGTGAGGAAGAGGTGATAAGCGTGCGGTATCAACGACCACTCTGCACATCTCCTCAACAAATATGAGCGACAATCGACGTCGGCGACGACGCATATGACGATAGATATCATCGGTCGGATGCGGACAATAGGAAATACCGTCGACACGAAGGGTATGAGCGTCACGCCAAAAGGAGGCCGATTCTTGCAATCGGCCACAAATAGTCTCAACATGCCTTACTGTGTTCATCATTGATTTAGCGGGCGATGGAAAGCAGGGGTTTACAAGTGATGGTGAAGAGATTGAAATTGGTCCTGGGATAAGCCACGACCAACATTTATCGGCAAATAGTCGGATCGACAGCTGAAGGGAAGCCGATTCCAGCAATCGGCTAAAATTATTCTCACCACACGTGTTACCGTGCTATTTAGCATGGTGAGTTGTGAGACAAGCTTGGATTGGCTAGAGCCGATATCTTCAATCACTTGAAGGATTCGGCTCGGGGCATACACACAGAGAAGGTTTAAGGCCACGAAGTATGTACCCAGGAAGAGCCGATTCATGGGATCGATCGGCTAATAAAAAATCGAAAACAGAATTTTTTTTAGCATAGCCGATGCTCGGACATCGACTCAAGAGGTACAAGCTGTTACAACAGAAGTATCATTACAAGGAGGAGCTCGAAGCTCTCTGAAGGAATGCCTCAAGGGCACAAAGTGCGAAGCACGAACACGATCTACTTGCGATCTCAGCCTCGTCGTCTTCATCCCGGCCCGTCACCAGTTTGCTTGTTCAAGCGCGGATTTCGGCCGGATCTTCTTCAGCTTTGATACCTCCTCGTTGGGAGGCGGGCGATGAGAGCTTCCTTATCTTGGATGAGCTGTTTGGTTACCGCACCCTCTCTTCGAGGTCCTCCAATTCCTCGCAAGATCTCCAGTTCATGCTGGTAGATGTGTCGATCTTGGTGTCCAAATTAAAGCGCCTTTTTCTCGTTAAGCCGCGACACTTGTGCGCACTCGGCTTTCAATGGAAGTGGGCGTGGCGCAAGCCGTCTCTGAGAGCCAAGGTCACCCTCGACTTGTAGCGACAAAGTCACCACGGGCCGAGCTTCACCTGCAGTGTCACCGGGAGATGAGGTGGAGGTCTTCGAGAATGTTCTTTATTCCCTCGGTGTCCTCAACCAATGTCTCGATTGAGGAGGAGAGCAAGGCCTTGAGCTGTTGGAGTTGACCTTGGGTAGCGTTAGGCCCTGACGCTTCGCTTGCTTTAGCAGTTGGTTCGATGGATTCAGGGTCAAACGTTAGCAAGTTTGAGAGGTCATAACCCTGACAAGCTGCAAGAACAACGTCGGGTTGCAAAAGCAAGGAAGAGCTAAGGGAGGGAAGTCTACCTCTCTTGAGACCATAGGGGCGGCTGGTGAAGAGGCGATCGGCTCTCGTGCTTCCACTACAAGAAAAGTTGCCATGGCCGACGAAGTTGAAGTCGCGCCGTGGTTGCTGGTGTACCATGGCCGACGATTTTGGTCCCTCCGTGGTGCATGTCAAAACTTTTTTTTTCTCGTTTTGAGGCCACCTAGCCGACGAAAGCGGCCAAACGTCGCGTGGTGGCCCGGGACGTGGTGCATCTCGAAATCTCGGGTTCGCCGGCGAGTCAACGCAAATCCACACCGCCAAGGGATGTAGGGCCAGATGGCAGCCTCTGGCATTGTTTTTTTCTAGATCGCGCATCTCGTTCAACGTTCTCCGATCGAGCCGTTTATGCGGGATCATGGGTCCCATGTCATCCTATATGAACAAAAATTCTTTCTATTCTTGGATTTTTTGACCCCCTTTGGCTACTTCCTTTTCTTTTGATCCTTGCGCCTTGGAAACGTTGAGACCGCTGCTGCTAAATGGGACGCATGTCATCCTCTATGTGCAATCAATTTCTTTTCTTGGAGGTTTTGGCACCTCAAATTTGGTCACTTGCCTTTTTCTTTCGATCTGCCGCCTCTCAAACGGTGATACTGCTGCTAATGGGACCCGCATGTCACCCTCTATGTACTATAAAACTTTCTTTTCTGGATTATTTTTGGCACCTCATATTTGGTCACTTGCCTTTTTCTTTCGATCCCCTGCCTCTCAAACGGTGATACTGCTGCCAATTGGACCCGCATGTCATCCTCTATGTACTATACTTTCTTTTCTTGAATTATTTTTGGCACCTCATATTTGGTCACTTACCTTTTCTTTCGATCCCCTGCCGCCTCTCAAACGGATACCGCGTTGCTAAATGGGACCCGCATGTCATCCTCTATGTACAATAAAGTTTCTTTTCTTGGATTTTTGGCACCTCATATTTGGTCACTTGACTTTTTCTTTCGATCTCTTGCCTCTCAAACGGATACCGCTGAGCTAAATGGGACCCGCATGTCATCCTCTATGTACTATAAAACTTTCTTTTCTTGGATTTTTTGGCACCTCATATTTGGTCACTTGACTTTTTCTTTCGATCCCTGCTGCCTCTCAAACGGTGATTCTGCTAAATGGGACCCACATGTCATCCTCTATGTACTATAAAACTTTCTTTTCTTGGATTTTTTTGGCACCTCATATTTGGTCACTTGACTTTTCTTTCGATCCCTGCCTCTCAAACGGTGATACCGCTGCTAAATGGGACCCACATGTCATCCTCTATGTACTATAAAACTTTCTTTTCTTGGTTTTTTTGGCACCTCATATTTGGTCACTTGACTTTTCTTTCGATCCCCTTGCCTCTCAAACGGTGATACCGCTTTTGCTAAATGGGACCCGCATGTCATCCTCATGTACTATAAAACTTTCTTTTCTTGAATTATTTTTGGCTCCTCATATTTTTTTCACTTGCCTTTTTCTTTCGATCCCTGCCGCCTCTCAAACGGTGATACCGCTGCTGCTAAATGGGACCCGCATGTCATCCCTATGTACTATAAAACTTTCTTTTCTTGAATTATTTTTGGCTCCTTATATTTTTTCACTTGCCTTTTTCTTTCGATCTCATGCCACGTTTGAAACGTTGAGGAACCTGGGCTCATGGGACCCGCATGTCATCCTCTATGTACTATAAAAGTTCATTTTCTTGGTTTTTTTTCACCAGATTTTTGGCAATTTCTTTTTCTTTTGATCCCCTGCCACCTCTCAACGCGATACTGCGCTTAAAATGGGACCCGCATGTCATCCTCTATGTACTATAAAACTTTCTTTTCTTGAATTATTTTTGGCTCCTCATATTTGGTCACTTGCCTTTTTCTTTCGATCTCATGCCAAGTTTGAAACGTTGAGAACCTGCTGGCTCATGGGACCCGCATGTCATCCTCTATGTACTATAAAAGTTTATTTTCTTTATTTTTTTTCACCTCTGATTTTTGGCTTTTTCCTTTTTCTTTTGATCCCTTGCCGCCTTGGAAACGGTAAGCTGCTGACTCATGGGACCCGCATGTCATCCTCTATGTACAATCAACTTTCTTTTCTTTTGATCTCAAGCCGCATTTGAAACGCTGAGACCGCTGCTGCTAAATGGGACCCGCATGTCATCCTCTGTACAATAAAGTTTCTTTTCTTGGATTATTTTTGGCTCGATATTTTGTCACTTGCCTTTTTCTTTCGATCTCATGCCGTCTTTGAAACGTTGAGTAAGGCTCATGGGTCCCGCATGTCATCCTCTACGAACAATAAAAGTTTCCTTTCTTGGAGTTATTTTTACCCCTAATTTCGGCTATTTGCCTTTTTCTTTTGATCTCCCGCCCCCTCTGAAACGATGAGACGCTTGGCGTCGCCCACATGTCATCCTCTATGAACAATAAAAGTTTCCTTTGATGGATTTATTTTGAACCCCTCATTAATTGGATATTTCCCTGCCTTTGGAATCGTTGAGGATGTTGCCTCATGGGTCCCACATGTCATCCTCTCGAAACGGTAAATGTTTATTTTCTTGGATTTTGTTGACCAAACGATTTTTGGCTTATTTTTCTTTCGATCACCTGCAGCTTTTAAAACGTTGAGGACGCCGCTGTCACGGGTCCCACATGTCAACCTCTATGAACAATAAACGCTGAGGATCTGCTGCCTCATGGGTCCCGCATGTCATCCTCTCGGAACGAAATGTTTCTTTTCTTGGATTTTTTACCAGCAGATTTTTGGTTTATTTTTCTTTCCATCCCTGCCGCCTTTAAAACGTTGACGATTTGTTGGCTCATGGGTCCCCGATGTCGCCTCCCAGTACAAGAAACATATGATATCTTGATTATTTTGCAGACAATAAACAATGTATTGCGCTCGAGCTATTTCAAACGGATAATTAAATCTTTATTTTTACATAAACAAACTTATATGTTGAATCTCCTTGTTTTTGTCTTTGCGAAGCATAGGACTTTCCTGTTTTTAGAAAATTCGGAACTTTCTTGTTTTGGAGTGGGCTGAAATTGTACGAGTCAAAAGGCCAAACAGGATAGTTCCCAGATGTCCAGATGCAGCCCAATTGAAATCTTTCTTCTTGGATTTTTTCACCCCCTGATTTCTGGCTACTTCATTTTCTTTTGGTCCTGTGCCGCCTTGGAAACATTGAGACCGCTGCTGCAAAATGGGACATGTCATCCTCTACGTACAATAAAATTTCTTTTCTTGGATTATTTTGGCTCTGATATTTGGTCACTTGCCTTTTCTTTTCGATCCTGTGCCCTCTCAAACGGTGATACCGTGCAAAATGGGACCCGCATGTCATCCTCTACGTACAATAAACTTTCTTTTCTTGGATTATTTTTACTCGATATTTGGTCACTTGCCTTTTTTTCTTTCGATCTCATGCCACGTTTGAAACTTTGAGGAACCTGCTGGCTCGTGGGACCCGCATGTCATCCTCTATGTGCTATAAAAGTTTATTTTCTATGGTTTTCACTCTCTGATTTTTGTCTATTTCCTTTTTCTTTTGATGCCCTGCCGCCTTGGAAACGTTGAGTAAGCGCTACACATGGGACCCGCATGTCATCCTCTATGTACAATCAAGTTTCTTTTCTTGAATTATTTTTGGCTCGATATTTCGTCACTTGCCTTTTTCTTTCGATCTCATGCCACGTTTGAAACGTTGAGGAACCCTGCTGGCTCATGGGACCGCATGGCATCCTCTATGTGCTATAAAAGTTTGTTTTCTTGGATTTTTTTCACCCTCGGATTTTTGGCTATATTGCCTTTTACTTTTGATCCCCTGGCCCCTTTGAAACGTTGAGTAAGCTGCTGGCACATGGGACCCGTATGTCAACCTCTATGTCCATCAACTTTCTTTTCTTGGATTTTTTTTGACCCCCTACTTTCTAGCTACTTTCTTTTTCTTTTGATCTCAAGCCGCATTTCAAACATTGAGACCGGCAAAATGGGACCATGTCATCCTCTATGTACAATAAATCTTTGATTATTTTTGGCACCTCATATTTGGTCACTTGCGTTTTTCTTTCGATCTCATGCCACCTTTGAACGTTGAGTAAGCTGCTGGCTCATGGGTCCCCCATGTCATCCTCTACGAACAATAAAAGTTTCCTTTCTTGGAGTTATTTTTGCCCCTAATTCTGGCTACTTCCTTTTCTTTTGATCCCCTGCCGCCTTTGAAACGTTGAAAACTTTCTTTTCTTTGATTATTTTGGCACCTCATATTTGGTCACTTGCCTTTTCTTTCGATCCCCTGCCGCCTCCCAAACGGATATCAGATGCTAAATGGGACCCATGTCATCCTCTATGTACTATAAAACTTTCTTTTCTTGGATTTTTTTGGCTCGATATTTGGTCACTTGCCTTTTTTCTTTCGAGACCTCCTGCCGCATCTCAAACGTGATACCGCTTGCTAAATGGGACCCGCATGTCATCCTCTATGTACAATAAAGTTTCTTTTCTTGGATTATTTTTGGCTCTGATATTTGGTCACTTGCCTTTTTCTTTCGATCCCATGCCGCCTTTGAAACGTTGAGTAAGCTGCTGGCTCATGGGTCCCGCATGTCATCCTCTATGAACAATAAAAGTTTCCATTGTTGGAGTTATTTTTACCCCAAATTCTGGCTACTTCCTTTTTCTTTTGATCCCCGCCTTTGAACGTTGAAGAATCCGCTCGCTAATGGGTCCCACATGTCGACTCTATGGACGATAAACCTTTCTTTTCTTGGAGTTATTTTGACCCTAATTTCATTTTTTTTTGGATCCCGTGCTGCCTTGGAAACGTTGAGGATGTGCTGCCACATGGGTCCCGCATGTCATCCTCTCGAACGATAAATGTTTCTTTTCTTCGATTTTTTACCAACTGATTTTTGATTTATTTTCTTTCGATCCCCGCCGCCTTTAAAACTTTGAGACAGCTGGGCTCATGGGTCCCGATGTCAGCCTCCCGTACAAGAAACATGTGATATCTTGATTATTTCGCAGACAATAAACAGTGTATTTCGCTCTGAGCTATTGCAAACGGATAAATTAAATCTTTATTTTTACATAAACGAACTAATATGAATCTCCTTGTTTTTGTTTTGTTTTTGCGAAGCATGGGGACTTTCTTGTTTTGGAGTGGGCTGAAATTGTACGAGTCAAAAGACGTCCAGCGGGTTAGAAGGCCCAGATGGCCGGTGCTCCCAATTATATCTTCCTTATCTTGGATTGTTTTTTGATCAAAAGGCCCAGCAGGGTACATCCTTTTTCTTTTGGTCCTGTGCCGCCTTGGAAACGTTGTGGCGCTGCTGCCTCATGGGACCCGCATGTCATCCTCTATGAACTATGAACTCTAAAAGTTTCTTTTTTCTTGGATTTTTTCACCCTCTGATTTTTGGCTATTTCCTTTTTCTTTTGTTCCCCTGCCGCCTTGGGACCGACATCATCCTCTATGTACAAAAAACTTTCTTTTCTTGGAGTTTTATTCCCCCTAATTTCGGGCTACTTTCGTTTTCTTTGATCTCAAGCCGCATATGAAACATTGAGACCGTCTTGCTGCAAAATGGGACCCACATGTCATCCTCTATGTAAAATAAAAGTTTCTTTTCTTGGATTATTTTTCACGCTCCGATTTTTGGCTATTTCTTTCGATCCCCTGCTGCTTGGAAAGGAGGCTGCTGCCTCATGGGTCCCACATGTCATCCACTATGAACAATAAAGTTTCTTTCTTCGATTTTTCACCTCTCGCTTTTTGGCTATTTCCTTTTCATTTGATCCCCTGCCGCCTTGGAAACGTTGAGGATCTGCGGCGTCATGGGACCGCATGTCATACTCTATGTACAATAAAGTTTCTTTTCTAGGTTTTTGCTCTCGATATTTGGTCACTTGCCTTTTTCTTTCAATCTCATGCCGACTCTCAAAGGTACAATAAAAGTTTCTTTTCTTGGATTATTTTTGGCTCGATATTTGGTCACTTGCCTTTTTCTTTCGATCTCATGCCGTCCTGAAACGTTCGGACCGCTACAACATGGGACCCTATGTCATCCTCTATGTACAATGAAAGTTTCTTTTCATGGATTATTTTTTGCTCTCGATATTTGGTCACTTTCCTTTTTCTTCGATCTCATGCCGCCGGCCCTCTCGAAACGACGAGTAAGTTGTTGGCTCATGGACCCGCATGTCATCCTCTATGTACAATAAAGTTTTTTCTTGGATTTTTTACCCCCGATTTTTGGTCACTTGCCTTTTTCTTTCGATCTTGTGCCGCCTTTGAAATTGTGGACGTCGTCGGCTCATGGGTCCCATGCCACCTCTATGAACAATAATATTTCTTTTCTTGGAATTTTTTTACCCCCTGATTTCTGGCTATTTGCCTTTTTCTTTGGATCCCCGACCGCCTTTGAAACGATGAGGACGCTGCTGGCGCATGGCTCCCACATGTCAGCCTCTAAGAACAATAAACATTTCTTTTCTTGGATTTATAGTTGACCCCTAATTAATGGCTACTTCGCTTTTTTTTTCGATCCCCAGCCTTAGAAACGTTGAGGACGCTGCTGGCTCATGGGTCCCATATGACAGCCTCTATGAAAAGTAAAACATTTACTTTCTTGGATTTATTTTTGACACCTAATTAATGACTACTTGGTTCTTTTCTTTTGATCCGTGACGCTTTGAAACGTTGAGGGTCCTGCTGGCTCATGGGTCCAACATGTCACTCTATGAACAATAAGAGTTTCTATTGTTGCATTTATTTTTGACCCCTAATTTCTGGCTATTTGCCTTTTTTCCATTGCCTGCCACCTTAGAAACGTTGAGGACGATTGCTGGGTCCCACATGTCGGCCTCTTTGTACGATAAAGTTTCCTTTGCTGATTTATTTTTGACCCCTAATTTCTGGCTTTTTTTTTCTTTCGAACTCCACCACCTTTGAAACGTTGATGACGCTGCTGCAAACTGGGTACAATATGTCAGCCTCTTTGTGCGATAAACCTTTCCTTTCTTGGATTTTTTGGACACCTGATTTCGAGCTACTTGCCTTTTTCTTTCGATCTCCTGCCCCTTTGAGAAACGCGAGAACGATACTGGTTCGTGGGTCCCACATGTCATCCTCTCTCAATGATAAATGTTGGGGCCGCGGCTGCAGATACGTCCCACATGTCACTGATATTGAATAAACGTTTCCTTTCTCGAATTTATATTTGACCCCGATTTCCTACTTTGCCGTTTCTTTCGATCCCCTGCATGTCTGCTACTCCACAGAAAAACAGAATCGCATGTATTCATCACAATACCGGTAGCTAATTTAGGAAAAATGTGTTCATCACGGGATTCAAACAAAGATCTTCATCTCTGCTAAATTTTGATTTCACCAAAAACCGAACAGCGTGTGTTCATGACTTTAACTTCACAAACACTATGGTTTCTCTATAAAATAAGGTCACCATCCGTTCCTTTATTGTAGGCATTTGCGAAAAGTGTCTTTGGCTAATGGGCACCAGTGCTCTGCTGTTTTAAAAAAATCAAATAGCATACATATTTGTTTCAAAAAAATCTGAAAATGAATGTAGACATAATAAATAAAGTAACCTACTAGCGTGTAAAATTTTAATATGATATTCTTTATATTGTAGACTACACAAAAAAGACAAAATCTGTTGAAATTTGGAGATTTGAAATATGCATACCCAGATCCACACGTTTGTTACTTTTGTGTAGCCCATAATTTTTTGTATTTGAAACTGAAATTTTGCACGTTTATGGGACAATTCGTTAGCTACTCCATGATTTGTTTTCTAATTTTTTGAACAAATAAATATATTTTTTATTTTTTTCTAAAATAGCAGGAGCAATGGTGCCCAAGAGCACCAAATCTCTTAATAGGCATTTGCGCCTAATAGCGTGAGCTTAGCTAATTTTTGAAGAAAAAAAAGATGTCCATTGTGGTATTCAGGACAAAGATCTTCATGTCTGCTACTGCACCAAACAACAAACCAGCATGTATTCATCACAATACGGGTAGCTAATTTGTGAAAAATATGTTCAGCACGGGATTCAAACAAAGATCTTCATCTCTGCAAAATTTTGATTTCAGCAAAAACCGAACAGCGAATGTTCATGAGGTTAAGTTCACGAACACTATGTTTTCTCTATAAAATAAGGTCACCATATGTCTCTTATTTCTCAAGGAAAAACAGGTGGAAGTGTTGGGACGAACCACATGGGTGCTTCGGCTCTATGTTCAATCTTCTCTTTTTTGTACTGCAATCTTGAGCCTATGGCAGGCCTCCATTGACGTGCATTCTGCACCAATTTGTCTTGGACGTATCCATGTATCACGGGCGCGATTGTGGGTAGCAAAGACACGGTCAGGTTTGAACAATTGGAAATCTGGTCTGCAGCCTCTGCGTCGATTGGCGGGGGTAGCATGAAAATTGGGTGATTGAGTCCAAGAAATAAAGAACGCCCCTTCAAATTGTTCAATCTTTCCCACCTTGCCTCTTCTACAGGGTCCAAGGTATGGGCAGATCTCAAGAAAACGTAGCACCATACCAAAGGATAAGACCTCAGCTTGTTACCCATATGTAATATTGGAGGACCGAGGATGGGCCGATAACCTTTAACCTGAATCCACGCGAGATCAGATTCACCAGTAATGGACTCTGCTCTCATTGGTGCCAGGAACCAAGTGCGCTGGTCAGAAAATCCAAGAAATACATCTTCATCTTCATAATTATGATTATCACCATCATCATCTAATTCTTTATCATCTAATTCTTCATCATCAAATTCGTCTTCTTCTAATTCTTCTTCTTCTAATTCTTCTTCATCAGCATCATTATCTTCATCGGCACCTCCATCGCCTTGAGCCACATTTGCTTCATCATCTTCCATGACAAGCATCTCCCTCGATTTGAGCGAAAATTGCAGCCACTTCTGCTTCTTCATCTTCAATGACAGGGGCGTCAATGAGACGCGGGGCTGCATGTGTCCCTGCAATGCACAAAGATCAACCACAATGCAGCAAGTAGGAACTACACTGAAAATTATCTCTTCTCTTCTATCTTCTATTTTCTACTACTATAAGGCACCGGTTTTTAACAAGACATGTAGCAGCAATTCCAACTGTTGGTGTCCAAAATCTAACGGTTGGGATTAGAGGTATTCGCATGAAAAAAATACCACACCAGTTCCACGTGTTTCTAGAACCGTCATGTTTCCATTATGAAGAAAAATCAGAGCAGTCTCACACCGATATCACACGTCCCACTTGATAGTGATTAAGAAAGGTTCCAAATTTTTGTTCATATTTATAAACTGTATGCTCACACTTATTTTGATGGTATAACCAAATTATTAGTTGTATTGAAAGTTTGAACAACATTTAGAACGCAACTTTTATACATCAGTATTGCGAATCGTAATTGGTCCAACATGTGCAGCATGCCATTTACTAGTTAAGACATAAAACAAAGACTCACCACAGGTATATGGTTCCCAAACCAGAACATCTCCATACGGATATGTAACTACGTATACACGATGTAGGTGTGAACTTGTACCATATCCGGAATGCCCATGGCATCGACATAGCTGTTTCTATCAAAGAATTCAGGGTTTCTCAGGATATTCCACTCCTTTTCTAGGGGCGCTTGTAGGATAGCGATCAATTCGTCAAATACAACGATTACCTCGTAATGCCATGGCCTGCTAGATCATCTTTGTACGGCCTCTTGACGATCCGTACTTTGAGCAGTTCCAAACTTTTATCTATTTTGTATTTGAACAGGAATGGTGGGCTGCCATGCCACCATTCACTAGTAGGGCCCAAAGAAATTCCTGCATCTTGCAGAGATGGAAGAGGTATAATAGTATCTGATATGTATATGTTGCGGATCGTCAAGTGCCCGTCCTGCTGGACAAATGCCACCCAGTCGCCGTTACAACCCACCCGGTGCATGGGTCCATGTCCATCCAGTTCCTCCTTGGTATGGATAAATGCTGGAACTGTCGGCTTGTCTAATGGCATCAGCAACGCGTGAATGCCCTGCAAATAGGATTTGTTTCAAAATTGTCTATGCATGCAAGGTATTCGACGGAATGAAGAGCGGATTGTGCAGAACTGAAGCACAGATGTAATGGATAAATAAAGCAATTCCGAAGAGTACATGTGCATAGTGAAGGCAGCAAACCTTACAGTACTCCCAAATCAGGTGATTATGTTGAGTCTAAATTCATGCATGATGTTTGGCAATAAGAAAAGTTGATTGAAAAAACACAAGCTGAAACGAGATGAGTAAATAAATAAATACTCTTAAGTATTGTCGCGGGCTGCCCATGTCTCGGGGTCGGAGTGGAGCAGGCTCGGTAAACCGAACGGAACCTTATGCGCTCCGCGGATGGCATGCCGCATGCCGATGTGCCTCGAGCGAGGCGACTGCTGAGGATATCCGCCCGCTCGGCTATGTTCTCCACCAAGGGGTAGTGGAGGTTGCCCCACCCCATGGATTGGTGGTAGCAATCAGGAATCTCCTCACTACGCTCGCTTCATTGGAGTCGGTAATCCAATGCAAGGGAGAGAGGGGTGAACGGGAGAAAGAGAAGAGGGTTTTTTTGAGAAGATGCAGTAGTAGTACTACGATACTAGGAGGTGGAGATGCGGGGCATGTTTCCGGGGAGAGGAACCACTATTTCCCTTAAAAAAATAACAGCACTTGCGCATTAGAACTTGGGGCGGGGATATAGCGGTAAGAGGTATTGACCAACTTTCCCTCACCTTGACCCCACGTGGTTGTGAACCGAGATAATTCTTTTTTATGAACCCGATATACTTATTATAGTACTAAAATAGTACAAGTATATACCTTGTACTCCTATATATAACATTACTATTTTAAGGACTTATGTTCCATGAGCAACAACTTCCCCCACTCCGCTCATCCGAAATCCTAGCCCCTCCAACTTCAAGGACCAATCAACATAGCTATGGCCTTCTAATTTGGCTCAAGTCGCCGCACACATAGTCCTCCCGCCGACAAGGAATAGGAGCATCAGCCCTTTCGTCGCTTGTTGTTACACATAATCATATACAGTACCATATATATTTCAAATTTCCATATCAAAAAATAGTTCAAATCTGAATTTTAACATCTCAAGCTAAACCCTCGCTTGCTCTTAAACATAAGCATACCATAGTTCTACTTTTGTCTTCACCGAACAACAAAACAATTTCATCACAACATAGCCAACCGGAGTACCTAGTAATGTAACTAGAGAAGTGAACCTATAGTTGATCAAGCCTTCTGTTGACGTCAGAAACCCACCGGCGGGCAGCGACTGGTCAACACCGTAGAGCCGGAACAACTAGGGCTGCGGCTGGCCCCAGTCCCTGGAGCGACGGCCCGCAAAGTCTCTCGGTCGCGCGCGATGCAAATTGCAAGGGCGTGACACCTGACCTATACCTGGTCAGGAAGGTGTGAATGATGCCTCGCTTAGTTTCCTGCAGCACACACGTACACGTTAAGTACGAGCCTCGATCGGCTCTCGGGTTATCCTGTGAATCATGGCCGATCCACCCATGATTCGTCCAAGGTGGCCGAATATATGGTGGTCCTGTGATCAAGATAAAGCATATGAGATCCACGACAATTTAGGGTTTTCACCGCATAATCGGATCATCCTACTCACGTTGGGCCTCGCGCCACGCACGGTGATCGTAAGCCAAACCCAGACAAGGCCTAAAAACCAACACGAGGTTGATCCTCGGAACGTCCTGTCTAGGGCCAGCAAACTACACCCTGCATGCAGCTGGATCCTCCAACCCTTTGTAAGGCCTAACTATTGCAGATGTTAAACTAATCCTTGATGAATCAAGGAGCAACGTAGGATCAGATCTACTAAATAATGATCAAGCGGGGTGCCGCCCCTGCACCCATGATGAGGTACAGGGACGGCTAGATGCGCAAGGGTTGCACTACGACGGCATAATACTAAGAACAATGCTAACCCTAACACATCTATGATAACTACGTTGCTCGCCATCAAAAGGCTAGCACGAGCAACGCATGAACAACGTAGGCAGGCTCGTGCTGCCTAGATCGCAAGATGCGATCTAGGCGGCATGGTGCTACCGGAGAAACCCTCGAGACGAAGGGGTTGGCGATGCGCCGAGATTGGTTTGTGTTGAACGTTGGTTGTTGTTTTATTCCATAAACCCTAGATACATATTTATAGTCCGGCGGACTTTCTAATCGTGGGCGTGCACTAAACCGTGCACGAGATAAACTCTAACTTCTACATAACCTACTATAAAGATACACGGGCTAACTAGCCCAAACTTGATACACAAGGCCGATTCACATATCTCTCCACACATATATCGTCAAGTCCATCTTGATCGCGGCCCACCTCTGGCTTGGTCAAATTCCGGTGATAACACCTTCAACTTTAACACAATAATACCCCCACATTATGTGTTGAGGAGCCACACCCATATATTTAAGAGTACCATCATGTAGACCACAAATGCATCAATGAAGAGAGGGGTATACTTATGGACCACCTCTTTACAAAACAGTTGTAACTAGTAGACCACAATTGCCTCGTTCATTAGCTTTGAAATTACATACTATCAGTAGCTACAATGGCTGCAGGCCCTGTTTCAGAATTAAATATCACACTTGTTCCAATCCGGGGCGTTGGCGAAGTTTGGGATGAACCAAGGCGGTGTTTACCCGGTACCTATCTTTTTTTGTTTTGCATGTTTTCTCAAGAGGCGTTGGTTTGGAAACCAACGCGCAATCTTTCCGGCATATTTCGAGCATTGCAGCGAAGCCATGCTTCATTCGGCAAGGTGTACACACAATTTCTTCTCGTCAGACATCCTGAGACAACATCTGCACCGCCTAATGGCAGCATAATCGGATAGTTCACTCCAAGGAAAAAGAATATTCTCCAAGGTCATCAATCTTTTCCCATGGAATACCTTCATTTAACTTACTAGTGTCCTTCGTGAACACCAGGCAACCAAACCCAGTGTAGTTGCCAATAGTCGACCATGATGAATACGACGATCGAAAGCAGTGGCAGCTTTACAAGGAATATTCGCCTATCGGCAATGCCCAGTGTATGGATCAGAAGAAGTCTAGAACCATCTATAGATCTTGCTAACCACCACATGCCATAATCGACCACGTGATCATGGCCAAGAGCATCATCAAGTGCACACCGCCATTCAAACACAATGGGCGGTGGCTCTACGATCAGCGGAGGAACGAAATTACTGTTAAGAAGGGTATGTTTGGTTTGCACAAATATGAAAACGTAAGAATTGGGAAAACGCATTAGGATTCAGATGGGATGATATAATGGCATTTTCATTCAATAATACAGCATATTGGTGTATTTGAGTACATCACATGGGAAACCAAAGGATTCATTTAAAGAAGTTCAAGTAGAGGTCAAAATCCAACATAATTCAATTAAAACTCCTAATTATAAAATCCTCAAATTTTTCTATGGTAATCATCTCGAATAAAAAGTCTAAATACCAATGAAATTTCATCAGAAGCAAATATGCCCCAAGCCTCAAAGTCAGATCAGTCAGGTTCGAAAATTAATAAGTTTGTGCATTAAAATTATCTTTACAGCCATGAATAATGAAGCTCATCATACACTACTTGCGTCGGGAAAGGTACCGACTTGCTGAGGATTCCATGTTGAACGGTGCGGTATGAGTTGTATGAAACACAAGCCCATTGTGGAGAATTGCATCGGCTGTGGTATAAAGATGTGGGACTTGAGCTCATGGAAGCTGTCCATCCGAGAATCTTAAACGCAAAGGAGGGCAACTCTGATGTCAAAAAAAACAGCAACAAGAGAGAAATTTTTGTACCCCGCGCGGCTGTGGGAACTTGGCAAATATATATCTTGTGAAATATAATAGCACGAAGGTTGTGGTGGTATATATTTGGAATGTGGGTAGTTTCAAACGGCACGGGAGAGGAATTTCACGGCGAGTGTAGACGTTGACAAGTTTCCATTTGCAAGCAGGAAAGCCAGTGTCAACCATGGCAACCCAATCTCCATTGGCACCTACCCCCTGCTTACCCGTACCGTCTGGCATCACAACGTCCGGCGGGCGTCGGCTTGCAATCCGTGCTGCCAGCCATTCGGGTGAGAATGAAGAACACATGGGAGGCCAAACGGGAGAGAAAGATGAGTTGCTGCTATCATTTGCAGAGTCGAAAAATAGTTTGGACGAACCGACGAGGCGCGCGGCGGTGATGACGTCGCATCTTGTTACGGGGTTCTTCAAGGGGACCTTCGGAAAAGACCTTCTGAAACGGTTCTCATTTTCCTTGTTCGATGCCGCCATCGTAGGGCAGGGGGTGGGTCTATGGGGTTTGGGCACTGATTGGAGTTTAATTTGGGTTCGGTGGCGGCAGGTGGCGGGGAAGATGAAGAACGGAGGCTCTCAAACCACTGGGCGGTGGAATTGATTCTAAAGCTGCATGGCGGCGGCACTGGCGTGCTATGGAAGGTGGTCGATTGGTGCGGGCGGGGGCGGAGGTAGACGATGGAGGTGAACAGAAATAGGGCAGGTGGGGGCGGGGCGCTTCACTTCGCTCCTCTACACTCTACAGCATCTCCTCTTGTTTCTTGGAAAGTGTATAGACCCATAATAAAAAGTCACTGTTCCCTCTGAAAAGGTGAAGAACAAGTCACTGGCCTAACGTGCAAATTTGGACATCCCAAGCTATGTGTTGTCATGTCAATTCAATGTCCATGGCAGTATTTTGAATTGTGCGTGACCAAAAGAAGTACGCCTTGGCCTTTCACAATCGGGGTTTTTTTTAGAGCAAGAACAATAGAAGAGCCAACAGCTGGCAAAAGTACCACGTAGGCGGGCTATAAGCGCCCACTATTGTCCTACTTCCTCTTGCGTGATACTCCCTCCGTCCACAAATAAGTGGACGTGCAGGATTTTCAAGGTAAATTAGTAAAAGGAAAGAAAAAAAATGCATTGGAGCACTCGTATCTTAAGAAACACATGTACTCAACCACGGTTGTAGATTTTCTCGGCGCAAGACTTTTCCCCAGCAGTTGTGGCTTTCAGTTATTCGTGGGTGTGGGGAGGAGCTCCGCCGCATCGGTAGAAAGCAAAGAGGAATGGCGGCTCTCGATCGTGCGGTGTACTCGTAAATCACGTGTGACCCATGCCCTAATAATTCACAATGCATTGATGAAGGCTATCACTTCATCATCCAATAAAATGTACTTAGTAACTATGGTAATAATATTGTCTTCTAGAAAAAAAAATGGTAAAAATATTGTCTCTTAAGCCATGTACTAGTACAGTGCAAGATGCTTTAGAGAAATAAACCTATATTTTATTGCTACTCGTAATACACATGGTTATTTATTCTAGGCAAATGCCTACAGAAAGATGTAGGAATAGGGAAATGTAGGATTGCAATGTCATGTCCACTCCAATCCTATAGGATCATAGAATCCAAACTTTTTTTGATTCCACCATAGGAAAAGTAAAGCATTCTTAAAAAGAGGTATGAGTAGATGTTTAATTTTCTATGGAATCTGTGAAAAGAAATCCTTAGGAAAAATTCCTATCGGAAACAATCCTACAAATCAAACAGCCAAGGATTCAATTGTACCAATTCCCTATACAAATCCTTGGTGTTCACCCAATCCTCTCGAATACTCATCCAAAAAATGCACTAATACTTTGATGGGAGTTTTTGTATTCTAGGCAAGAATAGAGGGTTTGCGGGGATCACTAGAGAAGTGTATTAACCAAAGAAAGGCATAAGTAATACACCAACACACACTAACATGCCCTTAATGGATGTATCTCCATAAACTCTCTCTGTTCTTTATTACTACTACTAGTTTATGTACTTCTTAACTAATATGGGATAATCATGAAATATATTTTCTAACATTCAGCCAAAATATATTGTTTCGACTTTTTAAAATACCGAAAAACTAGTAATTAAAAATATTTGAGCTATCAAATCTAGGAAGTTTGAAAATATTTTGTATTCCGTCTGAAAGTTGTGTTACTTAGTGTAAGATTCACACAAAAATGATGAAAATATCAAACCTTCAAAAAAATTGTAGTAATTCAAACGTTATGTGCGTTTCATAATTTTGCAAAATCTATTCTATTTGCAATTAAAACTATAGTAGTTGGTGGTCCCCGATCATCTGATTTGCTCTTAAACAACTCAATCCTAAATTTGAAATTCCCTGCAACAGAACACGATAGTTGGTGGTTTGTGCGGAAAAAAATTATAGTTTTAAAAAGTGTTTTAAGCAACGAAGGCAGCAATAAGCGGTAGTTTGTGCAATTTCCTTGTGTAAACAACATGTAGCGTCGAAGTAATAGTACTAGCAAGAAATCTTGTGTAATTTCTAGTTCTACATATTACTAGTGTCCATTGTTTGAGAGTTGATGGTGAATGGGTCTGATTTTCAATCGAATGAGAATTAGCAAATTGATTTTTATGACAAAAGCATACAAAGGGAGTAAAACAACATACGCTGCTACCAGCATGCGATGCCTCCACGAGTGCATTGACGGCTGCTGCAAATCCTCGGAAGGCATCTAGGTTTTGCAGATCGTCGATTGCCGCTATCCGGCTAAGCTTAACCAGCATAGCTGCCGCCAAGATATCTCGGATTTGGACCATAGGCAGAAGCTGATTGGGGTCGAAGGATTACCTGATTCGGAATTCAGCCCTCGGCTCCGATGATGGAAGTTTGGAACTCGGCCCGGCGAGAACCTCCCAAATATGTGTGTGGCAGTGGATGCCCATCGGCATCCCAATGCTGCCCGACGCCGTGATGTGGTCGGTCGCACTTTGGTCCCCGCTAAAGGCTGGGGCTGCGACACGTCGCACGCCCGACGTCCCGCAGCGAAAGCGCGCCATGGACCGGCGCTGAGTTTGTTGGCGGGCAGAAGCCCTGGATGGCAAGTGCTTCTTCACAATGGAAGCATCCTCACCCGGCGAGGTTCGCCCCCGGCGCATGCCTATGCTCCGACCAGCCCACTTTGCCGCTGCTGCCTGGGCTGCCGCCGCTTCATGGGACCCCCCTCCCTCCTCTCCTCTCCTAGATCAAAGGGCGCCAGGAGTCTAGCCACAGCAAGACACAGAGCCGCCTGCTTCATCGCACACCAATGGCACACGGACATTTGCGAGCTTTTAGCGCACACCCCTCCGAGGCTGAGTCGTGGAGCCTGGGTGCACAGGGCTATGGCTGGAGGAGTCGCCATGGGACGAGGGGTGTCGAGTGCTCGGGCAAATACGGGAAAAGCGAAGTTTTGGATAACCTTATATGATCACATCAATGCTTCTCAAGGAGCCAAATACTGTATGAGAAACCGGAAAAGTTTGAACGTTTGAAAACTTTGCCGGCATAATGCATCCTTCAATGCACGCCTACTAAGGTAGAAAGCCAACTCAATTGCTACTTTGTTGGCAAAATGTACCATGGCTCAATCTTGGGTCACACACATCTATCAATTGGTATATTTTGGTCATATTCAAAATTTTACTTGAACTTGTTGGTCATGCCATTCTACTACTCGCCTAACACTTTTTCTACGCGGGGGGGGTATGATGCTACCCTTAATTTTTATGCCCATTTGTATCTTGGACAAATCCTAGGTTTGACCAAAATTTAAAACATGAAGATGAAAAATTAAGCATGGATCCACTACAAGAAAAGTTGCCAAATTTTTCTTGTAGTGATCCTTCTTAATTAGTAACTTCAAAATGAAGCTTTTGGAAGGTTTTTGAAATTTCCATGTATCTGAAACCCAAAACACCTCTTCATGATTGACTTCATAAGACAAATCGAGTTTAGGGTTAGGGGTAGATACATGATTTTCTAGTTTGAATATGTCTAGACCTGGCTTATCAACTTGAAAGCTTAGTATATGACATAAGAAGATGTACTATGTGCATTGGTTTTTATTTATTTGATTTGTTTTGAATTTTCATGCCGAATCAAATTTTGGTCAAATCATAGGTTTAACCAAGATTTAAACAAGTTTAAAACATTAAAATGAAAAATTAAGCATGGATCCTTCTCAATCACTCCAAAATGAAGCTTTTTGGGAGGCTTTGAAATATCTATGTTTGAAACCCAAAACCTTCTCTTCATGCTTGACTTCATGATGAGATGAGTTTAGGGTTAGGGGTAGATACATGATTTTTAGGTTTGAATAGGTCTAGACCTTGTTATCAAGTTGAATAGCTTACTATGTGACATAAGAAGACTATGTGCTTTGGTTTTTCATTTTGATTTTTCGATTGTTTTTATGCCCGTTTTTTTTTGAATCTTGGCCAAATCCTAGGTTTGAACAAGAATTTAAACAAGTTAAAACATGAAAATGAAAGGTAAGCATGGATCCTTCTTAGTCGATCTAAAATGAAGCTTTTGGTTGGTTTCGAAATTTCCATGTTTGAAAACCCAAACCACTTCTCTTCATGTTGAACTTCGTAAGACAAATTTAGGGTTAGGGTATAGATACATGATTTTTTTTTTTTGATATGTCTAGATATTGTTTATCAACACTTGAATGCTTACAATATATGTGACGCAAGAAGACTATGTGTTATGGTTTTCATTTTTGGGGGTTTTTTCGAATTTTTTATGCGCACTTGAGTCAAATCCAAGCTAGCTAGGTTTGACCAAGCTTTAAACAAGTTTAAAACATGAAAATGAAAAGTAAGCATGTATCCTTCTTAGTCACTCCAAAATTAAGCTTTTCGGAGGTTTTTGAAATTTCCATTTGTAAACCCAAAACCACGTATCTTCATGTTTGACTTCAAAAGACAGAGTTTAGGGTTAGGGGGTAGATACATGATTCTTCTTTTAATATGTTTAGATCTTGTTTTATAAAGTTGAATGTTGACTGTATGACATAAGAAGACTATGTTTTTGAATTTTTTATGAATCTTGGTCAAATCCAAGGGTTGACCAAGATTTAAACAAGTTTAAAACATGAAAAGTAAAACGTTTCAAGTTCACCTTTGGTTCGATCTTTCAGTAACAGGCGCATATATATATGGATGCAAATTGAGATAATTAATTAGTGAAACATTGGAAATGTCCATCGTGTGTCATGTTTCCCCTCACATGAAAATTGGATTGGTGGCAGACAAGTAAAAGCACATTTATGTGCGACAACCCAAAATGTACATATTTTGCTGAGTTTTCATGCATGCATTAAAAGTTGTGAATATATACATAAAATGCATGTGGGTCATGATTGAAAAGTTTGACATGTATATGGTTCTTATGTAGTAGTAGTACTATAGTAGATTAGTAGGTACGCAAACTCCCATCCATCTTCTTTGTCAAGAGAAGACGCGCACCAGGATGCGTAGTGGAAGTCGTCTATGGATCCTTCTGTTGTCCCTCTCACGGAAAAGAAAAAGAAAAAAAACATCTCTCATTCTCGGCCTCGCTCGACTCGCTCGCTCGCGACCTCGCCTCTGCGCGTGACAAACGGCACAACAGTCAACATCACGAGAAAAAAGATATACACCATAAATAATAAGAGGGCCCCCGTTGATTGCTATCCCTTCTTCTCCTTCCGTGTGATCCCTCTTCCTCAGAGTTTCAACTGGACGGGCAAACACACATGTGCTGCATAGTAAAAATAAAAAAGTAAAAAAATCAACCTATGAATCTATGATTAAATAGGTAAAATCCTGGGTTTTATCAAGGTTTAAACAAGTTTAAAACATGAAAATGAATAGGTAAGCATGGATCCTTCTTATATCTAAAAGGAAGCTTTCGCGAGGTTTTTGAAATTTCCATGTTTGAAACCCAAAACCTTCTCTTCATGCTTGACTTCGTAAGACGAGTTTAGGGTTAGGGGTAGATACATGCTTTTTATGCAAGTTTGAATATGTCTAGACCTTGTTTATCAGCATGATTGCTATATGACATAAGAAGGCTATGTTATTTGGTTTTTCATTTTTTCCTGATTTTTTATGACCATTTAAATCTTGGTCAAATCTAGTATGAACAAGAGTTAAACAAGTTTAAAACATGAAAATGAAAAGGTAGCACATCATATAGTCAACTCTAAAATGAAACTTTTGGGAGGTTTGTGAAATTTCCATATTTGACCAAAGCACTTCTCTTCATGCTTGACTTCATAAGACGAGAGTTTAGGGTTAGGGGTGTAGATACATGATTTGTCCGGTTTGAATATGTCCAAATCTTATTTATCAACTTCTGAATCATCCTACTCTCTCAAAGAAAACCTTTTTGATTACTTACTATATGACATAAGAAGACTATATGCTTTTAAATTGAAACATATGGTAAGCATTCTTATGACATATAGTAAGCATTCAAGTTGATAAACAAGCAAGGTTTGGACATATTCAAACCAGACAAATCATGTATCTACCCTAACCCCTAATTAAATTGTCTTATGAAGTCTAGCATGAAGAGAAGTGGTTTTGGGTTTCAAACATCAAACATAAAATTTTCAATTACCTTCATTTTAGAGTGAGTAAGGAAGGATTCATGCTTTCCGTTTCATTTTCATGTTTTAAACTTGTTTAAATCTTAGTCAAACCTCTAGGTTTGACCAAAAGATTCAAATGGGCATGGAAGTCATAAAAAAAAACAAAGAATGAAGAAACCAAAGGACATAACATTATTATGTCATAATATATAGTAGGCATTCAAGTTGATAAATAAGGTCTAGACATATTCAAACGAGAAAATCATGTATATATACCTTTCAAACACAAATAATATATGAAGTCAGCATGAAGAAAGAAGTGGATTTTGGTTTCAAACATGGAAATTTCGAAAAACCTCCCAAGAGCTACATTTTGGAGTGAGTAAGAAGGATATAGATGCTTAATTTTTCATATTCATGATTTAAACTTGGTTTAAACCATGTTTAAACCTAGGATTTGATTTCAAATGAGCATAAAATTTTAAAAAAAAAATCAAAAAAATAAAAAACAAGTCACATAGTATTCTTATGTCATATAGTAAGCATTCAATTAAGTTAATAAACAAGGTCTAGACATAATCAAACCAGGAAAATCATGCATATATCCCCTAACCCTAGCTAAACTGTCTTATGAAGTCAAGCATGCAAGAGAAGTGGTTTTTGGTTTCAAGCGTTTAAGCCAAAAGCCCCTTTTCAAATATTTCAAACTTATTCAAATTTGGTTCAAATATGAAAGACATACAAGTTATATGCACACATAGTGCATACATTTTCACACATCCTGCACTAGATGCTAAACCCTATAGTTTGAGGCCATTTAGGTGACCTAGGTGAAAAAATTCTTGAATTAGAATCGTGTTGTTCCAACACCCCGTAGTTGGATTTTTGAACCTTGATCTGTAGTAGAAGTAGAGACAAAACCCTAGTTTAACTATTTAATTATAGAGTATATCGATTTTCTACGAGTACTACCTTTTTATTATTACTATGCGGCACATGGGTGTTTGCCCCAGTCGAGTGAAACTCGGAGGAAGAGGGATCACTCGGAAGGAAAGAAGTGAGAGAAAGAAGGGAGAGAATTATGGTGTCCCCTTTTTCGGGTGATGATGTTGACTTTTGTGCAGGGTTTGAGTGAGCAGGAGGTGCGAAGCGGCGACGAGCGAAGTCGAGCGAGGGCCGAGAATGGGAGATTTGTTTTTTGTACGAGAGGACGACAGGAGGAACAGGAAGACCCCACAGACTTCAATACGCGTACGATCGTCTTCTGTGACAAAATGGCTAGGGAGTTTGCGTACCTATTGCACGTGACTTGTGCTCCATTGAAGTGTGGGACCTCAAGCGTGGGCACCACACGTAAGTAACAGGACCTCTTGGTGTAAAAACTCGGTTGATTATAATAGTGCATTAGAACAAAGTTTCCTATGGATTCAGGGGTAGAATCCAAGTTAACTCATTTGCGTGTTAAACTTTGTATATATCTTGGTCAAACCTAGGATTTGACCAAGATTCAAATATACAGAAAAATAAAAACGAGAAAAATGAAAAACCAAATCACATAAGCAGTTTTCTTATGTCATATGTAGTAAACACATTAAAGTTGATAAACAAGGTGTAGACATATTCAAAACCAGACAAATCATGTAGCTACCCCCTAACCCTAAACTCTGTCTTATGATCAAACATGCATGTGAAGAGAAGTGGTTTTGGTTTCAAACATGGAAATTTCAAAAACCTCCCAAAAGCTTCATTTTAGAGTGACTAGAAGGATCCATGCTTCCCTTTTCATTTTCATGTTTTAAACTTGTTTAAATTATCTTGGTCAAACCTAGGATTTGACAAGATTCAAATGGGCATCCAAAATTGAAAAATTGAAAAAAGAAAAACCAAAGCAAATAGTTTTCTTATATTCATATAGTAAGCATTAAAGTTGATGATAAATAAGGTCCATACATATGTTCAAACCACACAAATCATGTATCTATACCCCTAATTAACCCCTAACTCATTAACTCTGTCTTATGAAATTAAGCATATAGAAGTGGTTTTGGGTTTCAAACATTGAAATTTTAAAACCTCCCAAAAGCTTCATTTTAGAGTGACTAAGAAGGATAGAGACTTCCCTTTTCATTTTTATGTTTTAAACTTGTTTAAATCTTGGTCAAACCAAGGATTTGATAAACAAATACCTAAAAATTCAGAAAAAATCAAAAGAATGAAAAACCAAAGCACATAGCATTCTTATGTCATATGTATATTAAGCATTCAAGTTGATAAACAAAGGTCTAGAGACATATATATTAAAACCAGAAAAATCATGTATATATCTACCCCTAAAACTCTAATTAAACTATGTTTTATGAAGTAAATCATGAAGAGAAGTGGTTTTGGGTTTCAAACATGGAAATTTCAAGAACCTCCCAAAAGCTTCATTTTAGAGTGACTAAGAAGGGATCAGAAGGACCCACGGACTTCCAATACGCATCTGATGCGTCTTCTCTTGACAAAGAAGATGGCGGGGAGTTTGCGTACCTATTGCACGTGACTTGTGCTCACTGAAGTGTGGGACCTCACGCGTGGGCTCCACACGTAAGTGACAGACCTGTTGGTGTAAAAACTCGGTTGATTATTATAGTTTTTGCATTAGAACAAAAAGTTTCCTATGGATTCAAGGGTAGGAAATCAAAGTTAACTCATTTACGTGATATTATTATTTCCATGAAGCAAAGTTAACACATCTATCGATTGGTACATTTGAGTGACTAAGAAGGATCCATGCTTACTTATTCGTTTTCCGTGTTAAACTTGTCTAAGAGCTTGAGGTCAAACCTGGTTGACCAAGATTCAAATGAAGCGAAAAAATAAAATAAAAAACGAAAAATGAAAACCAAATCATAGTCATCTTATGTCATATAGTAAGCATTAAAGTTGATAAACAAGGTCT